>VWZP01003088.1:157834-251788 GCA_013396995.1 Dicaeum eximium
TACCCTGTATATTTTTGGACTCTTTTAAAATGGCAAAAGTCCCTGCTACTTTTGAGACAGGCTGGCTGTTTTCCTGTGCTAGCAGTTTCAGGAATATGAACAGAGCACACATAAAGGGAGCAGAGGTGTCCACTACAGAGAAAAGATTTTCATCTTTTAAGATATGCACAGAGAAAACTCTTCTATACTGGCAAAGAATTGCTGTATGGGATTTGGCAGCTTATGCTACCAAAAAATTCTGTTTGTTGTTGGGCGCTTTTGGTTGGGCTTTTCTTTGCTATGGTCCCAAACTGAAATAAATTAAATGCCTAGTTGGTTTGCAAAAAGGAGAACAAAAGTGTAAACTTTATAAAAAGAAAAAAGGGGGGGGGGAGCTGTGTGACTTAGATATTGGTGCGTGAGGGAGTACTGTGTTCTCTTAAGCCTCTCAAATATCTGCACGACATCAATCTTTGTTTCATTTTAACTTTCCCCTGCAGATGTGCAACTACTTTGATACTCAAATATCTAGGATATTAAATAATGGATGAAAGGAATGTTTCGATGTTTGATCCTGTTCTCATAGTCCTTTAATATGACATCTCAATTTATTTGGCTTTGGATACATGAGGGTTTTATCTTTTATGTTGTTTGGTTTTATTTACTTTGGTATTGATAGAGATGCACCCTTCTATGTGAATATGGTACTCTACAGATGTTTTCAACTGTTTATGATATGGTTTCTGGCAGAACACTTCTAAGAATTTGTAATTATATCTATTACTGGAAGATATTTTAAAAAAATAGAGAAATAACCTCTACTTTTTTTTACCTGTGCAGTCTATGCAACATTAGTTACTAAGCAACTCTGGAGAGACATGGTCAGATGGCAAAAGTGTCATAATAAGAAACTAAAAATGCAGTGATATGCATAAAATGTTTATTGCATAAGCTTCTGTTGGGCTTGTTTATTTCAGTAGGACTTTATTTCAGTCACTGATCTCAAAAATTTGAGCATTATAAGCTATTATCGTGAGCAAAAGTCTATGATCTCATATTACATGCTTTAAAAAATTCTATCCTCAAACTGAATGAAAAGAAGAAAAGTTTGTGTTCTCTTTAAGTAAGTTCTTTTTTCTTAGACACTATAATTTGCTGTGCACTGGTATATGTGTTTCTTTTTGGTTTTGTTTTCTTTTTAACAGATTTCTGTGGGTACCAAAGCTCAGGACAGTATCAATCTCATCATGATGCTTGAACAACTGTAGCTCACTGGAGAATTTAAAAAAGAAATTCAGCATGACCTAGCTGGCTTGACTTGTGGAAATTTTATAATGTCCTCTGGAACAAGAATCAGCAGAAATAGGCAGGCTCCCAGCCTGCAGGGTGTTGACCCAGAAACATGCATGATAGTGTTTAGAACACATTGGGCACAGGTAATGTTAATTAGTTTTATTGATTGAAGTATGCTGCATTAAAACAAATTTGCTTCATTCTTTCTTTTGGGACAATCCTGAATTGCTCAGGAACAAATGTCTTTTCATGCAGAATGTAGTAGATGACACTGCACTATTTTTAAAATGCAAAGGTAATTGACTTTTCAAGGTATGGTTAGCCTTTACTAATCACACTTGGAACTCTGGATTTGCATCTAAATGGGAAGTGGTAGGACATGGTAATATCTTATTGAAGGCCTAGATCTTCTTACTGGCTTTCCTATTGATTCATTGTGACGTGCACCCTGTTGCAGACTTCTGCACTTCTTTTTCCTGTGCTGGGTAAGTCTTGCCTACCCTTTGTAAACTCAATTAGATGCACAGTGCAAAGCTATATGCACTCTTATTTATTATGGATAGATGTAGATTATACACTTCAGCATATTCTAAAAATTGTTTGTGTGTCATCAGGATTGTAATTGCTTTTAAGCAAAGATGTTTTGCTGTGAGCACCATAATATAAGGTCTTGTTTACTGCAGTAATATTAATAACCTAACAGTTTAGATAAAATTGATTTCTTTGCTGCTGTTCTTGCTGTTCTTTGGCTCTTCCAAGAAACCAGCCAGACAATGATGGTATTTCTGAGATGTTTCCAGAGTCAGTGGAGCTGTTGTTCAAGAGTCACCTTTTCTCACCTAACTAGTGATGTGTCACGTTAGGGGAGCCACTGTTCCTTTAGGGTTTTTTGGCAATTATCCTCCACAAAAAGGCTAAAGACAACGTGTTTTTTGCAGACAATGAGCTGTATTGTTTGCATGCACAACAGAATGTAATCAAGGGTTAGAAGTGCTAGTATGACTATTATTACTGTATTGAGAGTTGCAAGACTATGTGGGCATCAGTGGCCATTTGGTATCATATAGAAGGTGTCAAGCAAAGAGCAGCACTGTGGGCTGCTACTACTCTTATTACTGCAAATTGTCACTCTGGCTGGAGAGCAGGCCCTTTGATTTCAGTCCTCTGTGACAGACTTGTTTCAAACATCATGGAAACTCAGTTCCTGAACACTAAGGAAACCTTATTTATCACTATTTGAGAGAACCCCTGGTTTTCAGGAATAGGGTAAATGGCAAATTTAGGTGTTTATTAAAAAAGGTGAACAACAGCAATATATTTTTGCCTTGTACATGCCAAATGTGAAACTTTCAGGTCTTGTCTGTCAAACTTGCTAAATTTGAAAACATAAAAAGACTTAATGCTTTTTGTGTTAAAGAATTTTGATACATTTTTGTCCTTGTAGTGATAGGTGCATGCTTTTTATGATGCATTCTAGTGCATTAAAACTGATCTGTCTTTGTTCCTCTTTAGGTTCTGAAAATCTTAGAGAAGCATGATCCTTTGAAAAATACTCAGGCAAAATATGGGGCAATCTCACCTGATGAGGCCAGCACTGTCCAGAATTACGTGGAGCACATGCTTTTCTTACTAATTGAAGAACAAGCAAAAGATGCCTCTATGGGGCCTATTCTGGAGTTTGTGGTCTCAGAAAACATCATGGAGAAGCTTTTCCTTTGGAGCCTGCGGCGAGAGTTCACCGATGAGACAAAAATTGAGCAACTCAAAATGTATGAAATGCTCGTAACCCAGTCTTATCAGCCTTTGCTTCATCACAAGCCCATTTTGAAGCCTTTGATGATGTTGCTGAGTTCTTGCTCAGGAACAACCACTCCAACAGTGGAAACAGAGTTGGTTGTCCTCTTGAACCAGCTCTGCTCTATAATAGCCAAAGATCCCTCCATTTTAGAACTGTTTTTCCACACTAGTGAGGACCAAGGAGCTGCCAATTTCCTCATTTTTTCCCTGCTGATCCCCTTCATCCATCGAGAAGGAACAGTAGGCCAACAGGCCCGGGATGCGCTGCTTTTTATTATGTCTCTGTCTGCAGAAAACAACCTTGTTGCAAACCACATAGCAGAAAACACCTATTTTTGCCCAGTAAGTTGTTCTTATTTTACCTGGTCTTCAGCACTAAACTAACCATCTTTCCTGCATTCTTTCCTCCTTTTCTGTCATTTTTGGTAAAATGACAGAAATGTTTTGGTAACACATTTGTTTCTGCTAACACCTATTTCATACATGGTAATGCTGTTTAAACCATCCCCAATGCCAAACACAGTCTTACTTCTTGTTTCCATACTTCTGTGCTTTTGGGCCAGCACAAATGTTTTTGCAGTCTCACAGTGAATTGAATTAGAAAACTGATGGAAGTTATAGCAGAACAAAGTGGGAGGGAAATCTGTTCTGTCTTACTGTGAGGCACCTTTGAGATTCTGGGGCTTGAGAGGGATTGAGAAAGAGGAGTTGAGGTATCCTGAGGGTGGTCGTTTCAGGTGGCAGCACAAGCTTTAGCTGGCTGTGCTTCCCTCGCTGACATCAGTTCAACAGTTGAAAAAACAGGTGTGAGAATAGTGAGAGTGTTACAGAAATGTTATAATTTTTGCAAGATAAAAGGGAGATCTCCTCATTGTCACAAAATTCCATGTTTCTCTGGCTGTCTCAGGCTAACCACCACTTTGCTATGTTCTCTGTTACAAAACTTGGTAGCACCGTTGCATTGTTACACCTGGCAAATTGATCTTACTACATGAATAGAAAACCTTTACTTACCTTGCTGTTAGGTAAGTAATCTGATTTAACTAACAAAGCTGTGCTACTGCAGTTCTAAAGCTAAAGCAGACTGGAATAACTAACACCTGTTTCTCCACGCCTTATCCCAGTCTGAGATCTGCAGTGGGTGTGTTCAAACCCAAGTATCATTCTGTACAGGAGTTGCTCTGAGTTTTTGGACAGATTCTTTTATGTTCTGCATGGCTTGCATTTTAATTTAATAAATCCTGGAAAAATGAAGTGCAGGAGAGTCTTACATGGCTACTAAAGCAGAGAGCTGTAGAAGAGAGAGCACTAGAATCCCTGCCACTGCTCGACAGCTGCTCCAGCCGTAGGTTTTCATTTATTCTGAGATTGCTTTGAGCAGTAGGGCAGAGCCACATTTGCAGGGTAGATGAATCCTAAAAATTCCACAACAAAACTTCTAAATTGTTTCTTTTGTCAGTTGTAAATATTGCATCAATTTGAGACTCCAGTTTACCTTTTTTAATAGATACTGCCAAAGAACACGATAGTGATGCTCAAACTGTCTCCAAGACAGATACCATTATTGGGACCATGCTATAACTTTCATAATTACATTTTCCAATTAGTTAAAAAAATAAGCAGCCTTATTAGACTGAAGATAAAAGCCAACTTTCAACAGCAGGGAGCCATAACTGACAATCATTCCAATTAGGAAGGCTTCTTGTCAAAATGTGCTAAAATCAGACTTTTCTGAACAGTAATGATGGTGGCCTAAGTCTATAATAAGACTTTAATGTAATGCCATATATTTAGCTTACCAGCACAATATCTTTTTTGAACTTTTTTGAGTTGTGAGGAGCTGAAAAACAGATTTTGTTCTGATGGAGGATTTTGTAGGTGTCAGTGACATTGCTGTATATCACTGAAATCAGGCAAATGTTGCCTCAGGTACTCTGCAAAACAGTTAATGCAGTCCTGTGTTGATAGCAGAGACATTTTGGGTGGCACTGTGTTGATGTTATCTCTGTTTCTGGGAATGGGTTGGCATGTAGGGTTTTCTTTACCATGCCTTATTGCATAATATAGGCATCTCCTGGGGTGGGGTCTGGCCGTAAATCTCTGCTGCCTCATGTACCCATATCAGTGTTAGACCTGTGCCATTGTGAACCTTCCTGTTTTTTGACATAAATTTGTTTAACAGCTTTTTAAAAACTGGATTGTCCAAAGATCCACAGTATTCAAAACTGTAGGTGAAAAAAACTATAAGGAAGGAAGGAGACAGTTTGCAGTGGGTTACATCACTAACAAATGTTTTTAAGACAGAATGTGTGGTCAAACTATTCAGTAAAGTTTTCTGATTTTAACTTCTGACCAAATAACTTTTATCATGTTTTGATGTGAAAGTTTTCAAGATATGATTGAAGTTACTATCTGTTCAGCATTATAATAAGAAAAAAAATGTTTCTAAAGAAATTTGAGCACCACCAAGTCCCTCACAAAATCTTGTAAGTACCTTGCAGCTTAGGAAAGCAACTGTTATAGCAGGAGGGAGGGATGGTTCTGCAGTGTCCTTGAAAAGTTGCAGCTGCAAAGAGATAGAAAGACTATGGATGTGGGAGGAGAGAGAATTATTAAAAATAAATAATTGACCAGATAGCAATTGTTTATGCATTAACAACATATTATAATGACATAATGTGCCTGGGATTACAAATCATGTAGTCAGTGTCTTCTGTGAGTCAAGAGAAAGTAAATAAATCAAAGAAACTGGTTTATAGAAAGACTCATGATTCAGTGGTGAGAAAGAAGCTGGAGATGCTTGTAAAAGTAGATGAGCATGTAGGGCTGACATGACAAATGCTAGAAGTAGTTTAAAAGGACACTGCTTTGTGTAAAACAAAAAATAAAACCAATCTTGCTTTTTCAGGATGTGAATGCATTAATTTCCTTCCCTTTCAGTTTATTTTTTAAATTAGTGTTTCATTACTGATTAAAACTCTATTCTGTTGGTAATTTTAGATGGTAACCCTATTTATACCATACCCTTTGTGAACATTTAAAAATGTTTTTTATCTAAAGAGATGAAATTACTTCCTGTGGCTACTCTGTCTCAATGCTTAAGAAATACAATTCCATAGTACCATTTGTGTTGTACTTGATAGCAAAAATAAGAGCTTCCTAAACTTTACAGATTTTAGCAGCTGCATCTGTCACTTCTTACTTCAGTAAGTCTGACAGACTAAAGAATTCAAGACTTTGACTGATTGTGAGTTCACTGCTTCTTTTAGTGGAGAGTAGTATGTTTTGTTCAAGGTCAGCTTCTTGTGCTTAAGGACTAATATCCATATGAAGGAGAAACGTGGATGGGACACAGCTCTGCGAATCAGTTTGCATACTGAGAGGGTGTGTTTGTGTTTATGAATAGCTATTAAATTCTAAGCAGACAATGGAAAATCCAGTCTGCATTAAAGTTCACAAGACAAACAAATGTCAAATTCTCTCATTGTTCGAAGCCTGGGTTTGTGAGAGTAAGTGTTTGTGTGAGTTATGTATAGGTAGTTCTATAGGAGCTTCTTTCTGAGCTCTTCTACTGCGAGAAAGAAAAGCCCCACAGAAATTCTGGTTGTAGAAGAATGGGATTGTACAAATAAAGCTTTGCTCAACAGCTTTACCTTCTCAATTTTTAACGTATGTCCAACTTTATCCTTTATCTATCTGGGTATATAAAACTGTGCATATGTCACTGTACTAAAGCAGTCAATTTCCACAGTATTCTCCTCTTCTTTACTATCTGGCTTTCTTACCTATGCCAGAATAAATCCATCTTCAAAATGATGTGCATTAGGAATAAAAAGTATTCAGAAAGACAGCCTTTGTCTGACTGTATGGATTAAGAGTTAAAATTGCTTGTGCTTGTGTATGATCAAAACTTGATCACTTCCTGTGAACCCTTGGTCTTTGATCCAGACACTGTCAACTGTTTGTTTTCCAGTGTTTTAGTAGATAAGAGCTGTGTTTCATCTGAGCTTTGACAGTCTATCCCTGTAGATGCCAAGTAGCCATTTGTAAGAGGAAATATCCTTAGAGTCTGTTGAATGGAAATTAAACATTTCCATCAGGCCAAGTTATAATGTTCCCATTAAAATGAGAATCATCTTAAAAAATTATTGTGAAGTTGTATGAAATCATCTCAAAAGGATAAGAGTCCTAAGTAATATTTAGAAAGTTTCTGGCTTCAAATAACTTTAATAATTAAAAACTGCATCTTAAAGTACCATACTTTAGATACATTCAGCAAAATTTAAAAACCTTTTTGGAAATATGCTTTCTAAATTGTAACTAAAAATGCTCTCTTGTTCTTCAGTGATACATTCTATATAAATCACCTACAAGGTTTAATATTACTGGAAACATTGTTTAAATAATTACTGATTTCGGACTTTTTTTTTTTCCTTGCTTCCTTCCTTCAAATAAGTAAGGAAAAAGTGAAATTATGAACAGTTAAATTTGCTTTTTTTTAAAGTGGATTCAGCTGCGTTTAAGTGCCTGGCAATCAAAGTCAACATGTATTTGTGGTCTAAGTAGGGCTGAACTTCATTTTTGTTGATGGGGCACTTTCCCCCTCCATTTCTGATGTTTCATGCTTCTGAGTGAAATGACTTCATACATGTTTGAGCAGTGACATTTGAATCACCAACAAAAGACAAGCAGTAGATAATGGCACTGATGGCTGTTTCTAAAAGGGACTGAAGGAAAGCACAAAACAAGTTTAGAAAAATTTTAAAAGAAATTGTAACTTTGGATAAAAAAAAAATTACAAGATAACCTGATTTCCTCCATCTCTTTCTCCTAAATACCAGATCTTGAAAGAAGCACATTATATGGAAGGCTCTTTAAAATATTCATGTCTTTCTCCCACAGGACTTCTTTGAAAGGAAATTAAATTAATCTTAACACTTCCTTATGTTACTAAAACTGATAGGAGAAACCATTTGTGGTACTGCCATTCAAGCAAATGGACAGTTGGAAAGTTAACTTATTTCCTCTTCTGTTTCTGAAATGCAGGTGCTAGCAACAGGACTAAGTGGCCTCTATTCATCTTTGCCTACAAAGCTGGAAGAAAAAGGAGAAGAATGGCACTGCCTGATGAAAGATGACTGGCTTTTGTCCCCAGCCCTTGTACAATTCATGAATTCCCTTGAATTTTGCAATGCTGTGATACAGGTAACTGAACGGAGTTAGCCTGTTCTTTAGAAGTAGTAGTAAGTTACATCTCCTGCAGAAGTTTGTAAGTTACGGAGTTCCTTTATTTTTGTTGATGGCATGAACTACTAAAGTTAGACTAAAACAAGCTGCATATAAAATGAATGCCTTGTGCTGTCTGTCCGGGTTATAAGGATGAACTAATATATTTGTGGTTTTCAGGTGCCAAATGCTTCAAATGAAAGCTTGATACTACATCATTGTTTTTTCTTTTAACAGAAAATGCTCCCAATTACATGATGTAGCTTTCATTAATTGGGAGCATTTTCTGTTAAAAGAAAAAACAAATGCTTATTGCATTTTTAATACCACTGTTGATCCTAGAAGTAAATTGAATGCCTTTACATGTAGAAAATGTAGGGTTTATGTCTGTATTTGTTTAAGCTCTCATAACAGCGTACAAAAGAAAACAGTGAAAATAGTCTGTTTTGCCTGTTGGTGAGTACAACATAAAGAAAGCCTTCCAAGCAGAATTATTTAGGTCTCCTCCTAGAAGTATAAATTCATTTTAGATTGGCCTGTTTTGAATCTATTGTGTTCTTACAGGTTTCTTTTTCAGTGCTTTGCTCTCAGTATTTTTTTCCAATTTAAATGTAAAATTAAATTCTTGTCTTTATATATTGTTTTTAAGGCTTGAATACTTTATAGAACCCAAATCCAGTATTTCATTTAAAACAGGATATAAATTCTACAGAAACTGTGGATTTGCATTATTTGAAGAAATGTGCTGGATACGATTGAAAATTTAGTCACATTTACTGTTAAATAAAAGATATGTTTCAGTGCAATGCATGCAAAGTACTGTAAAGGAACTGATTGACTATTAAAGCCTTGAACAAGCAAAAATAATAGTAGCTGTCATTGTTCAAATACACTATACAAGACTTTTAGCATGCATGTTTAAACATGAAGAGGAGACAATATTAATTTTGGTGTCTAACCAGAGTTATTCTACAGATCTACGTTTGCAGGAGATGATAATTGATACCTTTATGGTAAAAAATTATATAAAGGGCACTGCAGAAAAAATAAAGAATTAATTATTTTAAAAAACCACTGTTAAAATAGATGCAAAATGGTTAAGGATATCAGCTGACATGCAGAAAGAGCAGTTTCTGACTGCTGCTTGATTGTGTCTGTAGCCTTCAGCTGACTTGAAAGCTCAATTACTGTAGGAATTCTTGCTTTGCACATGGACTGGTCTCTGTTCACCCAAGAACTTTGGCCAGAAATTTAAAAGGAACAGGGTATCCAAGACCTCTTGCCATCTACTACTTTTTCCCTGGACCACAGCATAGGAAGGGCCACTCTTTTTCTTCCTCTTACCAAATTAAGAGTTACAAGTTAAAGGAAGTCTGGTAGGAATTGCAGGTTGGAGAATCTATTGGAGGCCACATACAGGCTGTGACACTCCAGTCTCTGTGAACTTCAAACATAATATATTGGCTTTGAAAGCTTCTGAATGGAATTTTATTTTGCTTTTGTGTACTGAACTGATGTGTTTTCATTGCAAAGACAAAAGGAATGTTTAATTATAAAAGTAAATTTTTGGCTTCTTGTAATATTTTGGGGGGTTTTGTTTGTTTGTTTTAAAGCTCTTAAACATCCCATTGAATGAATTATGCAGATTTTGTTATAATTTGTTTGTTTTACAAGAAGGGCATGTGAACAGTGTATTCTTAACCCATAGCTAGAGAGTGCTTTGATTTACCTACACTTGAACTATAGGAAAGCAGCTATTCTGCTTTTCTTTATTGTAGAAGGACAAGTTAACAATGGCAAATCCACCTTCAAGTGACCCCAACAAGGTTGCAGGAGCTGAATTTAGAATTTCAGATCTTGCTTTGATACATGGCTATATACACTTCTCTGTCCATCCATTCATCTTTGGCAGCATGCAGGAAGATTGAAAAGCCATGTCTCTGAGTTTGACGGACTTACTGTAATTAACGATGGTGTGTGTATTTCTTTGTAGAAGAAACAGTTAATAAGAACCAGAATCATATCAAATGCTGGTGAGAAGGACAAACGAACGTCTTATTAAATGGGAAAGGGTTTTGATAGTGAATAATAGCATTCTGTGCCCTGTCTTTTAAATCTCACTGGAGCTGTTCTGTGTCTTTCTCTCTCCCACCCTGTTAGGTGGCACATCCCTTGATTCGCAACCAGCTTGTGAATTACATTTACAATGGATTTTTGGTGCCGGTATTGGCTCCTGCGCTCCATAAGGTCAGTGACGTCTGCAAGCATGGCACGAAAGAATAACGGGAAAAAGTATTATGGAAGGGCTCTGTGTAAAGATACTAGCAGATTTATTGTCAGTAGTGACTTTCATGCAGTTCAATTCTGGACTAACTTTCCATCTTTCCATTCTATATACTTTCTTAAGCAACATATAGGTATTTCTGACAATGTTTAAAATTCTTAAGTGTAGTGAAGAACCAAAATGTTTCTGTTCTAGACTCACATATCATCAAAACAGCAGTGACATTTTAGACATTTCATTATGGCAGACATGTTTCCATGAGCATTTTCTTTTCTAGAGGAATATTTTCCTAAAGGAAGCTGCCCACAAGGAAAATGTTTAGTCAAGAAATATTATGCTAGTCTTAGCAAAGTAGCTATTGTTTTGTAGTTCCTTATCATATTGGATAGAGTTATTTTCCTAAAGTAGAGTTTGATATCAGTTTTGTAATGTATTAGAGTGCAATTGATGTTACTTTGAAGAAAAAGAATCCATTTTTTCTTTGAGTTTTAGTGTTTATCCTTTGCAAAATATGTCACCGATGTTAGTGAATTATGTATTTACTTTTTTTTTTGTTAGGCTGCAAAAAGCTACATTTTCAGCTGTCAATTCCCCATCCCTGAGTGTTCAAGGCCAGGTTGAATGGAACTTTGAGCAACTTGGTGTAGTGGAATGTGTCCCTGCCATTGGCAGGGAAGTTGGAACTAGATGATCTTCAAGGTCCCTTCCAACCTAGGTCATCATATAGTTCTGTGATTTTATGAATTAACAGTCTTCATTGCCATGTAAAAGAATACCTCTTTTGAGGAGATAATGTAGGAACAGCTGGGCTGTTAAACACAAAAAACTTCCAGAAGCAAACAGAAAAATTACTTTTGTAAGGTCTCCTAATTCTCACAAAGCCTACCAAGCACAAAGCATTGCAGCTATTCCATTTTCTGGAGGACAGTGAAACACCTGCTTTCTTGTTCACAGCTTGTTTTGGTAGCACACACGGTTCTTCATGGTGCATAGTCACCAAGAAAGTCATAAGCAATGTAGAGTCTTTTTCAATGATTTGGCAGACCTCAAACATCTAGGAATTGGGTGAGAGTTGAAGTAAAATTTGGCTGTGATCCAGATCAAAGCTTAAGTCTGTCCTGAGGTAGTTCATCTCCTTTTACCTGGCAGTAATTTTTTCTATTTCTGTATCTGGATTTAATCCCTTACCAGGACTGGGAATTAGAAGTGAAAAGCCTTACCAGTTTTAGGTCAAGGTTATGGATAATGAGGGAGACATCAGAATGGATTCTAGTCTTAGTGAATACTGTTTGATCTCTCAAGTTTTCAAGACTAATCTTAGATTGTTTTGAATACTACCATACCTCAGAAAGCCATTCTTATCAGTCAGTAAATCTCCTGACCTCCTATTGGGTTGATTACTTCCCTGTTGATACTAAAGAATTTAAAAATGGTTGTTGTGATTCCTTTTTTCCTTTGATGAAAATTTTGTTTCTATACCCTGAAAGTGGGTGAAATATTTTTCTTGAAAATGGGGATGTTGTCTGCTAACATAGGTGACTTTCAAATCCTAGATCTTTCTCGAACCCTGATATTCTGTTTGGTGCCTTGTTCTTTCAATAATAAACCTTTTCTTGATTAGCATTAAAATTGACTTCTTCCTTGTTAAAAATTAACTTCTTCTGTATAAACTTCAAATTATTTTAATGGAGAAGATGGATTGCACCATCTAGTGGATCTGATACAAGGCTCTCATATCTGTGAGACCAAAACTCTGTAGCAAAAGGAATTAAGTAAGTTACGGCACATTTGACCTCTTTAGTCTTTTCTGTCCTGTGCTCCATGTTAATAACAGAAAATAAATATCTTGCCTTCTTGCTTTTGGGACATATGTCTATGCACTATGATAATTATGCTGCAACAGCTCTTTCATACATTAAAATTATTTCTAGTTGCAATTGAAAACATTTATGCTAAGGGGAAGAGTGGGCTTTGAAAACTGTATCTCCCATTTGGGGACTTAATGTCGTAATTAACCTTGAGGTTAATAAAAAATTGGAAAGGGCCAAAATGAGAGGCCAGATGACAGTTTTTAAAACATAAGTTTTTCATTTAGCACAATACTAAATGTATCTTGATTTTTTTTTTTCTTTTGAACTCACTGAAGTTGGTTTGGTGTCATAAAGTCTACTTGTGGCTGAAGATTTTAGTTTTAATTCAGTCATTCAGTTTGGATTGTTCCGATTCATTCTGGCATGAGTTCAAATGCAGTGTGTAATGGAGCATGGTATAAATACCTGATTAGGAAGA
Organism: Dicaeum eximium; assembly: GCA_013396995.1. NCBI lineage: Eukaryota > Metazoa > Chordata > Aves > Passeriformes > Dicaeidae > Dicaeum > Dicaeum eximium. The sequence goes on from VWZP01003088.1 coordinate 170,703, forward strand.
CAGATCAGAGCAAGGTTAAAGGGTGGTAAGAAAAGATTATAATATTTACTGGTACATCTTCCTAAGGTGTTTCTATAAATCTTATTTCTAGAATTTAACTGGTGTGGAACAGCTGCTTCTGATAATTCTTGGTGATGGGAAGTCAATCAGTCTGTCCAGACCTCACGTGGCATGCTGGTCTTAACATCCCATATCCAATCTGGCACTCATGGTTCAACCTTAATGTAAAAATTGGAAGGGAGATGAGCTTCTGGCTCTGCTTTTGGATAGCTTGGGCAGGCAGACTAGTACAAACCTGGTCTTTCCGTACTATATTCTAATTTTTCTGAGGAAAAAATTGCTCTGCAGCAAGACACAGACTAGCATTATTTGTTTTTGCAAAGACGGTTCCAGTCAAGAATGGGATTGGACTAGGTATCTCCAGAGGTTCCTTCCAACCCTAGTTATTCTGTGATTCTGTGATTGAGTACTGTGATGTCATTAATGTATTTTGTCACCAGGTCCCCATCCCCATTCAGCAGAGAGTGTGCATTTTTCATGATCTTCCTTTTGCTGCTGAAGTTCTTCTTCAGCTCCATCTGGGCTTTGGCTTTCCTCATCCTTTCTCTGCATACTCAGGCACTTATTCCATATTCCTCTTGGGTCACCTTTCCATACTTCTGTCTCTTCATGTTTCAGACTTTATAGGAGCTCTTAATTCATCCACACAGACCTCTTACCTCTTTTCCTTCTCTTCTCCCAATTTAAAACATCTGACTATCAAACAAGACTTTTGTTAAAAGTAGCATAAAATTTCAGTAAGTAGAATTTAATTTAAAATTGTTTAAAATTTCAATATGTGGTTCAAAACTTTAAAATGTGCTTATGTGTGATCGTGAAATGTTTGTGACATTTATGGAGCCATGTAGTAAGCTCTGCCTTTTAAAAATTTTTGCAGATTGTCTCCCTATAAATACTTCCTATGTACACAGTTCACTGTGTGAATGAAACAGTACAAGACCGTTGAGGATGGGGATGTGTTTCTATGAAAAGGTCAGGGCGTGGGGAGACCAATATATTTTTCCTGCTGTGATTTTTCTGGTTTTATCTTGGGAAGCTAGTATGGAGTTGAATAAAAGAGTTCCCTAGTTCAGGTTTTTTCCAGTTAAGGAAATTTCAAATTGATCGGGCAAGCTAGCTAGCTTGAAATAACCTGTTTTTCACAGTGAGCTCTGTGAAGGTTATTTTTGTATCAGATTAACTGTGATGTGCTTAAATAACCCAAACATTCTCAAGCTTATGACTCCCTAACTTCATTTCTCAAAGATAAGTATCCTAAATATAGCATGTTCTTGTAGCCTAATTTATACCTTGTCTGTCCTAGTCTTGTCACTTTGTGTGGGTTATCCCACCTACACGTGTAACGAGCAATCGACAAGTGTGTTCCTATCTCCAAAGCTGCACATTGCTGAATGGGTAGTCAGAGCCCAGACTGGTATTATGTAGCTGGGGATGTGCATTAAGTGGCTGTGCTGGAGAGCCCTGCCTTGTCCTTTGGTTAGCTGGATGTTGTTGTACTTTTTACAGAAGTGTTACCTCCCTTACTTCTGACACAGGAGTTGCTTGAGACATCAAAAAAGTGATTCAGTGGAACTGTTTGTGGAGCAAGGGGGAAGGCATGTCTTTGTGCAAGGTCACAAATTCATTTGAAAACAGAGGAATAAAATGATTTGTCTGTAAAGATACAGAGCTAAAGAAAATGTTCATTTGGTAGGTTTTTTCCATTATTTAATTTTTTTCCCAAACCATCGTTTATTCTTTCTGGTGTAAGCGTCTGGGATTTAGAAAAATTAAGACTATCTTACAGAAACTTCTTAAATTAAGACTGGTAACTTTTGATGACATGTCAGTTACAGCTTGAAATTATGCAGCTCTGTATGTTCTTCCCTATATTTTGATACGTATTAAAAGAATACTCATGAGAAGGTACAGTTCTGTTCAGAGAATGGTACATAGCCATACCATTGGATTCTGTGACATATTTCACTGGCTATTTCCTGCTGCACTTTCAAAACTGACATCGAGCTCTATCAATAAAATACAAGATCTTCTGGAGCCAGATTATACAAGGGTCTAAGTAATTGAATAAGACTGATCTTTTCCTCAGCTGAAACCTCACTGAAATCTCAGAGTGAATCCAGAATAACCCTATTGAAGTCATTTTTACTGGTTCTGTTAGAGGCTGTATCACCTTACTTTGGTCTCTATATAGTTGTTAGTAGACTATGTTTATTTACCTTATTCTTTTAGGTAGTTACGGCACTTCTGTAGAAATATAAGTGAAATCCTTTTAAGAAGGTCTTGAATATGTATATATTTTGCAGTCAAAACCATGTGCTAGATAATTAGGAGGCACACTTTGGTATTTATAAATATTTTGTTTCCTTTAATACAATTCAGATTGGTTATATACATCCTTTCACTGTAAATGTGTGTGATTTCATTTTAGTTTGGCATTCAGAGAATTTGGTTAACACAGGCAGCTATTCAGACCATCTTGAATGTTTCTGTAATTTGTCGTACTTCAATTTATTGAAGAAAGCACTGAAATCTGACAAATTATATGATAAAAGCAAATTTTTAATGTCAGCATTTGCTCCTCTACTACATGGCATTTAATTGCTAACGATGATCTAATTATTTTTATACTTGGAAGCTTGTTTTAATCTGAATAGGCTTGGTTTAGTCTGAATAATGATTTAGTGTAAAACATTGCTGTTGGCCAAGTGAACAGAATTGCTCTGCAGAGGTGCTGGCACGGTCCTGTCAAATAAGCTCTGTCAAATGGACCTCAAGTCTACTGCACACTAACCCATCCAAAAAAACGCCTCTGACATGGTGTGCTACTGTGATAATTCAATAATACTTGCTTGATGATTACACAGCTCAGCTAGAGGGAAATGACCTGTAAATTATACTCTACAGATTAGAAGGAGCATCTTTATAAATATCCTAGAAGACTGTCACTTCCCATTTAGGAATAATACCATTCTTCACCTTACTGAAAAGCATTTGGACAGCTGCTGTAAAAATGTGTAAACCAAGTGTCACTGGCAAACTTTGAATAGCCTTGTGCTTTGCAGAAGCCCATTAATAGCTACAAAACTTAATTTTACCAGCTATGGTGGGGATATATGTAAAGATGCCTCTCACTTCTTGCTTCAGCCATGCAGTTCAATTGAATTTTAACCTTGTATAAACTGAAGCAGTTTATACACATAAGCTGAAGGAAGCTGAAACAGTTTGGGTTTTCTGGTTCCCCCAGTGGACAAACATCCTCTGTCCCTGACACTTTTTGTCCCTCTCTTTTGCCAGGACAGCTGTTCATACTTGAAAATGATTGAGGTTAAAACTCACCTTTACTTCTGGGTAGTTTTAATCTGAATCAATTTCCTGGTCCAAATCATTGTGCAGCATGAACCCTTCTGCCTCTATAAGCAGGGGGCAAGAAGTTGAAAATTAATAGAAGAGACTGGAAATGGTTGGATTTCTTTTATCAGTGAGGTGAACATCTTCAGGTTAAAACTGCTTGTGAATGGATCTAGAGGATAAGTTCAAATAATAACAGTTGTGGTCTTTTTGTGGGCAATATGAAGTCCTTGTAAGAAGGGATGTGTGATGGAAAGGAGGAATCATGTAGGCATATTCCTGTAAGTGGGCATGAAGCTGTAAATTAGAAAATATATTGTGTGATTCCCAAGGGAAAATGGCCAGTAGTAAAGAATGCATGTGATTGGTTTAACACAGTGAGTGTAATATATTAAACTGAACTTGCAATGACAGTAATTCCTAGCTCTTTGCTATTACTTGGCAGAGTAACTTGTAAAAGCTGGATCTCTTCACAGTGTTCTGCTTCACCATCTAATCAGTCATCAGGGGAGGCGAGAAAAGATTTCCTGAAAATTATTACATAATTATAGAAGGGTATTACATGGCTAAAAGTGGCCTTGGATATTCAATAATCTCCAGTCAGGTATCTGTCTGGCCATGAAGACACTCAGCTAGTCCTTTTTGTTGCAGTTTACATCTCGAAAAAAATCTGTAACAGCTGCTTTTGTATAGAAAAACATGTGGATGAGGCTTTTTAAATGGTATTTTTAGCTAGACACTTTATATGTATATTGAAAAAAAAAATCCAGCAACTTTTAATTATCACGTTTGTGGGTGATCAAAATAAAAATGGTAGAGTAGTGGTCTGATGAATGCAATGGAAATGAATTCTTTTGGGTTTTTTTGTTTGGTTTTTTTTGGGTTTTTATTTGTTTTGTTTTGTTTTTTAATTTTGTTTTTAATCCTATAGTTTTATTTTAAGAGCAGAGATATCCCTGGTCTCTGCCATTAGCAGAAAGGATCTAATGCAAGGGGTGCTACTGGTGGGTTTTTATTTTTGCTGTTGAGGAAGTGGTGGATTTTATTAAGCCTGGAATACCTTTATCAAAAACGTATTATCAGAACACAGCTTGAAATTTAATCAAAATTTAATCAAAAATTTTATCAAAAACAAACTTGAAATTTAATTACTTAACAAAGGGTTTTTCTAGAAAACTACCATGTCTTGATTTTATTAGTCTCCCTTTGTTACAGTATTTTTCTTGACATTTGAATTATCAAAGGTGAAGAATTTTCAAATTAAATATCAGATTTTTGTAAGTTTCGGCTTGCTATTTATCATCTTTTCAAAGACATTCAGTTCCGAGGGCTAGTAGCTAACAGCTTACTTGGGGAAATGATACTGTAATCAATGTTTACAATAACAGTTTTTGTAGAACTGCCTCAGGATTTGACTGTAGTGGACATACTTGACATGGGTAGCACCTGTTTAGTTCTCTGGGATGGTTTTTCTTTCGTTGTTTATCTGAGTACTGATTTGAATTTATTAGAAGTGATTTCCCTCTTCCCCCAAATCTGTCTCACGAGACATTTGTTTAAGAAGAGACAGCCAGCAGGTAGACTGAATGAAGCTTAATAGCATGGCTTTGGTATTGTAGAAAACAGAGATCTTCAATAATAACTGCACAAATTGAACCAGTCTCACTTTCAACACTCCATGTTTTATGTATGATGCAGTCTGTAGAGAAGGTGTGCAGAGTTAAAAGGATTTTTGCCAGGGCTTGGTTTAGCCTCGTCTAGCTGATTTCTCCAGTGTCCTTCTCTAGTTAATTGCAAAAAGAGTCAGCTCTCCAGAGGCTCAATCAGAGCAGACTAATGTATCCTGCAGAGTAAAAGGAAAATTAGCCTTGTGGAGTTAAAATTGGCTTTCTTGAATACTTCTCTAGGTGCCTTGAATCTTCAGAAGTTGCACTCACCATCAGATATGCTAAAAGGGAGAAGCAAACACAGAATGCAAGGTGGCAAAATAAGATACAGTACTTGTAGAAGCACAGACATCTGCTTGCCAGGTTGATCAATCTTCTTCCTAAGCTGCATTTAAGTGCCCAACAGCAATATTTTAGTTTGATTTGCCCTGGCAAGGAAGCAGGAGGCTGGTCTCCCTGGTTGGTTTGTAGGTACAAGTTGCACATAAAGGCACACTGAGAGAACACTAGAACTTCTAGAACAGATAGCATAAAAATTGCTTGTGCAACTTTAACATTCCTGCTTTGAGTGTTGCACAGTGACCCTGCAAAATAGACCCTAGCTTCATTTATTGAGGAAATTTCAAGGAGTGTTGTGGATAAGGCAGTGTGTTTTCACTGAAAATTTAAAAATATTCTGACAAATCCATTTAATATTGACAAAACTTAGTCATCTTGTCTCCTTTTTGGAAAACAATCAGATTCACCAACTTTTTTCCCAAGAAGAAATAAGAATTAAGTGTAATGTGGTACCCTTCACAGAACCCCCTCATTTAAAAAAATTAGGATTTAACAAGATTACAAGTAACTCCTTTGTGAACTATTAGGGCTTCATTAATCATTGGCCAGTTCTTCTAGCTCTGCTTAGTGGTATCAGTAAACTGTTGGCTATTAAACATGATTTCATTTTTTGTCTAGTGCCCAAGCTGTTAGGAGCACTGAACATGCTCTCAGAATGTAACATTTCTTTTCTAAGCTGCTCTTCAGCTGGCTTTCTTCTGCTGCTGCTCTTTGTTTCATTCATGATACGCACTTCGAAAAGCATCTGGGTTTCTGTCACTGATAGAAATTGTAGGATGAGTTGTCCAAAGAGTGTGGGTTTTAGACAAAGGTCACTGCCCTTGTGAATCTGATGGCTTTTCTTGCTTTCATGTACAGCTGCAGTATTTGATACATACACATTCTGTCAGCAAACATTGGTGAAACTGGCAGCCAAGAACGTGCTTCCCCATAAAGGATGAAGAAGTGATGTGGAGACGGAATGATGCTTTACTTCTGTCTGGCCTTTCCTTGGCAGAGAGTTTGAACTTGTCCATGAACTGTATGGTGTCATAATGATGTCACATGATGGATTTCTTGGGCTTTGCTTTTTACCACTCACTGCTATTAAAAAAAAAAAAAAGGCAAGAAAAGACAGTTCTTAGGACAACAGATGCTAGCTTTCACTGGAAGGCTATTCATTTTTACACAGCAAGTCCCCAAAACTATTCCAAGAAAAAAAAGCTTCTGATTGGAGCTGGGCTGCTTCTATTTCCTGATGAAAAATTTGACTGTTGCTACTTCATTGATGCTTTGTTTCTAATGCCAAAATGAGCTAGTGTCCCACTCTATTAATGATGGCGTAGCCAAGTATTACAATAAAGCCTGAGAGTGATTCAATGACCTTAGTTTAGAGCTTCTCTCTCCATAAGGTCTGCAGGCTGCGTACCCCATTCCTATGTTCTGTGTAACCACCCAGAAGCAGCTTGTGATCTTAAATGCTTTAAAGAGAATGTTTGCATCATGACATTACTGTGTACATGGCTAACATGCAGCATAATGGAACAGGGATTTTAATATTTACAGCATGTTACGTAAACGTTGCCCTTCTGAGTATTTTCTAAATCCTCTTAGGTCTTAAGTGACAGCTTTGATTTTTTTTTTTTTAATAAAATCGGTATTTTCATTTATCCAGCTAAGTTTGGTAAACAAAAGATGTTTAATACTTCTTTTCATATAGACAGATTCTTGTATTTAAGGGTTTATCTTTTGTGCACTTAAGCTTATTAGATTCCTGGGTAACTATTTAAAAAATGCTGACTTTGCAAGAGCAGTACATGGTGCAGAGGTGGGCTTTGGAATTTTCTGTGCTTTGCCAGTATGTTCTCTGAAAAGATAATCTCCAAGGGATTGCAATAAGCAGAGCAGCGTGGGTTATGGTATGCAAATGTCACATGGATCATTAATTCTATTTTGATCTACTAGTAGTCAGTAGTGAAGATTTTGGGTTGGGCTTCATGTGTGAATGTATTTGTATATATACTCTTTTTAAAAATTGAGTAAAATGAGAAATTGTGCTGTGGCAAAATAAAAAGAAGGAAAATCATGACAAAATTCCAGATATCTATGGGAATTTTCTCTTTAAAGCTGCACGACCATGCTTTGATTCTGCTCTGGCATTTATTTTTAATTAAGTGGTAGATGCAGGCATTCACACCATCTGAAAATGATGCTGTGAGGGACAACAGAAGTGTGATGCAAAAGAGATGACATGGGCAAAAAGGTGTTGAGGATCTTCTACCATGATTTGGTCCTTTGATTTTCACTATGTGTGAGTTCTGGTATGTCAGTTTGAGGGAGGATGTTTTTTCCTGGGGATGCAAGACAGATAGGAAATGTATTCAAAATGCTTGTGAGGCAAGTTTAAGAGTGAAGACTGTGTTGTTGTGGCAGTGTTATGGATGGAGAGCTTTGCTGGATGGATGGATGGATGGATGGATGGATGGATGGATTTTTTGTGTGTGCAGTATTTACATTACTTTTGCTTACAGGTGACTGTGGAGGAAGTGATGACTACAACTGCATACCTGGATCTCTTCTTGCGCAGTGTTTCAGAGCCAGCCCTCCTCAAGATTTTCCTCCGCTTTATTTTGCTGCACCGACATGAGAATGTTCATATCCTGGATACACTTACCAGCAGAATCAACACACCATTCCGGGTAAGACAAGCAGAAAGGAAGTTCAGGTGCTCAACATGGATGTAGGTTCAATGTTTAAGTGGGAGATTTCATGTATTATAGTTGGGTACTTGTTTAGCTAGGAATTTTCTCCCCTCCACCCAATGGTGTGATTTCTCCACCCTCTCAATTTTTTGTGTGTGTGTGTGTTTTGACATTTAGCAACCACTATACAAAGCTAATAAACCTGTGAGGTGGTTTCACATATGTAGGAAATGGGATAGAAGTAATGAGGGCTTCTGGAAGTCTGAATCCTGTTGGAAGATAAAAGGTAAACTTGGAAGCATTTTTATTCTGGCCAATGCTGGATTAGTGCTGTCATAGATAACTCTCCCTGGGACTTATAAATATACTTGTAGTGAGGAGCATTTTGGTCTTTGGAGTTTTGCCAAGCAACAAGCATTTTCAGATAGTCCGTCTGGGGAAACAATGGGAGCCCTCTAAGGAAGTCTCCAAATGGATCCAGTTGTTAACTGTGATGTCACTGATGTATTTCTCTATAGTCTGTATGTCTGTAGCATGTTTACTTAACTATGATGTTGCTTGCTTTATTTAATTAGAAGAACATGATTTCTTGCACAAGTGATGAGGCTGCTGCCTCCTTCTCTTTGCCTTCATTCCCTTGTGCAGTAGGGTTTATCTCAGGTTTGTGCTGAGCCCCTTCTCAGCCTAGGCACAGTGCAGCACAGTGGCTGGAGGGCTGCCTGCCAGGCAGAGAGTAGTTGCCTTTGCCAACAGTTGGATCTTCTGGATGAGAAAATTACTACTTGTTGCACTGGACTATTTGAGTGAGCCTTGCTTGACTGGCACCCTTGGCTGACTCTTGGGTGATGCAGAGCTGCATGGATGAATTGAGAATACTGTTTTAGTACAAGTGAATGCTTAGAATGTGCAGTGATGTTTTAGAGAAGCCAAGACACCATCATGTGCATTAAATTTGTGTATTAGGGACAGTAGCTTCATCTGAAAATTGTTTTGAAATGTAAGTGCATGCAAATATCGATATATATGCTGCTGTTAGTGCATCTCTAAGATGGATTAACTCTGAAAACTGAAGCAGTTCTGTCAACAAAAATGCAAATGCTGTTGTCTCTCCTAATCATTAATTACTGTTCCATAGGCAAACGACATTGCCTATGGAATTGTAAAGATTTCTGCAGCCCTGAGCAACTCACGATCTCAGCCAAAGTGATTCTGTGATGCTAAAGGAGTCTCTGCAGTGCAAACATAGCACAAAAGCTGTGTACATTATTATTGATGAAAATACTGATTAATAATTCACAGAGTTAAACTTACTTAGAGACAGGTGCCTGAAAGGACTTGTAGAAATACTATTCTTTTTGTTTCTTGAGTGTATTTTACATCTTATCTTTTCACACAGTACAAAAATAAACTTGGATTTAGTTATTCAGAAGATTCCAGATTTGCAAATGGTTACAAAGACTAATGATTACTATTTCCCTGTAAACTTAAATTTTGTAAATACAGGATAATTTGAGGCAGTGCCGGTGTTTTTGAAGTTTCATGTCATGAAGAAAAGTTATACTTGACTCCCTGTAAATTTCATAGGAGAAAAACAGGAAATCTCCTTTCCTCTATGTCCCTCCCCCAGTTAAAACTCACCTTTCATGCAAGAATCTGACTTCTTCCAAAGGCTTGTTGTGAAGAACCATTCGGCTTCTTCATGTGCAGAACACTAATAATTCCTTACACCTAAAGCTACAGAAACTTGAACTGATTTATAACTTTTCTTTCAGAAAAGATCTTCAGTTGGTTCAAATTCTGTGTCAGAGGTAAAAAACTAAAATGCTACATTGGAAATTATAGGGTCCAGTCAAATTAATAAATTTGAATAATATTTAAGACTGTTATTTTAATAGCTTATTTGAAGGAAAATTCTGTTTAGGATTGTATTTTGTTAAAATGTAACATATTACAATGAAAAGAATAATCTCATGGGGTGCTGACTAAATGAAATATCATTCTAAGAGTGTCTTATAAATCACAGTGTTCTGGCAAAGCCATTTTGTAATGTAGTATGCAGGGAAGATTGGAAAGATAAAATTTCCAGATCAAAAGCTGACAATATTCATCATTTTCCAGCTCTGTGTGGTCTCCTTGGCATTGTTCAGAACGCTCATTGGCTTGCATTGTGAAGATGTGATGTTACAGCTAGTTTTAAGGTAAAGCCCAAACTCTTTTCCCATTCTTCTACCTAACTCTGGGACATATGGTCTCTCTCTGTGGATGCAGAGCTGGGTAGGAGTTCTCCAAGAGAGCAGAAATCCAAGTAACTACGGAGATAAGAATATTTATGGTCCTGACAAAAGTCTACCAGATCTGAAGAAGTTTGATTTACATCCTGAGATCTCCAAAGCAAGGGATTTTTCTTGTGATTTATTTCTATAAAAGTGAGAGAAGCTAAGAATATATTTATCACCTCCAAAGTCCTTATTCCCTGCTTCTAAATGCATAATTCTTCCCTCCTGCATGTTTTCTCTAGTGTATTATGCACTGTGATGCAGATCTATATACTGTTTCCAGCTTCTACCCTTCTTGTTGTTTTCCACCTCTTTGATTCCTCACTCAATGAGAATACTTCATGTTCCTGTGCTATTGCAGGTAGATTAAGTGATGTACTAAATGCAGTGATAATTTTTGTTTTTAATTTGTGATTCTATACATGGCTTCAAAATACTTATAATTTGGGTATGTTTATTAGATGAGAACTGGTTATTTATTTGGAAATATTGGTGTAACTGATTTGGCTTTTAGCATTGCAGATTACGTGAATATTCCAGATACTGTCTGTCCCTCCACACACAGGCATTAAGGTGAAATTCCCTATAGGTCTGGCAGTAGTGCCTGGAAATACTGCTAGGACCTCTGTGAACAAAGTACATCACCACTCTAACATTAGAGTGCTGTGGTTGATCTTTTTTATTTAGGGAATCCTTTAGAATTTATTTGCATTTTAAATGCCAGATCATTGGTGCACTTAACACTGAGGCTCTTAAAAAAGTGCTTTTAAAAGTAAAACAAAAGTGCTCTAAAGAAGTTCAACATGAGACTGTGCTTTCTCTGTTCCTTAGCTTCCTCTAGCTTCTTTCCTCCTCTGCCTAAGAGCTCAGTCTTGATCTACTGCAGTAAAATGCTTGGATGACCCTTCCCTTTTTTTTTCTGGCTGCTTGCCTGGCGAACTGCCTCTCTCTGGATTTCCCAGGAAAACAAATAAATTGAGGATTCTGAGACAGAATGCGTTCATAGCCAGACCAAACCATTCTGCTGGCCTTTGACATCTGCATGTCCCACATTTCCTCCATACTTTCTTACAGCAGGTTTGCTCTGACCTGCAAAGGATTCCCTGTTCTGATAAACTGTCTCCTATCTCTACTCATCTTGACAGCTCCTCATCAAACCAAGCATCACAATATAAAGAGTCATGCTCTTGAGAGGTTTAGAAGATGGATCACTGTAAATACTATTATTGCTGTTTCTTTTCATTTGAGAAGGCAGGAAGGTGGGAAGGGAACTCTGTGTGTTGTTACTTTCTCTAACATGAAAGGATAAGTGATGCTGGGCACTGCTGTTTCAGGTACCTGATCCCATGCAACCACATGATGCTGAGCCAGCGGAGCGCTGTGAAAGAGAGAGACTGTTACTCTGTATCTGCTGCAAAACTGCTGGCCCTGACACCTCTCTGCTGCTCCACTGGAATCACTTTGACACTTGAAAGCCAAGGAAAAGACTATATTCTCTGGACAAAACCAGCACAAACTAAAGGTAATTGGTGCTCAGGGGAAGACCAAATCATTAATTGAGTTTGATCTGGTAGCACCTTATGGGAGGAATTGGGAAAGAATAGAAGGGGAAGGAAATGTGGTGGACAACAATAAACTGGGCAAGTTTGGACTAGAAAGTTTAATTCCTTCCATATGTCCAGGACTATTGAAACCTTATTTTAACAACTATCCACCTTGAATATGCATTCATGAGAATAGTGTACTGATACATGGCAGCAACTCAGGCTGCTTCAGAGTGCTTGCTGCATTAAGGTTTGAATGCAGGCTCTCATAAAAATCTTAAGTTACAGCTCTGTCTTTGCGATAGGAGAAACTCATGTGTTTATGAGCAAATCTCAATTGTTGTGCTTTGGTGTTCTTGCCTTACTGGATGGTTAGGGTTAAAGACTCTCCCTGCAATGTCTTAGTAGATACCTTGCTGGAGAAAGTTTGATTTACTACTCTTGATAAGAGTCATCTTCTTTGCTTACAGATCCTGGTGGACGCTGTTCTGAATCTGCTTGCATTGTGGAATATGGAAGGGCTGTGGACATAAGCTACTTGCAGTACCTGGGGGAAGCTCAAGAAGCCATCATCCAGTGCATGAAAGATTGTAAGGTTTGGTCTGCCTTGTATGATGGAGAAAATCCTGATCCCGACACCTTTATCCAGACGCTTGCAGAGGAGAGCAGTACAGATGTGGAACACCCCATGTTTCGGCTCCAGCCAAGGACACCTAGCACATGTAGCTCTGCTCAAACAACACCATTCAGTGAGAAGATGCAGCTGGAGCTAGAATGGGATGATAGCTATGATACAGGGATTTCTCCTGGTTCTAATGTGAGCTCACCACAACCGTACGATGATCTGGGAAGCACAGACATGCAGCCACCTGCAGAGCCACCAAAATACATTCAAGAAATGAAAAAAAATGCCATTATGCTCATCAAAGGCTCTTACATAGAGGAGTCAGACTTTCAGGATGATGTTATGGTTTACAGGTTATGTGCCCAGAAGGATACTCAAGATGATGACAGCTCCAAGGAGAAAGCTTTAAATGTAGCTAGAGAACACAAGGTGCAGAGACAGACCATAGTCAATGGGTCTCTTGCAAAGACCCAGCTGGAAATGGACTTGGATGAGCACCGTAAGAGAAATTCAAGCTCAACTAAAGGTGTAATGAGAGAACAAATAAACCAGAAAATTACTGAGATTGATCCACAGCCAGACTTAGAGTTAAAGATTTCTTCTCAGGAGGCAGATTGTAACTTAAGTGTAAAACTGCTGAGCACAGATGGTGAGGATTTCATTGCACAGTATGACAGAATTATTAAGGAACTGGATCCCAACAGCGCAAGCTTGGAGAAGCAGAAGTTGGATGCTCCTGATCTTGTCTCTGCAGCAGAAGAAGAGGAGGACTTTGAGAATTTCTCAGCAGATACCCCTTCCGCAGACAGCGTATCATCTCCCTTTGGACCAAAGGAGGATGTTTCTCCCAAGCGCTCTCCAAGGAGCCAGAGTGCTCCATTTACAGGTGGAATGTCCTGTTAATTAGTTACATGACAGATATAAGAAGGCATGGTGATTAAAGGTGGCCAAATGAGATTACACTGTGTGGCAGACAGTACAAGCATAGAGCAAGGAAGAGTCCTGGCACTAAGCAGGGTATAGCCTAAAAAGCTGAAACCACTCCAAGGAGAGTGAGAGATCCAGTGTGAAAATACAGCAGTCATCAGTGTGGTGAAAGCAAATGGTAATGATTCAAGGGTTTTTCTGTTGGTAATTGTTTAGAACATTGAACAGGGGTTATGTTGTCTGTATGTGAGAGCTCTGTCATGCCAGAGGAAGATTTTTCAGTTGAAAGGTGTTCGGAGTAGCTGTTTTAATATACAGAGCCCGGGTAAATAATTTATTTTTTCTGGCAACTTCCATCTCTGATGGGATGGATGCAACATCAGTGCCATTTTTCCTCTCTCTGCTATTCCACGTTGTAGCAGAAGGTGTCAGCACTGGTGCCATGTCTGTACGTGCCTGTCTCCCTGCTCTGCCCTGACATCCTGTTCTCCAGTGTCAGGTCTGCCCTCGCTGTTGGCATGCTTTTCTGTCTAGTGCCAGGCAGCAATTTAAGATTGCTCTCTGCTGACTGTCCAAGCTATTCAGGAATGACATTACTACTGGAGGTCAGAGTGGGCTTTTGATCTGTATTTGTGCAGCTCCTTGCACTGCAGGCTCCTGGTCTTTAATTAGGTCTCCTAGATACCGGAGTAATGCAAATAATAAAAAATAATCATGTACTAGGTTTCCTCACCCAACACAAAACCTCTGTAAGATAGCTTCTCATTCATTTGGGGAGGGGAAACGTGTTCATTGAAAAGTAGCCCTTTCTGGTCAGCTGTGGCCAGAATGCTTGGCACTGTTTCTTAATTGAAAAATGCAGTCTGTTTTTCAACTAATTTGCTATTTTTGCTGTGGTGGTAATTTCCTTGTACCGGAAGCTAATTGTATCCAGATCTCTGTTTTCCATTATCTGCTGTCAGATGTAGCTGAAAAATACTCTTTTTGTCTCTCATTCTTCTTCTAGTCCCTCTCTCCATTTGTTCATTTTCAAAAATCCACCCCTTGCCCAAACCCATGAAAACCTCAAAACTGAGGAAAATTAAGATAAAAAGCTAAAACAATAAGCCTAGATGTTTGCTACCCATCTACAGTGTGTTCTACTCTTAGACTCCTTACCTGGCTTTAGTGGACATCTTATGATTGTATGTAAGGAGGTACTTGCAACAACACCTTGGAAATGTTAAAATCGCTCAGCCTTTCAAAGATAGCAGCCTGGTCTAATGGAAGGTGTTCCTGCCCAGGGCAGGGAGCTTGGAACTAGATGGTCTTTGAGGTCCCTTCCAACCCAAACCATTCTATGACACTGTATCTAATTTGGGATGCTGTATTATGTTTGTAGATGTGTTTAATGGAGTTTTTAGGTTGCTTTTACTGTTTTGGGATGGCATTAAGGGCCTCTCTCTGATAGAAGTTTCCCACAGACAGTAAGTGCCAGCAATGTGAAGATGCTCCCTTCAAGCCCAGGGATCTGTGAAGAAAATGTCCTCTCAGTGTCTTATATCCACTGTAAAAGCATTAAACACTCTCATCCCTATTTTCACTTGTGATGTTCAGGAACAGGAGTTTTTATTTTGCTCGCCCCCTCTCCATATATCAGTGCTTGACTTCATGGCCATGAAAGGAGTAATTTTTTGACTTTTCATCTAATTACCCTGTTTCTTACAAGGCTTCTAAACTCTGCTTACGTCTTCTGATTCTCACTTCAATAAATTCTTGGGAGTAAAAGTCATGCTATCACTTTTTGAAAAAAAAAAAAATATGTATTTGGTAACCTCCTTTGCAGTGGCAAGCAGCAGTTGTCACACGTACCTAGCTTCAGCTTTACCTACTCAGCTTTGAAGTGTTACCTAGAGAAGAGAAACAGTGACACATCTCAGCTCCTTCTGCCATCCCTTTTGATACAGTAGAGCTTCCCTCAGGAGCTCTGTGAAAATGTCACCGTGAACAGGATAGGTTATACTGGGACAGAAGAAACTGTATCTCAGCAAAAGTGTTTGGGGCTGCTGCGCTGGGTCCCTGGGCTCTGATGGCTGTTGTGGTTGGAAGGCAGCAGCCACATGAAGCCTTGTCAACACTGGCCCTCCCACCTTTCCTCTTCTGAGCAGAGCTGTGCCAGCATTAGCCCTGAGACATGAGTCTGGAAGGAGTGCTTGCTTTGTGCTCACAGTTGCTGTAAAGCATGACAGATTCCAGCCTTTAGTGGAGCTCTGTTAAGTGGAATGGCAACAGAGGCACTCCTCATTTGATGCTTCCTGTTGCACTGGCCCAGAAGTGCCTCTGCCGCAGTTTCCAGCAGGCACATTGAATTGGGCTGCCCTGTGCCCAGCCAGCTCGGATGGCAGCCATGTGCAAGCTGAGAGGAGCTGGAAGGGGGTTGGATTATGGCCACCTGCTTGACCCTAGAAATGCCCATGGCATGCATCTTTTGCCAAGTTTGAGGGTGGGATATTCAAAGAAAACAGTGCTAATCATCCAGGGATTCTTCTGCACGGTTTTCCTAGCTCTTATGCAATTGGAATAGTGTGGTGGGACTGTAGGTGGGACAAGGGACATTTCTAAGACTTCATTTGTGAGTAGGTCCCATGTACTGGCTACCTCAAGCATCTCCCCAGCTGTGTGATCTAACAGGTAGTATTTGGGTGAAGTCATTCTCAGCCTTGCAAAGGTTTCTTAAACTTGAGCACTAAGGGTTTATGTACTTCCTGGTAAATGCTTCTGTATTTCAGTGGCTGTCCTTCAGCATGAATACACAAACTAAAGCTATTATTCATTGGTGACATTTATATGATAACACCTATGTTTACCAGCAATTATGCTTATAAATCTATTTTAATGTCTTCCCTGCTTATTGTGACTGTTTGGTGTACTGAAGATGTGTCTTATTGTGAAGGGAACTATCACAGCCTGATTTTTATGTTTAGAATAGCATTTTCATGTTTTCTTTAGAACACTGGTGTTTTGATAGAACAAGAAAGCTAGTGATAATTTACTTTGCCCAGTCCTTACATAGGAATAAGGCACAGGAAGAGTAAAAAGAGCAGATTCTATTTGCATTAAAATTAGTAGTACCCTTCGAATTTATTCAAGGGGAATAGAGTGGTAGACTGTAATGTCCTAGGCTAAATCCTTATTGGCACATGCAAGTGGAATAGTCATGCATGTTAAATATCCATTAGTGTAAACTGGCTAGGTAGCAAATGTGCTGCTAACCACAGAAGCTTTCAACACCTCTGTTAAGTCTGCTTTCTCTGTTCAGGTACAGTTTGGATTTTCTCCCTGCTGTCTTTAATTAGTGTGTGGGAGGGCTAATTTGGTTGGCTATGATGGTCAAAATTCCCTTTAAATGCCTTTTTCCTGCATCTTAGGGTTTTTCTTCTGTGAAAACAAAAGCATTGATTCCTTCTTATTTTCTTGCAGGACCATTCATCAGCGTAGTGTTGTCGAAGCTGGAGAACATGCTGGAGAATTCCTTGCATGTCAATTTGCTGCTTATTGGGATTATTACTCAGCTGGCAAGTTATCCACAGCCGCTTCTTCGCTCCTTTCTGCTCAACACCAACATGGTGTTTCAGCCTAGTGTGCGCTCACTCTATCAGGTATTTACCCCAGGTATTAGCCATGCCTCCTGGAGCAGTGTCTTTAGTGTCTCCTTAAACCTTACATTAGCTCCTTTCAGTTTCACATGTAGCTTTCCTACCTGTCTGAGAGCTTCTTATTTCATTTCCATGTTTTAATTACATTTGTGCAAAGAACTGGAAACTCCGTATGACCATAGCTTTTGTCAGAACTCTGTTTTAATGCAGGTAGACAAAGCCAGAATATTCAGTCCATGGCTGCACTGGGAGCAAAGGAGAAATAAATAATTGTTACTGTTGTTTTGGCAGGTGCTGGCATCTGTGAAAAATAAGATTGAACATTTTGCTTCCATTGAACAAGACTTCCCAGGTCTTCTTCTGGAGGCCCAGCAGTACTTGCTTTTTCGTGTGGACATGTCAGATGCTGTGGAAGAATTGCTCACCGAAGGTAAATGATAACCACACTGAGAGGAGGGCTGGTGGAATGACTTACCAGTTACCCCTGTCCTTTCCTCCAGATGATTAAAAGGTGTGGTGTGTTATGAATGTCATTAGCCAGCTGTATCCTTCTGACTTTAAAGTGATGATGCTCAGTAGACCACAGTGTATGGGTCTATTTGGATATTCCTTGCTGTTTGGAAGTTCTTATTTGGTATATAAAACATCTGTTTAAAGAAGTAACAAAATCAGTCCTTGGCTTGCTGTCAGTAAACAAAGTCGCTTTCAAAGCATGAGGTGAGGTGGCATATGTGCCTGATTTCATTTTATTTTTAGCCTGACCTTCAGCTAGTCATTGGTTCTTTTTTGATAAATGTTAGAGAGGACAGAAGTCCAGGATGAATTGGTTTCTGCAACAATTGAATAAAGCTTGGTATCATCATTTGGGCTACCACTGAAGGAGGTAAGATAAGATAAGTGTCTAATAAGACACTGAAAGTTTTCTGGCTAGTATCTTTCTTGTATGACAAACAGAGTAAAACAAACAGAGAAAAACAAAAGGTGTGTGTCTAAGAGCAGTGGGGAGTTAGACTTGGTGGTCTCATCCCACCAAGCCAGCTTTGCAGGAGACTCTAACATCTGCTGCCTCTCAAGCACAGTGCACACTGCACCTGTCTTTACAGTTACCTGTACTTATTTTTACCACTGTGGGGCAAGCTAGTAAAAATAAACAAAATGAAGACTTAACTGCCAAATAAGAACCTTCCAGACACAGGCAGGCAATGGGTAGAACTGAAGCCCTGCCCTGAGGACGTGTTTGTTCTCAGCTCGCTGCTGAGTGGGCAGTGTTGGATGCAGGTATCTCGTAAAAGCCAACTTGCCACATGATGGGAATGTGTCAAATTTGGTGAGTCATGAAGAGCTGACTCTGCAAGAGGGTTCAAGAGAGGCTGCATTTACAGGTGTGTGCTTACACATCTTTGGGAGTCATTAATAATCAGCCACTCTGCCCACACTTCTGTGAAGATATTGATGCTTTTCTTGGATTTCTAGAGGTGTGGGAATCAGGACTCTTTATGCACATTTTAATTGTGTTTTCATTTTTCAAGGCTCTGAAGAATAATCTACCTAGTTTGTAGTCAGCATAGTATGTGTTTCTAAGGTTTGCAGTACATCTAGTCTGTAAAATTATGATCTTGCT
The DNA here is from genome assembly GCA_013396995.1 of Dicaeum eximium. Taxonomy (NCBI): domain Eukaryota; kingdom Metazoa; phylum Chordata; class Aves; order Passeriformes; family Dicaeidae; genus Dicaeum; species Dicaeum eximium. The sequence continues at coordinate 189,426 of VWZP01003088.1, forward strand.
AAGGCTGCTTCCCAAAGAGTTGGTCTGTGGAAGGTACCTGCTGTAAAAAACTTGTGTACTGCACATGTCAGTAGCATTTTAGGCTCTGCATTTTGGTGCCATAGAATAGAAAGCCTAACAATTAGATGGCATTGTAGCTAGCATGTGGGAGATGAGATTAGGAGGCAATATTCAGAGTCCTTTTTTTCCTCAGATGCTGGCAATAAGAACTTTTACATAATGTATTCCCAATGACATTTATTTATGCTTCCTGTTTTATGTCAGTTTTCTTCTGTGGGCTTCAGAATTTGCCAGGTTGACTCATGCTGGTCATTACTTAGGAATTTGAAACAAGGCTGCTTAGTCACCCTGTTAGTACAGTTTCTTCTGTATAGTGGCAGCTCCTGCAAAGAAGGCTTCTCTTGACAAGTAAGTGGAGAGTAAGTAAATGTCTGGATAACTGCAGATTTAGTTCCCTACAGGACTAGTGATGCATGTCATCACTGTAATCCTGGGGGAGAGTTGCCTCAGTAGCCCATCAACCAGTAGTTCATTATATTGATTAAGAAGTGTAAGGTAGGAACAGCTGCAATAATGGTAAATGGAAAAAAAAAAACCAAAAACCAAACCAAACAACAAATTGGGAACTCCTCATGGATTTCTTTGCATTAGCTTGAACACCACCTCTGACTGTCAAGAAATATAAGACATATTGGTTGCTCTTTCAGAGATTTTTCCCCTGAAAAGAAGTGGTGAATAAACCTCAGTGTTCTCTGCACGTCTGTGCATAGTCAGCCTCCTACAGAATTCACATATGAAAAGCTGAAGCCAGAGTTAGTGAGGAAGACAATTGTAAAAGCAAAACATTATAGAGAATTTTCTCTCTTTACAAGGCTGCTCCCTGAAAGTGTTTGAACAGAAATGGTACAATTTGTTCTTTTTTGCTTGCAGTAGTGTGTGGTTTCTCCCACAGCAGCTTGGGCTCTGGTTACACATCTAGAGCTGTCATGGTGTAGTTCCATGTGCAAGCTGCCCCTCTTTCAGTATGTTGGTAACCATCTTCAGAGTACTCATTTCCTCAATTTTCAATTGTATGACTCATATTGCATCCTGACCCTAGAGAGAATTGAACAATCCTGATCAAAGGAAGAAAAACCACCCAAATCTCTAGTTCCTAGATCAGCTTTCTGTGCTTTTCTGGTTTGTTTGTTTTTTTTTTTTTTCCAAACAAGCAGTTGACTCTAAACCAAAAATATTTTTAGAAATGTGTCAGTTTTGATTCTTTTTAAAAGGAGGAGTATAAAGAAAAGCAAAGCTTTGACAGTATACTGGCATTCTGGTTATATTGTCTAAACTATTTAAAAAACTTAAAATATTAATTGTGAAATGTTTTGACATTAGAAAATCTGGGAAAAAAAATCTTCAGGGGAAGCTTAAAACTTTATCTTTCCATTGTAATCTATAATTTAAGTTGTTTTTCCTCCCACAGTCAGATTTTCCCACTGAATAGAAATTCCTGTACTCTGTCTCTAGTAGGCAGAAATTTGTAGAATAACAACATGAATGATTGATAAGTCTGGAGTTGGAAAGGTGTTTTAAACTCAAGAAAAGTACGAGCCTATTAAATGATTGAGATGAATTTTTTTTTTCAAGTGTTTGGAAGAGTAGAGTAATTCCACAGTGCCTTGGGTGAAGTACAGGCAAAGAACAGAAGTGCAGAGCTGCTGAACAGAGGGATTGCTATGCAGCATGGAGTGAGGCCTTCATCTCCAGCTCCCCCTGTTCCCTACTTGCAGAGGTTTCAGCACAAGGCTGGCGTCACTCGAGAGTGTTACTTTAACACAAACTGTGTGCACTGTAAGGGAAACCCCTTCTGAAGGCAGCAGTGCAGTGTTGGGCTTGTCTGCAGTATGTGAGTTAACATAACAGCCCTTTTATTTCTTTTCAATGATTTACTTATACATCTCAGGAGAGCATCCCACTTGTAAGTTACACAGGATTTTATCTGTCTCCGCTGCTGGCCTCAGTGATACTTTGTAGCAGTGAGTACTACAGGTTAATTTTTCTTTGTAGAGTGTTTATTTCCATCAGCATTAAATTTTGTCACCTTTTTAGTTTCACTAAATTAATTATCATCTAATTAAAGGGCAGTTGTGCTTCAGGTTGAAACAAGGAGCAATTGATTGAAATTTAAGTGCTGCTGTCACTGTAATTCCATGCATTCTGATACTTGAGCTCTGATCCTCTGAACTCTGGCAGCAGAGATCATATAGCAGAACACACAGTGGCTTTCACTTGCTCTCTTTTTAATGGTTAGTTGCTTTACAGGGAAGTAAGTGTAGTTAGTAGGGCCTATAGCTGCAGAAAAATCCAATTTTAAATTTTTTTCCCTTAGTGTCTAACTTTCTTCAAACTCATGTGGTGATGTGGTAGCTTGGCCTCGAACCCATTGACATGGTGATTCACAGGGAGAGGATAGAGAAAGAGAAGTAAAATCAAAACAACAGTTTGATCTTGGGGAGGGATAGAGCATAGCATTGTTGAAATGGAGACAACCATGCTGACTCTGGAGGGGTAGATATTATCTGCTATTTCAGAAGGTAAATCCATATTACTCTTCCCCTTGACGCCTGTTCAGCCCACATACTTCTCTCATCAGAGCTGGAACTGAATGATGTATAACCTGGGGAAAGATAGGTAATAAAAAATGCAACAGAACCAGGCCACATAGAACTTTAAAATGCTGGATTAGTGGAGTATCTCCCTGCACCATCTGGGTACTGCAAATTACAGATCTGAACAATCCTTATAAACTGGGTTTGGACACTGTACAAATACTCTGTGTGCTTAATATACAGAGTCTTTTTTCTTTCCTCTCCCTCTCCTCCTGTCTTTAGGTAATGTCCATCCCAGCAGCAACACAGGGAAAGGAAAGAATCTTCCCGAAGCTTACCCAGCTGTACTGCAGCCTTTCCTGGGACAGAAAGGAAAGAAAGGCCTGGCTCATCCCGGCCTTCCTGCGCACGTGAGGAACGCCGTACTTGCAGCTGCCCTTTTCCCAGAGTTCCTGAAGGAGCTGGCAGCTCTAGCCCAGGAACATTCCATTTTATTTTAAAAAATACTGGGGGATTTTGAAGATTATTATTAGTGGGTTTTTAAAAATGTGTTTAAAAAAAGCTTTTGGAGTTTAAACAGATTTTTAATGCAAAGCTGCTTTCAAAAGAAGGTTGTACTTCAATATATCCTGAAAATACTTGATTTGGAGGGGGAAGAAGGAGGCAAAATGTTTTTCCAGTTAGGCCTTATAATTTCCCTCTGTGCTACATAACTTATTTGAGATTTCTGATACTGCTCTTACTGCAGCTTCCTTCTTCATCCCTTCCTCTTTACAGAGCCACCCTTCTTCAGTGTCACTAATTCCTGTTGAATTTCTTCATTAGACACTTGTGGGCTGGCTAAGAGACACAAACACATTAGCTTTTTTTGTTCCAGGAATACTCTTCTGGATAACTTGTTAGGAGACAAGTTTGCTTGAAAAAACATTGCCCCATGGGAAAAGTTCACAATATAAAAAGACATCCAAAATCTGCACAAAACCCCTTTATGTAAAGGGCTGTGTGTGTCTTGATGTCATTGCCCTCTTTGCCTCTTCCCTTGCTTCACCCTGAAGCCAGGTTCTTACCAATCCACATCCAAAACCCCCTTTTTAACTACTGGCTCAGGTTTTCTGAATTCAAGTGATCTTATGTGTAGTAAACCCATGAGTAGCTGAAAGCAGGTGCTGGGCCCTACACATACCATATTGCCTTATGTCGCAGACAGATCTGCAGCTATCAGCTGTTGGGCTTTGAAGTCCAGTGAAGTGTGTAAGTGGATGTGGATTGCAGACTGCCTGGAATTTTCCTCGTGGTTCCTCGGCATTCCTTGATAACTCTTGCATTGCTACCTAAGCCCGCGAGCATGCCTTATTTAGTAAGATTTGCACAAAGTACAAAACAAAATGTTTCTATGCAAGCTGTTATTAGTGTCTGGTTTATTTGTATGCTTGTTTTAATAAGCTAAAGAAAGATACTCACTATCTTTCTGTAGTGTTAAATGGACAGCAGGCTGTTTTTGTCTTTTTTGTCTTTTTTTTTTTAATTAAATGAAAAAGGTTTGCTTGCTCATGAAAGGTGTACTGTTTTATTGTTAATTTCTTTTGGTTAAGGGAAAGTTAAGTACTGTTTGTTTACTTTTAATTTGGGCGTTGACTTTTCCTAATATTGCACTTCTGGGATGGTGAGGGGAGGACCAGGCTATTCACCAGTTGCAGAAAAGGAAGGAGTAATGGGGAAAGCTGTCTGCTGGTGACTAACTGCTTGAGAAAATTCTCTTCTGTGAGTAATGGGCTTCATTAGAAGAACCCAAACATGATGAATTGGTGCATCACCACTGCATTTTCTTATCTTAGCTGCATAATTGTGCTTCCAGCGTGTTGTAGTTGGCCACATAAAGAGGCGCTTAGTTCAAGAAAGCCATAAACCCTTTTGTCCAGGATACAAGCTAACAGTGACTCCAAAAGATGTGAAGAAACAGAAATCAGAAATAACACTTGCATACATTAGTTCTCCTGCTCATTGTAATTCCATAATACGGAATTCCAGTCAATCACATCCTGATTTTGAAACACACTTTCTCAGAGGTTCAAGGAAAAAACAGTCTGAAAACAAAAACCAAAGACAGTCCAGAACAGTCTAATTAATTGCAGGTCAAATTCCTCTGGAATGTGCAGTGCAGTTTAAGCTCCTAAATCCTTTAGATTGTTTTGAGAAGTTCTTCCTTTCATCTACAAGGTATGGATTAAAGTGTCTGCATTCATTGTGTCAGCCTGTTTACTGCACAGTCTTCACCTTCATGATGCCTGGGGGTCCTGCTGCTTCCTAGCTGACTCTCTCTGGTTTGCTTTCATTTGTGACTTGTTTAGTTTTTCAGGTGCCACTTCTTCAGCATTCTGTTAATCACCTACTGACCACCACACGGCCCTCTTTCACCTCACCAGCTTTCTTGGAAGGTGAGGCCAAAGCTGTGGGTTTTTTCCTTAAGTATTAGTTATCTAGGTTGAAGAGAACTCTCTTTTTCAGTTCCCCTCGCCCCTGAATTGTTGTTGTAAATGGGTAAGGAAATTGATTGATTTATTTTTTAAAATTTTTTTAACTTGTCCTAGGGCACTCTGCGTCCTTTTCCCACTCCCCCATTTCTGCTGCCTTCCATGCTGTACTCACAGGCTTGGCCTGAGGGGGTTCAGTGTGTGTGTTGGAAGTGTTTTAGCATTATGTAGGGTCCTTCTCACCTCTTCTGCAAGAACTGTGTGTGAGCAAAAGGAAAGTTTGATCAGCTGACCTTTAGTGGTTCAGAAACAAGCACTAAAATGCAGAAGCAGTCTAATCCCTTTTAAAAAGGAATTGGAAAGGTTATTTCACTTTTTTAAAAATAAAGAACTCTACAGACCAGCAGTCAAGGCAGTAAATTACTACCTGAACACTCCCTTCCGTTGTTTGTATTCTAAACTAAGAATCCTTATTTGCTGGGTAGAAAGGATTACTTTTGAGATCATTAATTTTAACTGGTGTTTTCAACAAATGCACAAAATCACTGCAGTTTCATCCTGGCAGGTCTGTTAAGTTACATGAGGATTTTAAAATGTGGACTGCTCATAAAAGCATCTGTCAATTTGAGGAAGGAGAGGATTTTCTTCATAAGTTTTAGTAGAGCTTACATTCTACATCCCATAGCATAAAGTCAGCCTTTGGAATCTGGAGTTGTGTGGAAGACTTCTTGCTGAAAGGTCAGAGCTGTGTTTGTGCCCAGTGTCCCCTCACAAATGGGAAATGTCTGTCAGCTCCCCAAAAGGAAGAGGTGGATGAGTGCAGTGACCCTGGCTTAGAGTGTAAAAATGCAGATCATACGTGTACCTTTGCATTGCTTGTTTTCTGAGTGGGGTCAGACTTGCAGCTGTGTCTCAGATGTAATAGCAGTATAATGTCTGGCAGCCAGCACAAAAAACTGTTGGTGGGAATTGCCTCTTCCTGACTTCAAAATGCAGAACCTGTGATTTAGCTTGAAAATGTTGATCTTTTGAGATGAATCACATCTGTGTGCATAAGCTCTTCAGCCAAATGCTTCTCTAAAAAGCTTATTCCCTCCAGTTAGATAATGTGTTATCCTGTCTCTCACCAATGATACATCCTTTCCCAAAAAACCCTGTGCCTGTGGTCCAAGCTGTGGTCTTGCCTATAGGTCCCTGGAGACAACAGCCTTATGCTGCACTTTCCAAGAACAAGGAAGTGCTTTATAATCTGGTTTTCCCCACACTCAGGTGGGTGTGTGACTGGAGCAGTCCTCTTTGGTACATTGGCTCAGCATCAGTCCTAAATGAAGTGCCTTGGCAGATCTATTCCAAAGACTGCAGGTGGTGGCTCAGTGATACCAAAGTGAATTTCCAGTCTCCTACTAGATGTTTCAAACTGTGAATACCACATTTCCAATTATGTAGCCTTGGAGTGTGTTTTTAAGTTGTTGTGCTATAGCAAGGAATCTTTCCAGCATTTTCAATCTGCTTTTTTTGTGTGTGTTTTTGGTTTGGTTTTGTTTGGTTTTTATTTATTTTGTTTTTGCAACCTATGTATAAAGTGAGCACTTTGTCTTCAAAACTTTGTAGTAATTCTTTTGCCTTTGGCCATTTTTGGATGCTTTCTGGGTTAGTCTCAGTAAACAAACACATGGCTTGTATTAATTTGATTGAAGCACTCAGCAGTTTCATTCATGCTCATGCTGATCTTTGGACATGTATAGTCAGGTGCAGTTCATGAGTTGCTGGCTGTGCTTACTACCTTTATTATTGTATTCTAGGCATTTTTCTGAAATTTGATCTTTTCCATGTGTGCCCTAAAGAATATTATGATATTTCGAATGAGATCAAGTTGTTGGTGTTGCAGTTCTGAGTGTGAAAAATGCGTTGCCCTTTTTTGTCCTGGTAACTTCTGACTTTGGTTTGGAAGAACAGAAATAAGAACTGTTTCCAGCTGTATTCTGCAGAGATGAGAAAATTCCAGTATCAAGCATGGACTGTCCCTCCCACCAGCAGGCCCAGGTACATGCTTCCAAGCATCCAGTTCATAAATTATTTGTTTCTGCTTTCTTTGGGATTCGTCACTTTGCAAAAAGTCTGAATTCAGTGGTGTCATGCTGTGGTACAGAGCACTTACCTTTCAGGTGTGATTTAGTATTTTTAGTAAAATTGGTAAATTTCCTTGGATGGGAGAAACAAAGAGTGATTGAGGTGGACCTTGGACATCAGCAGAGGGCTGTGCTTGGGAATGGGAGCAGGACTGGATAGACAGGAAGCCTGAGCAGCATTCCTGCCACCAGCACCACTCTCTGGCTCGTGCACAAAGCCCAAGTGGTCTGTTCAGTCCTTCAGAGAAAAACATTTGCAAACAAACTCGCAGCATCATGCAGAGTCCAAGGGTTTAAGTTCAAGAGGTTAAGTTCTATTTACCAAGAGAAGTTCACCATCCAGCACAGCGTGTACACACTCACTACCCTTTTGTGCACTCTGCTTAAGCCTCTCAGAAGGTTTTGTGCTTCAGGAAGGCTTTTTAGCTCCCCTAAGATGCTCTAAAATCTCAGGGCTGGAGAGAAAAGTATGGGAGCAGTGTGATTTGTTGCAGTTAAATTATGTCATTGTATCATTTGAATTTGTAGCTCCAGCTCCTGTTTGAGGATGGCTTGATTTAATAAGCAGTTTATTCTGCTGTATTTACTGAAATTGCTATGTCATGCCTGCAGTTCTTATGACAGCTCCCATTACATTTGGAACATTTAAATTGCATCTGTGTTTATAAGTAGAATACTGGGATTTTCCTCTTTCTTTTGTTTTAATTCAGATAGCTCTGGCACTGTACAGTAATGATATTGCTGTGTCCAGATCTGATTTAGATAATTAGAGTATGTTCCTCCTTGCACTCTGAGCATTATCAGCAGAAGTGGAGGATACATGGCACTTGGGCTGCTCACATTAATGAGCAAACCAAAGGTAAAATGCCACAGATTAGCAGGGGGCACTTCCCTTTGTGTGAAATGCGGAATTTATGTTTGTGTCGCTCTGATTTATCAAGGACCTGAAAAAAAAGCTCAAACTTGAAAAATTAATATGACCATGTACCTGTCCAAGTGGACACCAGTGCTGTGTGATGTTTTGGGACAGAAATGTGCAAAGGAGGGTACAAACTGCTCCTTGTGAAGGTGGTGTCAGACTTGTATATAGGTACTTGGGTAAGATGATGGTGGTGCCAGCTGTCTGACTGCAGACAGCCACAGAATGCAGCGCTATTTCTGTGACTTTGTTGGTGGCCAAAGCCCTGCTCTGACTAAATGCACTTTATTTTTTAGTGGCCCCCAGCTTTTCTAAACATGTTGTGGTCCAGCATATATGTACTTCATTTGCTACATGCTCAGTTGGAAGCCTCTTATTTATGAAAAGGAGCATTACTTGGATTCTCAAATATGTAGGTGCTTAAAGTGGTGTTTTGTTGCTGACTGTGCAAATCTTCTTTTTGTTCATTGATTATAATGGTTCTTGTGTGGCAGCTGGATTAAATTAAGACTGAAGTCTCTGGGCTAAAAGCCCTGATGGAACTTTTGTGCAAAGGCTGCATTTCTCAACTTTGGCACTTAAGCAGACTGCCCGCATACAATTACGTACCATGGACTAAATACCTGCAAACCTACGTCTCTGATGAAGCCAGTTCCACAGCAGCTGTGTTTTATTGCATTCTACTTTAAAAATAACTAGCTTGGATTTAGACCAAAAAATAACATGGACGAGTCAAATCTGAGACAACTAAACTGTGTCCAGCTCAGTGCTGCTGTGTCAGTTTGGCCAGAGCTCAGACGAAATGCCAGCTCGTCCTCAAAGGAGAGGGAGTGGCTCTGGTCTCAGTATCCCTTGCTGCAGCTTGAGCCAACAACTCGTGTCTCTTGGTGTCCAAGCACAACTTGGTGTTTAGAAATACTGATCAGTGTCTTTTGTAACTCTCTGGGGTCATAACATTGGTTTCTGAGCTTCAGTGTGGAAAAAATCTAGCGGCTTCTAAGACCAGCCTCAAAGTGTGGCCTCTTGAGCAGCTAAAATACAACTTACTGATGGTTATGCCTGCTTAATGGGTCAGACAATTACAGCTGTGGCTGATGCAACCACACATTGGGAGAACTTTTGCTTTGTGCTTACACAAAAGGCTGTGCATGGAGGGAGCATTCCCTACAGTGAAACTGTTGAGGATTCACAGCAGTACAACTCTGCAGCTCCAAGTACTGGACTCAGAGGCCTTTCTCCAGGGGCTGCAATGACAAGGCAGGGAATGTTGCATGGGTTAGTTTGCTGTGTATGAGGTGGGGTAACATGGGATCTGGCACCGGTCTTTTACTCGGGCAAAGCCAACAGGCAAGATGGGAATTGTTCACAGGGTCATGAATTGGACTCCCCCACACAGATAAAGGGGAGAAACCAAAGGTCAGGATCCCTCACCACTTATTTCTGCAGCAGGTCAGCAAATGCTGCAGACAGTTGTGAAATGCCTGTACACCCTACAGGAGATCTTAAGGATCAGGGCCTAGGATGGTCCTAGAGAGAAGACAGTTCCACTGGCAGCATGCACAGCTGCATTGCTCACTAAACTACCTTCTTTCTGCAGCTTTGTTCCCTCATGGTGGCACCTGAGCATTTCTGCAGTTTGCTTTATTGCAGTTAAAATTCAGGCTGTCTAGCCTAATGTGGGATGTGGGCTGGAGTACAGTCAGGAGAGAAGTGGTTCCCAGTGGTTTTGTGTTTCCACTGCAGTCATCCCTAGTTACTGATGTGGCTTGACCCAGGGGCTCTTGAAGATGGAGTCTAAATTTGCCATCACAAGGGGCAGAAGAATGCGCAGCAAATTACAGATCATGACAACTTGGGATTTATATTTTACTGCATTCCTCACAGTGTTTAGCAATAGAACTCTCTGTCTGTATATTACCCACACGTTTGCGGCTTCTGAGGGGACAGAGGACAATTTGCACTTGAAGCCAACCCAATGCAGGGAAGCTTCTGAGCATTTGGGTTGATAAATGTAGACCTCCTGTCTGCTGTAACTTGGTTTTAAGTGGCCACTGCCTGATTCAGAATCCAATGCATGGGTATGAGTATGTGTAAATAGCATTTTAAGAAGATGCCGGCAATGAGGGTACACCAACCAGGAGCATGCTATCCCTTCTTCTCCCTCACACAGTTTAAGAACAGAGACCTGACTGAAAACCCAATTTGTTCTTCTTTATGTGTGAAAAAACACTCTCCAGGTTGAGCATGCACACAAGGCCATAAATCCCTGGGAAGGTGCTGCTGAGGTCAGGGTTGTGTAAGTGTAGTTAGAGGGTGCTCAGAAGAGACAGGAGAGCATCCCAGAACCTCGACGCCACACCGCAAAGCAGGGTGGAAAGGGGCCACACTGAAATCACAGCTGAATGCTCTGCTGTAATTTCTTAGTTAAGGTTCCTATCGTTGTGCTTCTATTTTTAACACAGTTAAAATTAAACTCTGCAGCCAAAGCTGAGTGCTAGAAATTCTTTCTTCGCTGCTTAGAGCATTGCCAGCATCTTTTGAGACAACTTTCTTCTCCTCTTCTGCAGCCTCAGATACAGGATACTTCAGCTATATGGGATAGTAAGTATCAGCTCTCCAGCCGCAGGCCTGACCTCCTAAAAGACTTCCAGCAATGAGTAAATGAGATGGTCGTGACAGTGTCTGGTGTCAGCTTTTAATTTGTGAGCATTTTCCTTGGTCCTCTGTTCATGGATAGTAACTGCTGAAAATCTGCATGAAACTGTCCTTAATTCACCCTGCCTGATGCCGTTGCACAGATGGCATCTGCAATCATTAGATCAGAGAGCACTGGAGCTAAATGAGACTTCCAAGTTGGGGTCAAAGCCTCAATCTTCATTTCAGAGTTCCAGCTTCGATACAACCACACTTGAACAGCCTCCTGGTCTGCAGGATGTTCTACATCCAACACTTCAGAGTCAGGCTCTGCCTTCTATCCTGCAGACCCACTTGTCCTGTAGGGTTGTTTTATTTGTCTTTAAATAGCAGAAGCTAAATTCCTTGAGGCTGCTGCTTCTGCTTTTTTAATGCTCATCAACTACTGCTAAGCAGGTATAAACCAAAGCTGTTTGTTTTGCTCAGTACAGTGCTCCACTGCTGAGTATTTAGAATTTGCCTTGAGCTCCATTTAGGGGAATGGGAAGGTGGTGGTTGTATTTAGGCAGCTGTATAAGGGCCTTGGCAGGCAAAAAGGATCCCATGTTTTGGGAGTATTGGTCCAGTCAGATGGGTGTGAGGTGACTGATGAGCCCCTTAATGCAGGCTTGGATAGTGGGAGCAACGTGAACTGGCCCAACTGAGCCTTCCCATTGCTAGGTCTGAGCACTGCCAGCTACTGCTGCTTTGAAGCTGGTAGCTCATATCTCCACAAATGTTAAAAAGCTCCATTATCTTGATCTCAATTGACTCAAACCACTTTTTTTTTTCCTATCAAAAAGAAATTTACATTTTGTGTGTGTCTGCAAAAGGGTTCTTAAAAAATTTCAGAAGTGACTGTTTCATAATATAGTGCAAAATTTATAGACTATGACTGCTCTTTACCTTCACTGGAAGGGAAGAATATTACAATTATCCCTTTTTTAATCTTTCTTGTTATCCATTGTGTCTGGCAGGTGGAGGTGAAAATAGATTGCGACTTAACAGTAAATCACAGAATGGTTGGAAGGGACCTTAATATAATTCTAACCCTCCCACCATGGGCAGGGACACCTTCCACTAGACCAGGTTGTTCAAAGCCCCATCCAACCTGGACTTGAACACTTCTAGTGATCAGGCATCTACAGCTTTAATGGGCAACTTGTTCCAGTGCTTCACAGTAGAGACTTTTTTCCTAATATCCAATCTAAACCTGCCCTCTCTCATCTTAAAACCACTCCCCCTCATCCTACCACTACATGCCCTTGTCCTTCTCCAGCTCTCTTGTTGGCCGCCTTGAGGTACCAGAAGGTGCTATAAGGTGTCTCCAGAGCCTTCTCTTCTCCAGGCTGAACAGCCCCAACTGTCTCAGCCTGTCCTCACAGCTGAGATGTTCCAGCCCTCTGATCATGTTCATGGTCTCCTCTGGACTTGCTCCTGTTCTTCCTGTGCTGGGAACCCAGAGGTGGATGCAGCACTGCAGGTGAGGTCTCACCAGGACAGAGCACAGGGGCAGAATCCCCTCCCTTGTCCTGCTGCCCACAAGGCTTTGGATGCAGCCCAGGATCCAAATATGATATGGCCAAAATATGGCCAAATATGGCCTTCTGGGCTGTGAGTGCACATTGCCAGGTCATGTCAAGTTTGTCATCCCCCAGCACCCTGAAGTCCCACTTCCTTGCACAGCCCCACTTCTCAAGCCTGTCCAGATCCCCCTGGATGGTATCTCTGCCCTGCGTGGTGTCAACCATGCCACTCAGCTAGTTGTCATCAGAGAACTTGCTGATGGATGAGGGAGCACTCGATCCCACTGTCCATGTCACCAGCAAAGATGTGAAACAGGCAAGGCCCAGTGACGACCCCCAGCCAACCCCACTCATCACTGGCCTCTGCCTGGACATCAAGATACTGACTGCAACTCTTTCAGTGCAAAGAAAACTGTGTTTTTGTAAACTGAGGGAGGATCCCTAAGATTTAAGATTTCACAGAGAAACCCTTGTGCCTTCTTGTTTCTTGCTGCCATGGCAAGAGTTGAACAGAATTCCAATAGTTTGTTGTATAATCTAAACCTTTATTGACTGAACACTTACTGAAAACTCACACCACTCTAAGTAAAAATGGTAGATTTTGCTCCTGATGCGAAAAGTGATAGTAGAAGTCTTAGTGTGAAGGTCAAATTACATTAAAATCCTGGTGGTGGTGTGATTTGGGGAGTTTTTAGATGTTTAGGCTTTTTGTTTGGTTGATTATTTTTTGAAGGGTCATAATTTTTGACTGCAATCATGCTACTCCTTTTTGTAAGCTATATGATGATGAATTGTAAAGGTACTTTATTGTGAAAAATGGGTATACATTTTATTCATTAACTCTGTTGAAAACCAAGGGTTTTTTCCTTCTCATGAAGAATTTGCACTTGAACCTCAGCCAGTTTGTACAGCAACGTCAAGACATAACATCAGCACTGCCACTCAGGAGGAGGAACTACCATCAGCCTACTTTAAACTAGTGCTGCAAGCACCACATTTGCCAAAGGTGACTGAAGTCCCAGAGTCACACCTGCTGCACTCCTGTGACAATGTCTGCCCTGCAGGCACGTCCTAAAGAACAATTCTGAAGAAGTAGCTATGAGGTTTGAGGTAGGTGTGATCTTTAAAAAGCATGGCTTAGCAGTCTCCAGGAGGGATTTAAGAACTTCAAGCATCTGGTACCAAATGGGATTTATCTCCCTACTACATGAAAATTTGACAGGCTCCTTCTTGTTGCATTTCTTATTAATGGCTCAATCAGCTAAAATTGGTTGGGAGGAGGAAGTTTATTCCAGATCCCTGCATTTCAGCAAGTACCGAAAGCCAGGAGCTGAAAAAAACAAAAGATGTAAAAAACCCAAAATAAAAGCTACCAGCACAAAACACCCCTTAGGATTAAGTAGTGGAGAAGGACTGAATCCAGCTCAGTTTTGGTAAGCCAACTGCATGTTCCATTCCTTCCCCAAAACAGTGCAGTTCCAGCTGACAGGAGAAAACCCTGTGCCAGAGAAGCAACAGCCCTGGGCATTGGGCCTTTGTAACCAAACTGGAGCTGGGGCTGTCCTGTGCAGGGCCAGGAGCTGGACTCCAATAATCATTGTGGGTCCCTTCCAGCTCCAGCTATTCCATGTTTCTGCTTGCCCTGCTGTAGATTGTACAGGGCTGGCAGAAGCATATCTGCTGTTCTGAGCCTCTGATGCCAAAATGGGATGTGACCCTCAGAAGGGCTCAGGCACACACCCCTCAGGCACTGCTCAGAACTGAGCACAGGCACAGCAGGTTTGTGGGTGCAGAACTGGGAGAAGGCAAGCAAACAATCTGACAGGGTGAGATACTGGCACTTCTGTCTATGGCATTAGCCTTAGGCACACAGTTAAGCAGCTCATGGCCTCCTCCTTTCCCCAGAAACCAGGAAGAGTAATAGTAGTGAACTTTCTGTTCCCTTCTGTTAGGCACTGAGCACATGTGGTCTCCTCAATTACTTCTGGGTGTTTTAATCATTGTTCCTGTTGTGCTCACATTGACAGTGAGTTACAGTGTGCATGCCCAGACTGAGTATTTGAGATTGTGAATCCCCCTTCTCACAAACCGGCTGACAGAAAAGCTGAGTTTGTACCCACTTTATTGGAAAACCAACCCATGTAGTTTCAGCTCTCTGCATATTCACAGACACCTCTGGGAGCTTGTTTCCCAGGGCTGTGTGGAAATCACATTTCCAAGTTGCACATCAGAGCATGAGAGATGCAAATGGCTGTATCCTGCTTTTCTCTGGCCCATCTGCCTTTGGCTGATGCATCCAGGGAAGTCTGGGACTTCAAGCTGCTTGAAGTATAACCAGCAAGTGCAGTGCTGCACAAGGAGACACCAAAGTTCATTTGCAGACAGAACAAAGCACATGCTTCTTTAGTTGCTTGTGTGCTTTTTTCCTCTTGTGGCTACTCTGATAGCTTCTTCTCTAATAATTGCTTCACCAGAACAGGATTGGACCGTCCTTGTGTCTTCTTTTGTACCACACCAATTAACTTATTTAGAACTTTTTGATTTCCTGCCTTTATCGCCATAACCTTTAAAGAAAAAAAATGCAACAGACACCATTGTTACAGGAAAACAGAACATCTTCACTCATTCCCAACCAAGGTATGAATATTTTTGTTCTTTGGACTATTGTGATAAAAGACTGCATTTTGGGATAAAGTGTTATTTATAAAAACTGCCTTCAGCCTTACAATAAGCTCCTGCTCTGCTCCCATGAGAACAGCCAAGTCCCTACAGCATCAGGGCCTTACAACTAATAGAAAGAGCTCCTCTTATTGAAAGAGTCAGAAAATACTTTTGGATTTTACAGTATCTGCAGCTTGAAGAGCAACTTCCTGGAAAAAAGCCAGAGAGGTGAGATGGATTTTCCTTGCTGATAAGATCTACCATTTTACTGAATATAATGTCCTGTTATAACAGGTAAATTGAATCAAATCAAAACCTATTTGATAATATTGGTGAGGTCCTTCAAGCACATATGTAGGTGTTTTTTATTTCCTTCAAGGGTGTGATCCTTTGCAACATGATGATTAATTAACTGGTCAAATACGACCTCCTAGCAGACAGCCTTTGATGCACAATCACCTGCTACATTGCAAGGGCCATGTTTAAAAGCTGAAAGGATCAGAAATTTCACCTTTGGGCCTTCCTAAAGGAGATGCTACTGCTGAAAAACAAGCATCTGGCCTTCCTACTGTTTGTGTGGCAGGGAAGGTATTCTCTACCTTGTCAGAGTTACTGGGCAGAACTCAACAGATGCAAAGAAACAGGATGACATATTTGCAGATATTCAGGGAAGGGTTGCAAACACAGGAGCTACCTACTGTGCCAATACCAAATTCAGATGCAAATATTGCTTCTCATTACAGTATCTGAATTATTGTCAGTCTGAAATCTCTGTAATGTTGCACAGTGGAAAGGACTCATTACTCTAGATCTGCTAGAAATTACCTATGTGGGGCAGAGTGCAGTACAGTCCCAGTCCTGCACTGTCATAAAGTGCCCAGTGTTGGTTTGAGCAGCTGTTTAGAAGCTATTTTGTTCTGAAAAAAGTTACTCTCAAAACACATTGAAATGGGAGTGTGGTTATGGACCTTCCAGCTCCTGCACTTCCCAGTCAGTTCTAACGTTCTCTCCCTCCCTGCCTATGCTTTCATCCCAGCCTGGAAATACAGCAGCACTTTTATCAGGCTCTGCAAATGAGTCAAGTCGGATGGAGGTCACGCCGACCTACTGCAAGCTCATTTTATCAAAAGCTCTTGCAGAGCTGTTAGCATCCCCCAATGAGATCTGGAGTGGGCGGTATTGTTCTCAAAAGATGTCAATGTTTTTTTCCAAATGGCAAATGGAGCTAGACATTGTTTATATTAGAAGTAAGCTATTCACTTCTGCTTTTGCATTTTTGCTCCAGAGAACATATAAGCACTTGTTTTCATTTTGCTTTTTATAAAGCAGATTATATAGACTCTGTCAAGATCCCTTCCCACTCCTCCCCTTCATGATCAACAAGGGTTTTTTCCCTTTTTTTCCAGCTCAGACCTCGTTAGACTGAGCCACACTGGCTGCTGTGTGTCTTTCCAAGGAGATGGGGAAGAGCCAATCATCCCCCACGGGGGAGCATTTGTGTTGCTGCCACAGCCCAGCAGTACACCAGAGTGGGCAGCAGCTCCGGAGCTGCTGCTGCTGTCACAGGGCTCTGGCTCCTCCCCACCCCACAGCCACTGTCAGGCAAGGAGAGTCAGCAAGGCTTCTCTCTTTGGCAGTGGATGGAGACAGGGGCATGGCAAAAAGTCAGATGCGAGTAGAATTTCTGCCTTGCCAGCTCTGATACAGTCCCTAATTCCATAACTAATATATGCCTTGCTGGCAGGTAACTTCAGTCTCCAGCTTCAGAACAGTTTAACAGTATTGCCCCAATATCACAACAGATGACATAAAAATCAGAGTTATGTGGCTGGATGGCAGGGTCAGGCTAATGGCAGTACAGCTGGAGAGGGACAGGGCCTTGCAGTTTTACTTTCCTGCATTAAAGTTTTATGGGCTCTCAGAATGACTTAGCACATTAGCCAGACTGGTAATTTGTTTTGCAGATCATTTTGTGTAAGCTTCAGTTTCAAAAAACCCACTTAGTAAAATAAGAAAGGAGAAGAAAAGCCTGATAATATCTTGGCAGCAGCTTTACTGCTCTGGCTCTAGAGCTCAAATGCCATCAAAAGGGAAAAAAAGAGAGGCTATTTTAACCCCCTTTCAGTGCCACAGACTGCCACAGTGCAGAAGGTTCCCAGCACCATCATAATCACCTCATTTTCTTGTCCATCAATCACTGCCTGGCAGATCTGTTCAAGCTCTTTTTGATCCTGTAACAGTTCAAGTTTCTGTTCTTTAACAATTTCAAGGGGAGTCTTCCCTTCTCCCTTCCACAATTCTGCAAGCACCTGCAATCACAGTAAAAGCAGCAAAGGTCAGTGGCTTGACGTACCAACATTGTTTACATGCAGTATTTTGGTTACAGATCCAAGAAGCCCTGTTTTTGCTAAGAGCAGATTGTCTAAATGTGAACAAGCCCAAGATTTAATCATGTGCCTCTCTGAAAGAGCCCTAGTACCTGCCTCCTTTTCTGCTACCTGTACTGAGACAAAGCATTGCCACTTCCTGCACGAGTCCAGGTTAATGGTAAGTAGCCCGGGCCCTGCCCGCTCCCCCAGTGTCAGGGTCTCTCCAGAGGGCTTTGCTGAGCACAGCCCTCTGCTCCTTATGCCCAGAGCTGCTGCTCCCTGGCTGGGAGAGGAGCCACCAAGCGGGGATGGCTGCAAGGCTGCTCTCCACCAGTACTCCTCCTCTTCTGACATCATTCACAGAACTGCCTGGGAGCAGCAGGGAAATGCATCTCCGTGAGCAATGGCTGTGCCCGGGAACCGACGATTAGCTGCCTATTGTACCAAGTCCAATCCCAGGTAACTCATCCCATTACCAGGCCTCGCCAGCAGGCTGTAATGAGGACACGTATGACAAAGCAGAAGAAAAATGGTGCCAAGCAGAATGAATGCAGCAGCTCCAGCCCACCTATGCATCATCCCCAAGTACTGGACTGCTGGGCAAAGCCAGGCCTGTGGAATAATCACTTGTTAATGTTAGTGTTTTCCTACACTGCAGCAGGACTATTGCCCTGGAATACACTTGAGAGGAGAGAACATTTATAAAAAACCAATTTCCTTGGGCAGTCATTTTCTGTATTCCCTTTGCTTTTATTTCAGGGCTGTGGGAGGAGAGTAAGAAAACCCTTATTAAAACAGCTCGTTGTGCTCCATCCTGAACTGAAGATATAATTGTATGTTTGGGCCATTGCTGTGTCCCAATATGGAAATGAATGTCATGTCAAAACTGCAGCATTAAATGTTCCTTGTAGGATAAAGAAGAGGCTGGTATGGGAAGACAAAAAGGGGCATTCAAACTGCATGATAAATAATTTGCAGGGCAGCAAGAGAGCTCAGGTAGAATGATGCACATGGGATGGGATCTTAAATACCCCAGCAATTTGCTTCAGCATGACAAATTTTTGGGTACAAAAGACTTTTGGTTAAAGAGTTCTCTATTCACAGCAAGTATTTAAGAACTGTGCATTCATACAATTGCTGCAAGAGGATATTTATTTGCCAGTGGCACACTGAAGCTTTTTATGAGATCTTATCAACTCTTCTGGAGATCTTGTGAGAGGGTAATGACACACGACTGTATTGTGGCACCTACATCTTAATTTTTCCTTGAGAGAAGGCCAAAGGCAGATCACAATATTGAAGTTACTGATAAGGAGCTAGAGTTACAATAGCTATAAGTAAAGCTTTCAGATCTTTACACTGAATAAATCAGTGCAGTATATGATGTCTTCTACAAGATCTTCCTTCTAGTGTGATATTTAAAAACCATCATGCCAGTGCTACCTGGAATAACTTAGAAATAAATATATCATATCCAACAGAGATTCAGCCTGTCTGCAGCTGTCTGCCTTTTTTGTGATGGTGTTTTTTTGATTTTTCATTTTTTGTGTTTCTTTTGTTGTTGCACTCCATTGCTACTCCTGGCAGCCCTTCTGCTTCTTCCCTGAGGGATGAAGCAGGAAGGTTTCTATCCTGGAGGCCTCCCAAGGTACCCATACTGTATGTCACCCCTCAGAATGAGCCCTGTCCTTGCCAGGCACAGCACACCCTCTAGCAAAACACCCTGGACAGTCTAAAGTACTGCACAAATCAAAGTGGACAATGAAAAAGCCCTTTCACTCTCCTGGAAAAAGGCAGATGGGATTTTTAGGACTGGTACATATTCAAGAGGATGCCACGGGCTGCAGGAAGCAGAAATGTGCAACAAACAAAATCTATGCAGGCAACCATGGCAGAGTTACCCAGGAGCAACACATACATCAGGCTGACTTAGATCAGGGGCAGGACAGCTTGACAGTCAGAGATCCAGCTTTGATTCCCTGTTATGCCTATGCCAAATATTTCCTGGCACTGAGGAAAGCTTGCCCATTAGAAACCTTGAAGGCACCAGATTTTCTCTGTGACAGCTGCATCATGTCTCCCTTCCCATTTGGTAACAAGCATCTCCACTTAGTAGAGCAACAATGTTATCAAGGCCCTTGCTTGTTTACAGGTATGCAGGAAAGCAGAAAGAGATGTGGCCAAGACCTGTCAAAGATGCACTTTTAAAAAATGTGTTTCTCCACTTGGCAAGGAGTAAAAATCTAAAGAAAGCAGTTTAAAAAACGATTTCAACTCATTTACACAAACTGCCTGCACCAGCACAGGAGGATCAAATTATGAAGTCTCCAGAGCCAAAATGTGAATCTCAGGCCTCATTTCCATTATTGAAATCTCAGCAGCTTCTACTATTGACTCTTGCCTGAGCGTAAATAGATTTTAACGATGTTCTGTGGTCTCCACCTATGCAGGCTTAGCAGCATTGGTCAAGATGAATTAATCAGGACTTACACGTCTGGCTGTCATAGGCATCGTATCAAACATTTTGCAACTGGTGACCGTGCCAGCCGACTGCTGTGCCTAAGAATGCTCCAACTGGAAACCCTATCTGCTGTGGTTTGCTGCCAAGGACAGGAGGAAAGCAGCAGGTAGCACCATTCCAGCAAGTCCTGTGGGCACGTCTCCTTTCCAGTGATGGAAGCCTTCATGTCTGGCAGGTGTCCCTCAGCCTCCCAGAGAAGCAGGGGCAGGTTGGGTCCGGTCCTCCAGATGGTGTAGTCATAATTGTCAAAGCAGATGGTTCTGTTTAGATATGGGTACTGTACTCATTTCTCTGCTATCTACTTTAAAGTAGGGGTGCCAAGCAGGTCTGTTGAAGTTATTCCTATGTGGGAGACCTATGCAACTGCAGAAGCCAGCAAAACCCAAGGTCTGATCTGCTCCATGGTCTGCTGGACATGGATCCCCCATGAACCGGTGACAAGGGTGTCCACATGGAGTTGCTCCAGAGTGCCTGCTGGCAGCAGGGACAATTTCCACTTCCCTGGCCCAGGAACCAGCTTCCTCCCATAATGCCATAACTCACAGGCAGGTCTGTTATGCCAGACATGAACCTGCTGCCAGCCTGGCAACTTGAGGAGCAAGGCCCCATTGGAGGCACACTCCCCATTAGACTGGTTTCAGCCCTGGGTGAGCAGCACCGACTCCTTGCACTATGGGCTTCAAAATGATGCCTCTGGGCTGGGCCACAGGCAACCTGTATCCATCTGATCCGAGACATGTTTACCCACAGCCCCACATGCCAGCAGAGCTGGAAGCTGCTCCCCCCTTTGCACAGGCACACCAGCCTGGAACTGCTTTGGAGACCTCTGGAGTGGGACACCATGTTTGACTGTGAGTTGGGCATGAGCTCTGTCATTACCTACATAGTAATTACGTGAGTACACAGTGCCCTTAGCTTGGCACTGCATCCCACCACACAATGCTTGGTGTGTACAGCCAGTGCTCACGGCTTTTATCTGCTTCTTTTACTGCCTCAGACAGCAGAGCCCAAACACAAAACCTTTTAAATAATTTAAGTGGTTAACAGCTTCCCAGCAGCGAGCACATATGTGTACACATGTCTGTGTGCTCACCCCATCGAACCCTTCCATCCTTTCCCACTGGATCAGTGTCTGCCACTGCAGATCATGCTCCCCTCCCCAAGAGCTGCAATTCATCTGCTGGTGTGTATATATAGCCCGTTCTGCCCTCCGGCCATCCAGCGTCTCTGCCTACTGCTGAGAATTGTTATAAACATTTGTTACTCTTCTGACATCCAGGCAACCAAAATACTTTTCTAAATGTGGCAAGGTTTCTGCAGTTTGATAGCATCATCACTCGGTGAGGGCAAACTACTGCGATTTCTGGGTCCAGTTTCAGATCACTGAGGACAACATGCACATTACAAGGAGTTGGTAATTAAACAACAAATGCATTTCTGAAATTCTTGACGCTTCACAATGTGTCAGAAGTGCCTGGAACACAAATATATCACAAAGCAGAAAATCCCACAGAATAGCATTAATACCCTGTCCCTACCTCCACAAGGAAGAGACTTCAGTTCTGAAGCTTCCTTTTCAAACGCAGACACCAAACTGATGGGTGTGCCACAACCCCGCAGGCAAAGAGCTGCTCTGCATTCCAGTGCTTTTCCTATTAATACTTTATCTCCTTTCTGAAGCTTTTACTTTTCCAATACAAAATTTCCAAACACATGCCTGAAGCCAGGCACTTAAATCCCTATTTATGACGCCTGTCTTACGCAGCTGGCTATCCACAGACACAGACCAACTTAATTAAAACCACAAGCATCTCCAAAAAAAGAAAACAAACCAGAAAGTTCATTCACAGTTCATTAACAGTTTCACTGATAAACACTGAAACAGTCACCTAATGCACTTAACTAGAATATAATAATTAATCTGAAAAGACAAATAATTTCATATAAATGAGCTTGCAACAATTTAAGGTGAATGACTGATTATGGCCCATCACAAAAAAGCCTCTAAATTTTGTCTACAAACACAGCAGTACTGTTCCCATCATAACCAGTTCACAATTTTAGATATAAATCATTAAGAGCTGATTTTTCAGACCATCCTACGCAAAATTTTAAAAAACCCTCCAGCTTTACTTGCTTGAGAGCTTCATGATAGCACTTGCTCAAAGAAGCAAGGATAAAAGAAAGGCCAGACCTCTGCCACTTTGGACTCAGGTACACCAATGCAGAATTCTTTTTGTGACTACACTTGGATGAATTCTATCCTTTCCCATGTGCTAATGCTTGGGAACGTAGACTTTACTGTCCCTAGGAATCTAGTAACTGATACTCTCATCTTAACTGCAAGCCATGGATTAGCTCCCACTGACCTTTCACGCAGGCCTGACTGGAATAGTGAAATTGAGATCTACTGTCTGCTCTGTTCAGAAGCAGGATTTATTTGAGTTCAGTTCACATTGTGTAAGTCTACTATCTAGCTTCTGCCCTCTTCTAAAAGTGAACATGCAGATATATCTCTAATATTATATACAAACATAAGGCATTTGCATCTGTTATATGCATATAGTATAGATACAGAAGTTGTCCGTTATCAACACTAAATAAGTTCCCTTTAAAGCAACCATAGTACTGGTACACAATGATTATAAAATCATACACATCTGAAGTAAGCAGCCACAGATGCAGAGTACAGTAAAATCAAAAAGGTACTTACTTGCTTTGCTGCTGTAGAAGAAATTTCTTTTTTTTCTAGAAGGTTCAAGAGGTCAGCCAGGAGAAAAGAACTGACTGGGCTAGGGAAAAAGTGGGCAGAAGTTACCTCAGAAAATAAGGTGCTGTAATGTATCTGTGCTACTGCTGCTTGCCTAAAGATCACACAGTTCAGTATGACAAGCTATTTTTCCTCATGTTCAGTACTAATGGCCTGACTATGCCTTACCATCATCACACTCTAAAGACTGAAGACTGACTGCTACTCTTAACTACATGATCCTCTTCTCTGCCATGTATTTGTCTAACTCCATTCAGCAGGACAGAGCCAAGGCCTGTGCAGCACTGCCTGGAGTAACAAACTTCACAGGTAGCAACTAAAGCAGCCACGAGCAACGGGGTGACATGGCACCAGTCATGAGAAAAGGGTCACTTTGCCTCACCACTGTGGCAGTGAAGAAGACTGACCTTTCCTTTACTGTAAGGGAATGTTGTTTCAAGTAGCTGAGCAGGTCGTTCAGAATCCAGCCGATCACCTTCTTTGGCTTCATTTGGGTCTGTTTTACCACACTTTCAAAGAATTCTGCTAGTCCGTCTTCATTCTGTTTATACAAAGTTAAATGTATCAAAGGGATACTGGAGTGCAAACATGATTACAGAATCACACAATTGTTAGGGTGAGAAGGGACCTCTGGAGGTCATCCAGACCAACCCCTCTGCCAAGGCAGGGTCACCTGGAGCAGGTGACACAGGTTACAGGTTACAATTAATTATACAATTACACTCAGCATATAAATGCTCAGTCCTAAAGTAAACTTGAGCTGTGAATTCACTGCAAAGTCATCAGACTTCAGAGTAATTTTATTAACATAACAGCGAACAATCTTATACCTAGAACAGGAACATACAGTTTATCTGTCAGCCTGTCTGTTTCAGTGGAACTTCCAACAAATGAGCTATCATTTTTCTCTTAATGCCTCCCAAAAATTAGCATTTCTCAGAAGCTTTCTCCTCTTTGTGAGTGTTTTATATATAATACTAGAAAATACAATGCTGCCATCTCACAGGCTGCCATGCTACCTTTTACCAAGAAGAGCCTTTTCCTGAAATCGTCTGCAACTACTTCACTCTTGTCTTGAAATCACTTCTGTTTATTTTAGATTGAATTAGTAAGTTTAGCTTGAATTTACCCTTGAGAGATATGGAAAGGTCATATGTAAGAAGCAGGGTTTTATTTTTCCAGTTTTTTTCCAAGAAGCTATGGTAAGCTTTTACACAGCACACTAACAGCTCAGAAGATATGACAGTGGGAGATTGAATTTATAGCCTAAGAAATCTGAGATTGTTTTTAAAAGAACAGATACTGCACAGTCTGTTGAATGCTGTGGTGTTTCTCATCAAGGCATTGATGGACCTTTAAATGTAGCACAGAACTCATTAGATTTACTGAAGGCTGAAGAGGTATGAAATGGCAGCTCCTTCCTTTTAAAGGAGGAATCCAAATCCAGCATGCCACTGGACTTCTGCAGTATGTGCCATAAACACACAGGAGGACAAGCCAGCTCTCAGAAGTCAGGAGGTAACAGCTTAGAGATAGCCAAGGAGCTATTCTAAGTATACAGTCATCACAGCAAAAACATTTCTCAAGCACATACTGACTGCTGCTAGATCTCTGAACAGTTATGCTCAAAAGAGAGCAGGGTAACCAAAAAACGAAGCCTGAGTTCTCCACTCACATCCCATCAAAACAGTCTCATTTGTCCTTGTTTTTAAAGGCCATTTACTGCCATAGCAATACAGAATTTTGGACTTTCCTTCTCCAAACTTTCACAACACAAACTTCCAAAAGCTTCCAATTTTTCAGTGATAATGATGTATGGCTTTTGAGAAGACTGCAAATTACTGATCTCTGTTCTGTGAAACAGAACAAAATGTACCTAGATTAATGTTGGTGCTGTAAAACTGGTGTGACAAAAATCAGACCCATCCCCTTCACCTTGAGACCATGACCAAAGAAACCAAGTTCTCAGCCTGGGAAACCACTAAGGTCTTTTGTGAACCAAGGTAAACCTTCTAACTCCCACTAGTTATCTATCTAATACACATTGACATCATTCTCTTCTTCTCCAGCATTCTAATTTAACTAGCAGTTACTCTCTAATCAAATTATGCAAAACTAAGGCTAAATAGACTAGAGGAACAAATTTGACTTAAAAAAACAGTAAAGAAATGACATGATTACCAAGGCAGAGCAAACTTGATTAAAAACTCTGTGTGTTAAGCAGAATTCCTAGGATGATGTATTGCCAAGTACTGTACTCTTTGTAATTCACCTCAGGATTCAATAGCACAAACAAACACTCATTATTTAAATAGTGGGTTCCTTTACACAGCAACGATTGTCCAATATAGGTAGGAAAAAGTGAGCATGTCTGAATGCTGGTTTCTTTACACATGCTGCAGAAGATTTTACAAACATTCCAGGCAGAGTAGGTCTAGCTACAACATTATGCACAGGCAAATAATGTCTGCAGATGCCACATGTCTGAATGCAGCTACACAGCTCAGATGCAGCACGTCCAGCACTTCCATCATGTGTAGGCTACAGAGCATATCCCTAGCATCCACATCCAGTGGGCACATCCCAGTTTCTGGATACTTACAGCCTGGCTGGAGTTACAGTTCTGATGCTGCTGCCAGACCTTTGAAAAATCAAGGACAAACATACACAGCCTTCACATTTTAATCAGATGATTTCCAGGCAGCAAGTGCAGAAAAGCCCAGGAAGACTCAGGGAGACAGACTTACATATGCTACCAAGTCTCTGAACCCCATACTCACTACTTGTGCACACATAACCAGAAACATACCCCAACATTCCTTTGCATTTCAATTTGGGTTTTTTAAAGTGACAGCTATTTTCTGTAGCCAAAGAGAAGGAAAACCCAGTAATGCTAGACTGAAATGAGTATGGCAGAATGTCAAAACATCAGAATGACTGACAGAAATGAAACATTTTCCTTATTTTCTTGTCATATTAAAAAAAATGTAGGCATAACTTGATTAGCTTCAATTTCTAGATACTGCACTACTTGACTTTAATTTGGTTTACATTTTGGTAAACTTTCTTCCTCCCAAATTCACTCCAACTACCAACACACTCACAGACCTGTCCCTTGCGGCAAATCTGAGCTGAAAACCACTGCACGCTCCAACATGCCAAATTTACAGGAATGCTGACTGCCTGTTCTCTCTTCATTCTGAATATTCTACTCTAAACTTCATTGAAAGAAAACCAGAAATCTGGAATAGTAGTATCACGTTTGTGATCCAGGCCACTCCGTGCTCCCTTTAAACACCAAATATGCTGTAATTTATTCATGCAAGTCTCACTGGCATGAAGCCTGACATACCAATATTTCAATCATATGCAAATTTCTTTCTTAAACATGGTTTAAGATGATGATTTCATAGCAGTGAGATGTAAAAAACCCTAGTGGTGTAGTGATTTCAGGTACCTTTAAAACAAGTTTAAAACAATACTTTATTTTACAGGATACCATGGGTACAATCTTTAGGGACATTGGGACTGTAATACAAACTTATTCTTTTAAAGGCCAGTAATGTTTCCCAAAGAACTAAAGAAGAAAACTGCTTCAATGTTCACAAATAAAATGTCATTTGCTGCTTTGTTATTCCCATTTTCACCATCACAGCTCCTACAATAACCAACCGTGAGGTAACAACTGCTGCAAAAATATACAAGACTGTCAGGGGAAAAAAGAAAAAAACCCAGAACATCCAGGACACAAGCAGACCAGTCAAAGAAAGTTCAAACTTTTTCCTAAAGCTTCTTGTAAAATCATTTGAATTCGAAAAATAAGCATAAGTTCACCTCCACACTAACATGTATGAGAATGGCATGGCATGAAACAAAATGGTCAAAACTAATTTCTCCAGCCACTCACTCCTGACTGTTTGAAGGAGTCACCAATGCTCCACCAGGGCAATCAGCCCAAGTGGAACAGCCACTTTTACCTGAGTAAGCAGAGGAATAGTAGATGCACAGGAAGACTTGGAATTCACATGACAGAGGAAGTGATCAGACTGTTTTTTGTCATGCTGTACTGTGACAATCGATGTATTTTCTGGTTGGACCTCCCTGGACCTCAGCACGCATTTTGAAAATGAAATGTTGCATTAACACATTCATACATTAATGTCTGCATTAATACATTAATGTCTATGCCAATAGATCTTATTTTTTTACTCAGTAGATAGCAAGATGAAAATACTGTAATACCCTAACTGGCAAAGTTGTCAGAGATCCTTCTTGACTGATGTATGTGCCAGCTTACCAGTTTACAGAGCAAAGTAGAAACTGCATTAAGAAACTGAGTACCCAAACACCATGGAGTCTATATGGCTCAAAGAATTATATCCTTATGAGTAAGAATAGTTCTACGTGAAGAAAAATCAGAAACATAATTTATTTCTGCAATTTATATAAAACTGCCAAAAATGAAGTCGTTGACATGTAAGGCATTTCAGATAGGAAGATATTAATAGTGTACTTCTTCCATCTCAGTACATCCTGTAATTAGGCAAAGGAGGAATCTCAGTTTCACAACACCACAGTATGTACAGCCTGCTCCAGTGTATGAGGACAAAGCTCTGGAAGCAAGCTGAGGAGCTAACCTGCATGCTGGAGTATGTATGTTTGATTGTAACTTGGTCACAAAATGCTTCCTCTATCAAGCTGGTGCAGAACAGGCTTTGCATTTTAGAGCCATTCCTCTACAACTGCCATTTATTTAATGAGCACTCCTGGGCGCTCTAACCTGAAAGAATGCTCATTAGAAGTGTGTATCTGGCCCTATCAGCAGCCCTGTGCAGCCTCTGATGCAAGCTGAACGCAGCAACTGAGACGGCGTGGCGTTTCCCGATGAATTAAAGTTAACGCGTGTCCCAGTGCACAGGCAAGCAGCTCTGGGGGGAGTGTGCAGGCTGACCTTCTCATGCACAACAAAAGGAGACCTGCAATGAAGAACATGCTCGCTTCATGCATTCAAATGGATGCATTAGCTCATTACAAGCTGAATCCCAAATTTCAGCTTGGAGCTCATTAATTGTCTTACCTGTCACAAAAATGAAAAAAAGGGAAAAGAGGAAAAGCAAAGGCAATGAAGGATTTCAGAGAACAGCTGAAAGAAAGGGCAGCTGATGAGGCAAACATATAGGGCTAGTTGGCAGAGATGACAGAAGCCACCCATACCAGCAACTTGATAGGCACAAAAGGTGGGCTGATGCCAAGTGAAAGGAGTGGCTGCCCTGGGTGTGGCTGCCACGGAGTTTATGTTCTAAAGAGAGTGCTGTGGTTTGGATTTGTGACCACAGCAACAATGACAACACACAGGTGTTTTGGCTGCTGCTGAGCAACTTTTCTTCTCCACTCTGTCCCCCACAGCAAACAGGCAAAGGATGAGCACAAAGCCAGGTGGGGACACAAGTCTAACAGCCAACCCAAACCAGTTACATTCCCTGCCCTGCTCAACAAGGAAAACTGAGGGAAATGCATTTTGGGGGATGTAGGCAGTGCCATTGGCTGCACACTGGCAGCACATCAGTCTGCTTGTGGAGTGGTGAGTAATTGTATTTGCATCATTTTTATGTTTTCACCTACTCTATCCCTTCACTTAAGTGCTTCTCTCAAACCACGAGCCTTACTTTTGCTTTTCCTAATCTCCTCCCTGTACTATTGGATTGGAAAATAAGCAAGCAGCTGCAGTACTTAGCAGCTGGCAGAACCAATGCACTACAGAGAGGAAGAAATAGAAAAATTCAGAAAAAAGGGATGCAGGACCTAACTACCCTTTCTACTCTTATGCTTAATTTAATATGTTAGAAATATGTGAAAAAATGCATGCATGAACAGGAATACTGGCTTCAAAATCCTACTTTGCAGCTTATACAATGAAATAGAAAGGTCAGAATTGCTGACACCTCTGAATACTGTGACTGCAGTCTTGTGACTTTGATGAGAATTATGACTCACCTGCCCACCAAACAGTCTGCAACTCACTAAAAAGGCACAGCAGCACAAAAGCAGTTTTCCTAACAGCTTTCCTCAGAACACAGAATGATTTTCTTCCTGTAGAATCAGCCTCTGTACAAGTGTATTAAATTACAGACATACAAAGGAGGGATATGAGGTAGTTATGTGCACTGCTCTCCCTTCATTTATAGTGAAAGGAAAGGATCTCCTCCAGAGGACAATTTAAAGTACTTACAGTTCTGCTCTGAATCTCACTCTGAGAAAGTCCTTTTCCTTCTGTCTCTACTAATGACAGTGGTAACCAAA
Organism: Dicaeum eximium; assembly: GCA_013396995.1. Taxonomy (NCBI): domain Eukaryota; kingdom Metazoa; phylum Chordata; class Aves; order Passeriformes; family Dicaeidae; genus Dicaeum; species Dicaeum eximium. The sequence goes on from VWZP01003088.1 coordinate 218,359, forward strand.
GCAGGACATTCTCCTAGTTTAGCTGGGTATGTGAAATGTCTAATCTAGGATGAGTATACTATCTCCCTCCCCAGAGTTACCATTGGCAAAGAGAGACGACAGTTTGCATTTAAGAAGCTCATAGTCCTCTAGAGTAATTTTGGGAGTTATGAGATTTGCCTGTCATTTCCTTATTTATAACTGTACTTGCCACATAATTTCCCTTCTCATCCCCTCTTCTATCCTTCTACCAGGGAACCTATCCCTGGTAAACTGCATGATGAGGTCAAAGTTGATCCTGTGCAACCATTTGGTGTATTTCCCTAAGAATAAATCTGGGGGGAAGGAGGGGAAGTGTTTCCAATAATGTGGAAGATAGGTCAAGGAGCACATGAAGCTGAAAGACTTAGACTTTGGATTTTGATTGGTGTTCATTAAATCTGGTCAATTCAATGTGCCCAGCCTTGCAGCAGGCCCAGAGCTGAAGAGCAGACACTTGCAGACAAGGGTCTGTATCCAGAAGCTGTACGTTTGTTGCAGTCAGTCAGGAGTGCATCAATGTCTAGACAGACGAGATCAATATTAAGTACCAGTTATTTGACTGCACTTTGTGTGAGAAACACTTGGCACACAATGTCTGGCTCATTTTTTCCACCATTCTATGTCTATGAAGGATGCATTGGACACACTTCCAAGTTAGAATACTCATAAGGACTGACAGCTGGTTAATACGACATTTGTAAATCTTTTCAAGAACCGTGCAACTTTGAAGTTTCTAGGCTTATTTTAGCACTTGATCAATAGACCTACCAATAAGGTGAAGCTGTGTTCAGGGAGAATCCCATACTGTTCAACAAGCTTTTCTCTCTTCACACTGGGGAGGTCAGGAAGTCTCTCATGAATCCAATCAATATTTATCACTTGCTGATGGTTCATATTACCTGGCAAAGATTTTGCATCGTACAGAATCAATGGGGGAAGGTTTGGCTCTGGCATGAACCTAGTAAAAATGAAGAAAAACTCCTTTATAATTATTTTCACTCAGAAGCTGAGAAACAAGGAATAAAATTTATATCACAAGTTTATACTTCCCTGAAAGCTGTATCACCCTTTCAACTAAACAAATTAAAGAAATTAAAGACCTGGTATATCACTGTTAAGTAGAAAGAGATCAGGCCCCAAACTGTTGTAAAGCCTCTGGTTTTTTTCTTCAGGAATTTTCCACCAATTGTAAAGAGTTCATAATACAAAAGGGGTAATTCAAACACTTCTGCACCAAAAATAATAACAAAAAGTCCCAATAGCACCAGTAAAAACATGGAAACAGCCCACTGTTTTTGGCATCAAGCATGAATTACAGACCTGGATAAAAATGGGAGTGGGCTGGCAGGGAAGAACTGGGATTGACAGCCAACTGCCAGGAGTGATCTGCGCAGGTTGTAACCTTTTCCAGCCAAACTTCAAAAATCTTTATGAAATCTCATGCTGTGCTAAAAGCAAAGTTACTGTGCTCAGCAGGGTGCTATCACAGAACAAAAGGCTCCCTTAAAGAGAAGGCCAATTCAAATGACTCAAATAACTGTGATTGAAGCAGAAACTTCACTCTTACATGATCAAATGAGGGGTTCAAAACCACAAGAATAAAGGGCACTGAGCGATAATAATTTCTATTTAAAATCTGCCTAAATGCAGATTTTAAGATTAACGTATAATGTGCAGCACTAAGTTAGAAAAAACCCTAAAAAACATAGTTTACAGCTCAATACTGTTCATAATCTTAGTACTAGCAATAACCTTTATGATATTTTTTTGAAATATCTTAGACTCATCAGTTTTGTCTAGGTTTTAATGAATCTTCTTTTGCATTTTTTCAAATTAGTCTTTTTAAATAAGCCTCATGCCTGCCCCTACCATAACAAGGAATTCACAAAATGATCACTGCTGCTTTTCTACAAAAACATAATCTAAAAAGTAGATTTAAATACGTAGTTTGTGGGATGTTTTCAAAATTGTTGCTCTGCTGTAGCAAGATCAGTGGTAAAATGTAAGATCTAACAGGAACACAGAGCTGACAAAGCTAAGAGGCTCTGGAAGCTCTCCTGCTGGAAAGTGAACTCTGGGAATAACAGGAAGCTCTCTTTGGGATGCAAAGCTAGGGAACTACTGGGAAGACTGGTGCTACAATGGCCCCAAGCAGCTGTGCTGCTGCCTTACAGTGCTGCCTCAGAGCTCATTCCCTGCAGCATTGCTTTCCAGCAGGACTCATGCCTTGTCCCCTCAGCCCCACAGCTAAATCCTTCCTGGGTGACTTTATGGTTCAGTGTTTGTCATCTCAACTTATGGGAGGCAAAGTACTTAGCAAGGCAACACCTTCATTAGGTCTACAAAGAACTTCAAGGTAGAAACCTGCCCATGAAATGCTGATACCTTTCAACAGCAGCTAGGATTTTCAAAGTGTTTGTGATCTGTGATCACAGAATCTGAGCATGGAGAGGCAGGGCCTGGTAGCTGAAAACCATTTCCTTCTGTATTTACTTAAAGCAGGCACAATGCTGAACTCAGAAATTCTGATGTTTTATGTCAGGCATTCTTAGGAATACACTTACACTGGCCATACAGTAAACCTTCAACTTTCCCATTTTGAGCTTGAGTACTCCCAGCCTAATCTTTGGGAAAGGTCCAGGGGTTTTAGCAGAAATGAGACACAAATCCAGATCTGAACTGCCCAGACTAGCACTGATTTTGATAGGTCTCTGTCCCTTCCAGTGGAAGGTAAACGTCCAGCACATACTCACTCTACTAACTTTACATCTTTATTACATTGGCTACACTTCTGAAATTTAATAAATTCTCAGTTCATGAAATATTAAATCAATTAAAAAAAATACCGATAATCCTGTTTTCCTTCTTTGTCTCTCATGGGTACTGTGCACCTAAAATAAAAACAAAACAATATGTGGTAAGAGATACCACAGAATTAGTTTTATGGCAAAACCATAACCCAAAACCTCTGCCTCATGAAGATTAGGAGAGTCTCTTAAAACCACTTCAAAGAGTAAGTGCATGTAAGAGGGCAGTCATTTCCACAGACACTGCTTGATGCAGCACACAATCTGTTGTGAAAAAGCCTCAGCCTTATATCACTCCCTAAGAGGAGACTATACTTGTGAACATTAGCTTTAGAAGACACAAGTTGAGCAACCTGTATTATGGGTCTTGATCATGTCACTAGGTATATGTGGGCACTCAAAAGCAGCTATTCCTATGTTCCTCCAAAATAAAAACTCACCCAAGCTTGGAATCAAAGGCCCTTGTTTCATTCAAAATTGTCCCTCCATTTTCAAGTTCTTCAATTTGCCTCTGTATTTCATAGTCTGATAGTAATGAAAGAAAAAAGAGTAAGCTTGTTAGACTACACTATTAGCTTTAGTGCACTCCACTTTTAATTTTTCACCTCTACACCATAATGGAAGACTTCATTGTTTTACCCCTAATGAAATCAACAGCAGTAGTTATGGGCAGAATTATCAGTCACTGTCTCTCTCTCCAGCACTGTTTCTTTCTTTGTGTGTTTTCCTCATCTGCTTTCATTTCCTTTAAATGGAAACCATTTTCTCCCAGGCACTGCAGTCAAGTCATACATTCCTGGTGACTTTGCAGTCACCCAGTTTGGTTTTATTTTGGAGATGTAACAATCAGCTTTTTTTCCCTCATACCCAAGCTGCATTTGAACTTCACACACATCACACACCATACTCAGTGGAAAGCAATCATCTCCTCTGGAGGAGAAACCACTGCTACCATACTTTAGTATATATTTTAGTAGATGCTAGGCACTGAACCACCTGCTTCATTCTTCTTGTAGGCAGAGAGGGGTTTTACTGCAAAAAACCTGCAGACTAACATGCCTGCTCTTCCCAGAGTATCCCATACTAAGGTTTATTGTGTCAGGGAGCAGCAAGAGTGGGGCTGCTCCCTGAAGAGGGGTAAGCCAAGAGTGAAGGGTGACCAGAGCCCACGCCCTCACGGTCTGATGCAGTCCCACTAGGCTGAACAGTGTGAGCAGGGGCAGGTGCTACTAACAGAGCCCTCTGACACTGCCAGTGGAGGCGAGGGGATGAGCTGAGTCCAGGGTCCTTTCAGGGAGCTCAGGGAAAAGCAGAAGGAGCTAAATTCTAGGAACAAGAGTACAGAATAGCTCCAAGGTCCTTCAGGAGACAGGACTGAAAACTGGCACACCTGTGACACAGCCATTTAGGCAAGGTCTGAAGGCCCCAACCTGAGCCTAAATGGGACTCCTGTACCCACAGGCAAGGCACATGGAAGAGACACCCAGGTGAAGCTTGTCAGGGCATTTAACGCTAATCCCTGCACTCAAGAGCCTGACATATTTCATCTCAGACCACATAAAATACCTACAATGCTCTTGTAATGAATCAACCACCATTTACCTATTGCTTTTGCCAGAAATCGTATGCTATTGATATTCTTCACTTCAGTCCTCACTCCATAAGGCTCTCCAGGGTGATGCACAGAAACATTGGCATCCACTCTCAGCTGACCCTCTGTAAAAGGAAATTTTATTAACAGAACAGTCTGCCCTGTACACTACAGTTAAAAACTTTGGCATGCATTAATAAACTGCATGTTATATGGAAAGCCTTAATAACAGACTTCTCTATGTTCAGAAAGGAGTAACAACCACTTCATCATAGCTTTCTGTATGTGGTTCCATCTCAAGGGACTGCCTTGAATAATTCAAAATAGTTTTAAATCATTGCTCATAATTCCTCTCAGAAAACTGCATGATGCAGTGCAGCACAGATCCACTAAGCCATACAGTGAAAAGAGCTTCTGATTCACAGCTCTTAAATGAAGGGCAAAATTAGACAAGCAAAGTGGTGGATTGTGAGCTTCCATTCCTCTCAAAGAAGCACAAAAATACCTTTTGGAATTGCAATTTGATGGTTCTATACTACCATAGCATGGAACACAAGAACTTAAGGTTATGTTGAACAGATTTACTAAGGTGTTCTTGGAAATTTACAGCTCAAGGACAAAATGTGAGAAGCAGTGGATTTTTTGTAATTTTCTTCCTCTCCTTCAGGAAATTGCAATCTTCCCCAAAAAATGTCACTGGCTGCCAAAAACTGTACAAAGTTTTATATAAAAGCATCATGCACTCTCAGTCCAGAATGGATAAATGTCCTTAAAAATTATTAATGACTGAACCACAAGGAAATCATAGTTGTATCTTTATAAGTACTGTCCCTCTAAAGACACCTTTTCCGAGAAGAAAAGCCTTGCCACAGTTATCAGCTGCTGGGAATACACAAACAGGAGTGGCTGTACTGCATCCTGGAATGTTAAGAAATATTCTTTTCCTCATATTATACAGAGAACATCTGTAGCCTTTCCCTGTGTTTTTTTAAAATTCATTTTTAAATTTTAAATACAGATAAAAAGAAACAAATGCCTAGTAATTGGATACATTATAGTATTATAGGACTATAAATGAGAGTGCAAAATGGCTCAGAGTTAAAACTGTGAAGATACTACAGCTTCAGAACCCATTCTGGTCCATAAACTGACCGGCGAGGCCTTGGTGCAATTTGTAAAAGCAGGCTGGATGACAGCACACTAATTTCCTCTGTCTTCACAGAGCCCTGCCAGACATGCAAATGAGACAAAGATGCTGGAATGACCCAACATCTCTTTCAAGGGAAGTGTTCTGCATGGGCTCCCTCTTTGGGGTGAAACTTGTACTTGTTCCAAACAAGGAATAGTCTTGTCCTGCCCTTGCTTCATTTGAGATGTGACCTGTTTCTGCTTGGATGTAGCTGTCAGTGTAACCAGACAATGAATTTAACCAGGCATAAGCAAATGACCCAGGCTGCAAAAGTTCCTAAAAGAAAAAAACCAAAAAAACCCCAAAACAAACAAACAAACAAAAAACCCCAACCACAAAACAAACAACCCCCCCAAAAGAAACAAACAAACAAACCAACCAACCAATCAAACCAAAACACCACCACCAAGAAAGGGCTTTTTTTTAAAGCCCAGCTTAAATATTTCCAATACTGGGATTCTCATATAAAGCCAGAAATCCCCCTGTCATAAAAGATATCATAATGCAATTCCAATGGCAATCTTAGGGCCAAATTCAGTAGTGGTAAATGATTGTGTATATATATATATATATATATATGTATGCCCACGAAGGCCCTTGAAGAAGTATCCAAACTGGCTGCTTAATACTGACAACTGTGCCTTATTTGACATGTGGGACACTTGTGTGAGAACAGATTCAGACAAATAGGTAATATCTAGCTATCATTATTTCCTGCTACATTAAATTAAAGTTGCATCAGTAGCCAACATTTATTGGATCCCGTTTATTGTGTGATGTATGGACCACTCTGACTCAGTTTTCCAGGAGATATCCACTTGTATAATGGACTGAATTTGTTGCCAGACATTGAAGCCAACTTTCATAAGGCAGAAATATAGCTTACACTGTGAACACTAATAAGCAGCTGCTAATTGTGGACATGTGTGGAGGGGATGAATGCCTGAAACCACTTTTAAATTCTTAAGCAAATGTCTGCTATATGCTACCTGTAACCATGGGCTGGTTGTAAATTTTGGTAACATTAAGACTGAGGAAAAACGGCATGATCTGAATCTTACAATTAATGAGACAGAATCACTAGTTAGGAGGCTGAATGCAGGCTATGATTCTGCACATCACCTATTTTGAAAATTGGGGCCTTAAAATTACAGAAAGAGCTAGTGCCAGAAGCAAGGCTTCCTGCAAGAGGAAGTGGTCTCAGAAAGATAGGTAATCTTGGCTAAAATTAACCCCAGCACCCACTTCTGTACATGCTGTTGTTTACTCCATCTCATCCATGACACCAGCACAAGTTTACTGCCTACATCAATTTTATGACTAGCTGAGACCTGACACTTAGAAGATGATCCTTGCTCACAGTACCTTGTCCCTTTGTCCCTTCCATACTCTACAATTAATCCTTGCCACAGATCTTCTGTGCTGCAGTGCTGTGGCAAGCAAGATGGAGAGAGACAGAGAGAAGCACCACAAGAACCCTGGGGACATTTCTTCCTGCCTAGCTGTATCCTCTAAAAATTACTGTGTTAGGAAACAACATCTAGCATGGCAAATCTCTGCAGACAAAGGCAGGCCTATAAGCATGGCAGACATTAGAACAGACTCTAAGGACTGTAAAACAACAGCTAGAAAGGGCTATGCATTATAAGCAACCACAGAGCAAAATAACCAGAAGCTGCAAAACTCTTGCAAACGCAGAGAATTACTGGTGACAAGGGAACATGCCTTTCTCCCCTCAGTACCTGCCATGACTGCCTGGCTGCTCCCAAGTGTCTGCAGAATGAGCTGAAGCTCTCTGACTGCTGCAGCTGCTTCTTCCCCACAGCACATATCAGGCTCCATGACAACCTCCATGAGACCAACTCCTATCGGGAAAAGACACAGGAGATTTTCAACAATAGCTTTTGATCCTGGCATATGAGAGTGCAACTGGCTAACACATGAAAGAACTTGGACTTCTTAAAAAAAGATATTAAAAACACATAAACCCCCATGTATTATTTAGTAACTGTCACAATGGTCCTAGCAGCAGATTGCTATAAAAACTTTTCCTGCTATTTTTTAAAGTAACTGATAACTGCAGGCAACCCTCCACCCTTTGATGGCACGCAGATCAGAAGGACCCATTCCTCTTCTGCCTTTCTCTAGAAGGACTCTCAGTTAAAGCCAACTGGTTCCAAATGCAAATTTATTTATCTTAAACTAATTTTGGATCAGGCAGAACTCTAAACAGATGCAGTCTAGTTTTTAGCTTCAGGACCTAGCTTTCAAGGAATCAAGCAGCCACAGCCCTCAGCTTCAAGGGACACCAGAGTACTTTGTCCCACTTAGGCTAGGCCAGCCAGGTTGCTGCCCATGTTGTGCACTCCTTTGGATCACTCCATTCACAATTTCCAAGTTAAAAGAGAAAATCTACATTTCTTCAAAGCTAATAATTAAAAGAAATGTCTGACTCATGCACCAACAGATTCCAACAGCTGCTCTTTCTATACGCAAACTTTATTCACTAGATCTGCAATATTTTACTTTTTTTAACAACACATACAGTGCAGAGCTTAAATAGCTAAGTGGCTCTATGTGACTGACACAGTTTTGAGCAAACTGCAGCCAAGAGATTTCTAACTTGCTACTGCCAATTGCCATCAACCAACAGCAAATGGGAAAGGTTTACTGGCCATTAAAAAAATCAAGTATTCATCTGTTTCCAGTGTAACAGTCATTTTCATGAATTACTTTTTCAAGGAGAGAGCCATAAAGCTGTTTTTATTTTTTGCCTGTTTCCTGTCATCTATTTACTTTTAAAGACTGATCTTAACCCAAAAGGAGGAGAAAAATAGGAAAATAATCCAAGCCTACCAGCCCTATTCAAGTCCACAAGAGTTTGGCTCCTTGTGTCATCATGGAGACTTTTTCCACTGTCTTGCTCCAACTGAATTTGCTTAATCCTCACAGTTTTGGTCACCATCTGGCTCATCTTGTTGTCTATGCAGAGACTGTATGACAGACTTCCATTCACTGCAATAGGAACTCTTTGCTGAGTGATTTGATAGCCAGCCTGTCAACAAAATTAGCTTTATACGCAACTGAAACATTCACTTTTCAGAAAGCAGACCAAGTGAAAATATAATTGACTAAGAACAAAACTGAAAATGCAACATCTTTCATAGTGACCTATATAAGAGGAGAGAATACATGCACATATAAATCCAACTGTAAATTAAACAGTTACTTTGCTTAAATGGAAAGGAAGCAAGCTAGAAGATGAGTCTAGAATTCAACATAGCAGTAAGAAGCTGAAAGTCCGGAAAAAATATGAGGACTCCTCAATATAGACAAATATACGACACCATACTACTGCTGAAATAATCAATAATCAACTGCACAATCTCTTGCCAAGGATGACAAACTTCTCCAAAACTGCCCTGGGGTAGGAAATGGACTGGAGGAGGTTCTTCCATGCCTGTGGTCCCATGATCATGTTACATGTTGTTTAAAGTTACTGTAATTCCATCCCCAAGCTGGGGCTATCACTCGTTGTCCCAACAGGCTGCATATCCCTCTCTGTCTGTTCCAAATTGTACTCATTAGAGGGGAGGGGAGGAAATCAAGAAAATGAGAAAGCTCTATTTCATTGATGTAGCAATTTAAAAGGTAAGATACTGCAACCCCATGTAAGGCACAGGGCTGATAAATGCCACCTCACGCCTGGGACTCCACTCAAAGGGGAAACTGCTGGCCAAAACAGTGGCTGCCAGTGACAAGATATTGGAATAACTGCAATGATGTAAAAATAGAGAAGTGAATCAATGACAGCTGAGATGGGGTCCCCTTTGCTTCATCCTTCCTCATCTGCCTATGGCACTAGTGGTGAAAATTTTAAAAAAAGTCTGCCGGACAAATTATTTGGGATATTATTTTTGCATATTTTGCAGGGACAACAAGCTTACTCTAAAATGTAGAGATGGTAAATTCCAGGGCACTGGAATGGAGAACAGTGGTCTGGCCCTGTCAACACCCCAATTTATATATGCAGTGAAGTGCATGACCTACTAGACATAATCACTGTAAGAAAAAGAAAATAACTGACTCTCTGCAGCCTATGCTAATCACAGGCTCTTCTCATCTCCTAGAAGTTCTCATTAAAATGATTTTTTTTAAGCCTGAAATATTGAGTGACAACAAATAATATGAATCCCATTTCCCATCCAAAGCCCCATTTGTAGGAGTAACAATAATCCCATTGTCAAATGACCCTAAGAGCTGGATTTATCTGTTCTATTCAGCTCATTAGCCTAAACTCTGCATCTTATTACAGGTTCCTGACTAGACTGTTCACTATGAAATGCAGGTCAGGCAGTTTATTGTCAGTGCTTAAATGGCAGAAGTCAGTCAGTAAAAATCCAGAATTAATGTTTCAAAGTAATAAAATGTGTCAGCATCTCCCTGACCAAATCTCCATGCTTATGTAACCAGAGGATCTCATAAGTCATGTCTGCAGAGTCCCACAGTTTCTTCCACCTCAACTCTTCTCTTAAACACATGGATGTGGATTCTCTCCCAGGACAACATTCACTCATACAGCAGCTACCAGCAGACTGACAGCAGCAGACATCACAAGAATATGAGAGTGATTTCAGTTTAACAGAGTAAGCACTGAAGGTAAATTGCAAACAATTTGTCTGTGATGTTCCTGATGCTTCTTCATGATGTGTAAAGGAATTTCAAAAGTCGTTTTTATTTCCTGCTATTTCACCTTTTTCCCCTTCAAGTCTTGAAATGGGCTTTAAAGTAGCTCTACATGTCTAAAAAAAAGTACTGCTAAGTTTGCTTTTAACATTCTCAGCAGGTCACTGCACAGGTCCCTAAAAAAGGGCCTCTTAATGACTTACAAATATTTGCAAAGTTATCCCCCAAAACCAAATCAAAATTATAGCAACTTCACAGAAGAGCCAGAAGTTCACAACCTAGAAGAAAATAAAACAGAAATCTTTTCTGTTTTCAGAACAGAAGCCTGTTCTGAGATCCAGGTCTCCAGTGGACAACTATAATATAATTCTCTTTCTAAGGTGGGAAGCAATTGTATTTGAAAATGTTTTGTGTAACATCAAAATATTTTCAATACCTGAAGAAGAGAGGAAAAGAGTAATTTGGTTAATATTACAGCACCTCTACAGATTCACTGGGGATCTGAGAGGTCTCCCACTCTGCTTCTCTGGATGTCTGAGACTCCTCACCTAAAGAGAGGCTAAGCTAACATGCCTGATCTTTCCCAAATAAAATATTCCCACATATTTTTATTTTCATGTCATCAGATCTTCCCCCTAAAAACACAGAAACTAAAAAATAGCTTTGACAGATTAAACTGAACATTCAGTACAAATAAGCTCATGCAAAAAATAAGTTAAAAATGAGAAAGGTTTCATGTCATTAGAGAGAAAAAAGGTTCAAACACTGCTGCATCTTGTTGCAAGGACAGAAGTCAGGTTCTTAAACTATTTCAATATTTCTACATCCATACCAAATGCAGCAAAATACATCTGACTTCCCGTGACACCTTCTATACAATATGAAATCTACCAAGAAACCGCACTGCAAAGACTCAATTTCTGAGTTGTTTTGGTTTTTTCATTTATTGGAACCACGCCTGGGAAAGTTTTGAAGGGAAATTAAATATATTTAGGTCCCTAAGCACACACAAAAAAGACACTACTGTGTTTATTCCACTGGAGCCTGTGTTAGTTATACATTCACTTTATATGAAGGACTTTTATCAGGTTGCTTTTACCCTAACAGACAATTAGTACAAAACACTGGGAATGGACAACTTAAGGGACAAAGCAGCTCCAGCTCCCAATCCAATTACATTAGGCTACTGGAATTGTGCAGCTAAGCAAGGAGTCAGCAATCAGAGCAATCATATTCAATCAGTGAGCACCAGGGTACAGCTGCCTATTCCATCAGGGCACAGTGCAGCATCCTGCTGGGGTGAGCAGAGCACTGAGTGAAAACACAAAAAGCATCTCTGCACTCCTCCCCTACTGCCATCCATGCTGCAGACTTGTCCTTCCCACAGCCCAGGAGGGACCAGCCATGCTGCATACTTACAGGCAGATCTGCATAGAAGTAGTGTTTTCTGTCAAACAAGGACTTCTTGTTTATGCTGCAGTTGAGAGCCAGGCCTGTCATCACTGCTGCTTCTACACATCTCCTGTTGAGAACCTAAGGAAACATGACACATGGTTTTGCTCAGATACTCAGTATGTTACAAATGTCTCCCACACACTGCCTTATAAGGAGCCTATATTCAATCTCACTTGCCTTCAGTCACCATTAGATCTCTTTCTTTGTGTGGGTAGCTCTTATTCATCATTAAAGTTGCCGTAGCTATAAATCTGCAAAGCTTTACTATGAAAAAACAAGCTATTCAGTCATTTTGTCATACCACATATGGAGGTGTGCACTGTTCTGGCTTACTACTTTTGCAAACATTCAGTGCTTTTGAATATTTGAGGGTTCAGGAAACAAATCACAGCACATGATAACTGACTTGTAACCAGCTGTCAGCTCATACTGGGAATTTGAAACACAGAGGATTTGCATTAGGGACTGCAGTGCTGTAACAGCAGAGCACTTCAGAACACCTGTAACCACAGAACAACAGTGAATTTATGAGTATCTACACATACCATAGATTTTAATGCTTTCCTTAACCAGGATAAAATGATGCCCACTTGCATCTTTGCTAAAACAGAACCCAAAAGACAACAATTGATCCCACAGCTACAAGTATATACGTTTCCAGCACCCAAGAAGACCATGTGATTAAGGTTTTTGCAGAATGTCATGTGGTCTAAAGATCCAGCAAGGTCTTCACAAAGAAATAAAGGAGTTAAATGCAGTTTTTCATCATGGACTCATCATTCTCAGCACTACACCCTTCCATCTCCTCAGCAGGGTCAGGATCCAGAGGAGAAAGAAAATTTCACTCCGAAAACTACTGACAAATGATGGTTTTTTTAAGATGTGCTCTCATTAATTTAACAGTTTGTTTAACTAACATCAAATGGATGAAACTGAAAAGGAAAAAAGACTGAATTTGTCTTAGTACAATTCTGACATGCTCACACTTACAGCATTTTGAAACAGGAACAGAACTTTATCCATCTTGTTCTGCACTGTACAGCTGCCAAGAAGTCTATTTCCAGCAGGACCATTAAAGGAGCACATTATGTAAAAGAATGTACATGACTTCATCTGCATTGACCAGAACATAAAAGCCTTAAATAATCTTTTCTTCCATGTTTCTGACAGTATCTACTTTTTATATTCTCCAGCCTGATTTCTGAAAACATATTAAGCAGCTGTACATTTCCCATCATCCCCCATCTTCAGCCAGAAAACAAATCTCTTTATTTTATTCATTTACTTTTTAAAAACCAAAACAGTTAGAGAGGATATGGGCAACTCTTCATGTAACAAAAACTTTAAAATTGCTTATACAGAAAAGAAATTAAATATTTAAGACATTTAACAAGGGAACTTTCAGATCTTTAGTGCAGCTATATGGCTAACTAGAACACATCATCTGTTCAGGCATATTTTACTTATTAAAAAATTTAAGAGATACATAAAGCAAATTCTAGACAAGAAAAAAGGAAGAACAATCTCCCTTTGAAATATCAATCCACAGCAAAATGCATGCAATTAGTCCTGACTCTAAAGAAAATTGATAACTACAAAATACTACTTTATTTTAGTAGCATAACTGCAGTTCATTATATAGTAGATGCTCCTGTTTTCAATAATTAGATGTTTCCAGACAGTACAGACACTTTTTTTTTTACTGTTTAAGGAATTCTCTAACAGTAGTCAAACTGATCAATGTTTAAAATATCTTCATATTTCTAAATACACAGGCAAATTTCCTTTTACTAAAGCCTAATGGCACAATCCTGTTCAGCTTTAAAATTAGTGAGGACCTTGCCAGTCAGTCCTTTAAAAACTGGCCACCAGAAACCCATTAAGCCTCTATAAGGACTGGTAGACTCAAAACACCAGTGCTGCAAAGCAGTGAGCCAGCATCTTGCTACAACTGCTGATGGTGCAGGGGTTGTGACTGACTGCAATCAGCAAACAAGACAAAACGCAACTCCCGAGTCACAATCACTGAAAGCTTCATAGCACTTCATTGCTCAATTTTTACTTCAAACAGGGTAGTGTGTATCTTATTGTCCTAAGGGATAACACTGTTTTGAGGTGAAAAAAATAATCCTCATATACATACTACTTAAACCAGAGAGAATCTTTTGCTCTACTGCTGATGAAACATTTTGGCGGCTCTGGGGAAAAACTGGCATAAAAAACATGAAGTACTGATTATTTTTTATGTAGTATTACCAAGCATTTAGATGACTGTGATGTGTATGTGTCCCCAGTGTACTGGATCATAGTAGCCAAATCATTGTATATGCACCATTACTCGTTCAACTTCCCTTGCTATTCCTTCACCGATCTCAGTGGTGAGAGAAGGCCTTGCAAAGCAGATCTTCCCTGCTATGGCATACTGAGATGGCTACTGTGCCAATCTCCTTCCTCTGCCCTGTGTGCCTTTAAAAAAACATAACCCAAACCCAACCAGATGACCCTCTTCTTCCTCAAAAATCAAAACTTAACTAATACTGCTTTCATATCTGAAGTGACTTTTACTACCCACTGCCATGACCAAGGTTGTAAGCACAAAGCAGAATTGTTAAAGCAAACTACTACCTTTCCTTCAAACAAGCCTTGCTTTTCAAATAATCTGGAGTGATAAACATCAATTCAGTATGTGAAACTTCCCATACTAATGACCTAGAGTAAGTCCTCCAGCTTGTTTATGCAGTAAGCTGCTATTAAGTTGACAGCTTTGACTAGCACCAAAGATTTAAATTACTAGCTTGAACTGACAAGCTGCCTGTCTGCTATGTTAGCAAAGTGCTGGCCTTGAAAGCAAGCTGTGTAGTTCCTGCAGTAGTTATGGACAAAACACAATAGTCTAGAAAGACTTAGTCAATATTTCCACTCTCCTAAATCAGAAGCATCCCTCCTAGTATTTGAAGAAAATCCTACAGAGCTATTACAAAAGGAAATGTAAATTGTTTGCATTGGAAACTCACAAAAACCCTTAACAATGGCAACACCAGCACCATTTCCCTTGTAGCTACGGTCTGCTACAGCACCATGGTAACTGAGCACTAAAGGAATGAAAGAACAGTCCAGCCAAGATCTCTCTTTTTCTGCTACTTGTCTATTCTTTACATCCAGACCACAAGTGGAAGGACTCCTTTTAAGAATTTATCTTTATTTGCAAGTTCAGTTTAGTCAAGACCTTAGTTTTAAATACAATATTCAATAGCTATTCAAAACTATACATAATACCTTTGACGGCACAAATTCCCACCAAAAGCAATTTTCTAACAGCTTTTTCTTTAACAACAGGTTTAGTCCTTATATTAATATATTAAAGACAGTTGGTACCCTTTTATGTAAAGATAAATACATCTATTTATAGATATAAATAGTTTCTATATTTAGTAAATTACCATTTTTAGATTTTAAAGAGGGTAGGTATGCAGCTTCTTGTTTTGCTAATGAGTATTACATAGGATAATTGGGAGGAAAAAGAAGAAATATCTAAATAACTCTCCTGGAAAAAGTTTATTTTTGCTTCCTCTTACAAAAAAACCAATAATTTCTGCAATAACATTTGCACCCAGAAAGCCTATCTTACAGAAGAAAATATTCCTTGTACTAAAAACAGTAAAATCAAAATAATCCCCTAGAAATTTGTGAAGTTTTTGATTCTAGGTTGCACATTTTAATAAAGTACATTTAGTATTCACTGGCTATCTTAAGACCTTCAGTCCTACTTACGATCATGAAAAAATGAGCATTAATCAGATTAACTACAGAACTGTTTATCTAAGAAATATTTAATTTTAGCTCCTTTTCATTCAAAATATTATCTGAAAGAGGGAAGTAGTACAATGTACTCAGCCAGCTCTCTGTAGATCAGACACTCATCTTTCGAAACCTCAACAGATATATCTAATCATATTTTCAAGTACTCCTGTTTCATCTCACTCTGATTTTTATTTGCTTCTACTAATGGATATACTCAGTCTTACTATTCTAGCTGTGTTAAAAGTACCAAATTGCTGCAATATATGGTTCTTTGAAGTGCAATCTTAAGTTAAACTTCAAAATAGAATACCCTTATATGTACTTAGTCCCAGTGTAATTGTGGCTGTTCAGTCTGACACTGTAGATGAGTACTTACTGCTCTGCAGCATTCTGCCTTGGCATCCTCCCTCACACAGAGAAGGGACCAACTAGAGCTATGCATGTACAGAATGTAGATACAATAAATCAAGAGCTGACCATTTCCCAAATTTATTTCAATAGGTTACAATCAGACTCCATCCCCCAAAGCATGCAGTAAGAATTTAAAAAACAAGACAACTTAAGTCCTGTCATTTGTTAGGTGTTCAAAGAACCCCCATTCCAAAACCTGAGGTCTCAAATTTCAGGGAAAACTTTAAAAATTTCAGTTCAGTGTCCTCTGCATTTATTCCAGCATCTACTTCACAGCATGTTTGCTGCCCCAGGATGAGCATTATGTTCTTATCTCTAAGGAAAGGAGCAAGACAGAAGGGGAAGAAGCACCAAACATTTTAAATTGAGATCTTCGCATTATCGAAAGAGATTCCAGCTTAAGAGAACAAAATGGCAACTGAGAAGCTGAAATAGCAAAGGCTACAAGGGGCATTAAACAAACTGCATGCACTTTGTAATTTAAACCTTCCATAATCTGGTACCAAACCTATCCACTGCTATACAAAACATATTATTGCTACCCTTGTCTAGTGGCAAAGCTGGCTAGTGGTGATGCAGCACACAATGATTCCAGTCATATCTAAAAACCAGGCAGTTCTGCCATGAAGCAGTGCCAACTCCCAAACACACTACTTCAGGGGCACTCAATAGAAAAAGAGGGCACACTTTCTCAAAGCTGAAGAGCTAGGCTGACAGCTTGTATCACAAGGCTAAGGATGGAGGAAGCATCTTCCAGTGTCAGCGATGACCAGAAAAATGCAGCAGCACTAGAGAGGACTGCTGACCCCTGGGAGCAAGAAAAATGAAACATTACACCAGATACAAAGATATTTCAATAATGACAGAATTTAAGGTTTCTCAGCCTAATAGGAGTCACTAGAAGAAACACAGAAGGAAAAATCCATTCAGACCACTGTGTGGGCAAAGTGTTCAGTAGACTTAGACTTAGTAGACAAATAGAATAGATTTGTTTTCTGGGAAGTAGCCAATCCAGATCATATCTTTGATCCCATCAGCAGCATCTGAAAACAAATACAATTCTACCCTGCAGAACCAGTTCCAAGCAGGAGAACCCACAGAGAAGACAGGACAATGCAATGGTGATACAGTGGTTCATGGAATTCATAACCAAATGCTATGCTTAGGTGGTGTTCCCATAAAGAAGTCCAAGCCTCTCTAAGATCCATGCTCTCCTTGTTGACATCAGTCTTCTGCATCTGCCACATGGTGTTTTTTGACCTGTCGTAAAGATGCTCCCTCTCTAATGCCAGCTGGAATTTAAATCACTGCTAATGCTATCTGATCCAGGGCACATTTAATGCAGGAAGATCCAGTGATAACATTTCACTGCTGATGGAGGCAGTGGACTGAGCAATGGCTAACACTTAAGTTACAGACTATGATCAAATCCAAAGGCAATAAGATGTTTAAGAACCATCTCAGACCTTTCTTCCTACACTGAGTTCCAGGAAAAAAAAGGCTTTTGAATGTGAGTATCATCTGTCTTCTTCAACGTAACATAGACTGTTTAATTTCTTAAATGAAGACACTCAGAGCATTTAGGACAAAATAGTTTTCAAACCAACTCCTACCCTGTTTCTCCTTGCAGACAGTCCCTTTGCTTGTAGGCTTGGTGAGAGCCAGCTCTGTGGTCTTCTGAGTCGTAACAAATTCTGATCTTTGATCCCAATTTACTGTAATTTTCTATTATTTTTAAGTCTTGGCTATCTGCCCTCTGCTCCTTCTTGCAATTTTTGTGTGTCTGAGAGCCCACACCAAACACACACTAAACTCTCAGCCCTTTGCTGTGACTCCCTCATTCCTTTTTTTCTCCAACAGCTATCTCCCAAAACATGCTTATTTGTTCTCAGTCATCCTTCCCTGCAGGCTGACCCAGATCTTTTAAGAGAGCACAATATACAAATTAGGAGTAAACCAGAAGTGGTCTTTTACACATAGATACAAGATAATCCTAATTTGGGAAAACAATAGGGGACATAATGCATCAAGTCTTGCAAAGAGCGATTAAGAAATTATTTGAGAGAAACTGTAAGAGAGTGAACAGAAATTATTTGCTTTCAACAAAGTTGTTCTGCAATAGCTGAACCAACAGAGACTGATTTCCTTTAAATAATATCCCTAGTTTGTTTTACCTAAGGAGTGACCCCAAAACTCTCTCTCCCATGACCCCCATTTTCTCCTCATTTCATCAAACATCCCAAAATGAGTAGGAAGTGTCACAAGTATCTGAAAAGCAGCAGCCCAAAAAAAGCTGAGCTCAGTGGGACACTAAATTGACTACATTGATAATTTCTTCTTCATATGCTTGCTAATATATTCATAACAACCTTCTAAAAGCCTAACATTTCTTGGAGGAAAATTTGGCTGAACTTGGCAGCAAAACTGTAAAATAAGCATTTCTATATAGAAAACAATAGGCCTTGTGGCAAAAATCTGCACATCTAACTAATAAACATCACTTGCAGGAGTTTACATAATCCTCTCAAAATCAAATACAGTCATATTTAAGGTGGCAAGGTGACTGATAATCAGAGAGAACACAAATTAATTTTACCCCAGGAATCAATTACAGCCTAATTGCACCAAGATAAGTTTCAAACAAAATACAAAAACCTGACAGTTAGGCAACATTACTCACCAGACAGATAATCATAAAGATAACAAAGACCTAGTCTACAATTATCTGTCATTACTGTTGGACAAGGCTTCCCTAAACACCTTTTAATGAAAAGCTCTTCAAAGAAACAATCACTAAGAAGAAGAATGAAGTAGCAAGAGGTCCACTTGCAAAGTTAAAATGCTAAGAAATCAGTAGAACCAAGAAACTTTTGCATAAGAGAGCACTGCTAACATACACATATATACAACATACCACCTTAGATTTCTTCAAATGGGAGTCACCTGGAAACAGTCTCTACATACTGTGAGAAAACGAAATCAAATCAAAAACTTAAGGATGCCAGAACACCTATAGTGACTGCTAACAGAGGTAATAGAAATTTGCAACAATAAATCCCCTCTCAGGTCCAACTTAAAGAAATTCCCAGCCCACTGAGAAAAGCTACTGCACAAAGGTAATGTGCATTTCAGCAGCAATTTCCAAAAGAATTCAGAAAGGGGGGACACTGGTATGTCATGCAGGTTGTGCTGTCCAAAAGTGTCCAAGATGGCAGAATAACTGCAGTAAAAGAACTGTGTGAAAGAAAGGAAACAAGATACTGCCAACTCCTGCTCCCCCACTAAGAAGTAGAAAAGTACCTGTGTAAAACAAAAGGTAAGGCGATTAAAAAGAAACAACAGAAAAAGAGGTAAGAGAAAATACACAAGCAACATCACTGATGCCTTGAAGGATCTACTGAAATAGGTGACAAGAAGATGTTTTATCAACTCAATGCTATTCTAAATGGCAAGTTTGCATCAGCCACAGGGACCTGTTAAGGATGAACAGTAAAGCCAACAAGAACAAACAGAGTTCAACACTTAATGAGGTGCTAAGGAGACAGCCCAACGTGAATTGTTAGCCTTGACAAAAATATTAAAACATCCAGAATGAGGGTGAGAAATACTCACACATATATGAGACATAGCAAAATATAAGAGAAAACGTTACAGGAGACACCTTCAAAGCTTGAGAGAGGAGCAACAAATCTGACAAAATACTTCAATACACAAGAGCAGAGACAGTCTCCAGAAAAAAATGGCCTAAGTATGATATTAAGTTGAGCTAAGCAACTGCAATAATGGAGGAAATAAAACATTTCTCAGACCCCAGTGAAGGACTTTGGTACCAGAGGTAACCCCGGGGCTGTGAATGATCCTAACACAGAAAAACAAAGAAATAGAATGAGGAACAACCCGCACCATAACACAGTCCTGAAAGTCACCTGAAGTCAGCATCTAATCATCTTTCAAAGGCCTCCTCTGACCAGTACAACAGCTTTGAATTGATTAATAGTTTGAAATTATGTAGGCAGGCTTTAATTCACCATGAACTTGGACATTCAAGGGCCTATGAACCACAAAGGCATCCTCAGGGAGCAATGGTTTAATTCACCCCTCTAGTCTTTTTCTAAATTATTTGGGATTTCCTTTATAGAAGCTTTCTGGACTGCAAGCCCAGCAAGCTGGGACTGTGTGAGCAAGAAAAGACTTCCAAGCACTGACCATACAATGCATGCTGCAAACCCAAATATTATCAGGAAAGAAAGGACTGCAACAGAAAGGTACCATCAAATTCTATTTTAAAAAATCCTCTTTTTTCTCCTAAGCACAATTACTACAGTTTTAGTGAAATAAGTAATGAGGGGTTTAAATAAACCTAGACATAGGTAAATGGCTTAAAACAAGCATGAACTCATTTTTCTCATCAGGCATTGCCACTAATTTATTTTTAGAGGAGAGCTCATGGATACAAAAACCTAGCCATCATATGGTTTCAAAGAAAAGAAGAAAATGTATATAATGGAAGCTAAAAAAACATCCCTACAATGATCAGAAGATTGTTCATTTCCCAATGAAAAGTGCACACAATTAAAACTGTAGTTATCAAAAGTCAAGCTAAAAAGCAGGCTTTTTTTCCAAACAAAGTAGTAGAAGAAGGGAGTAAATTCACATGCATACCAGCACGAATGTCAAAACAAAACTGAAATCACAAGTTGGTAAAGCAGCTGTTGCAATCATCAGATTTAACAGGCACAGGATATCAAAAAAATCTAGCTTCAAGCTGTAAAGTATAAACTCTGGTCTCAAATGCTGTTTCTATTCCAGTATGAATAGCTGATAGACAGATCCAACAAAATCTCACACAAACCTCTCAGAGCCTTTGAAAGCAAATGCATCAGATAAATCCTGCATATTCTGATGATTTGTAGATTTTATTTAAGTCTGGTTGTCCATCACCCAAAACACCTGGAAAAACACTGGGTACCTGCCACTGTCAAGAACAGATGGAAACACCCTCTATAATCCCAAAGTGGGTATCAGCCCTGTCCCATGCAGCCCCCTGAGCAGCCCAGCACTGCAAGGCAGCAGCCTGACCCAGGTGCTCTCAGCGGCTGTGCAGCGCTGCGCTGGCACGGCCAGCTTCGGACAGGCCTGAGCTTGGAGCTGAACGTGCCAGAGGTGCAATGCCAGAAGGAGCAAGGGCTGACAGCTGCTCTAGCACTGTTCTCTTCCATGAAAAGCAGTCATCTGGTTGCCCCAAGTGTTTCTGAAAAGTCTGCTGTAAAAAAAAAAGATAAAACAGATGCTGTTCACACTAAGAGGAGAATGAAATTCAAATGCATGAGAAGATATAAAAAAATCCAAAATATTTAAGACTGTAGGGATAATATTCATTCAAATCTTATTAATTTAAACTTTGCTTATGTAAATCCTAGATTATTTCTTTATATTCTTACCTACAAAGGATTGCCTACAATAGGATCATGGTTTCACTTCAGTCATGCAGGAAACAAACATGAAATGTGCGACAAAGACCAAGCACTGATAAAAAGGTTTCAGCCTTTAGCTGCTAGATCTATCTTATTTCTGTGGCTGAGCTATAATTAACTTTTAGTCAGCCACCTCCATCACGAAAATAGATAATCATGGATTCTTTTTCTGTGAGCCCAATTTTAGCTTTAAAAACCTTTCTAAAGCCTCTCAGAATTTTCAGAGGCTAAATCAGATTGGGAGGGCAACCACCTTTATGTATCCTCAGAAGAATTTTAGTCCAGTGTGCAGGTGTAATGCACTATCTGCTACCATGTATAGAACAGGCCTTCTGAAGATACCAAGCCAGGATCATTGCCAAGTCTATTCGCAAAGCAAAAATCCCAGGCTTCTGCAAATTTCATTACATGAAATGAAATGTATGTAGTCACATGTAGTCCTAAATTGTCAGTGGACAAGGAATTGGCTGGATGGTGGAACTAAAAGAACTGTGGTCAACAGTTCAATGTCCAAGTGGAGAGCAGTGACGAGTGGTGTTCAGGGGTCACTGTTGGGACTGGAGCTGTTTCATGTCTTTGTCAGGGCCAGTGGGATCAGGTGCTCAGCAGGGATTCTGAGCAAGTTCACTGATGACAGCAAGCTGCGTGGTGTGGTCAATGTGCTGCAGGACAGGGATGCCATCCAGAGAGATCTGGGCAGGCTTGAGAAGTGGGCCTGTGCAAACCTCATGAAATTCAACAAGGTCAAGTGCCAAGTCTGCCCCTGGATCAGGACAATCCCAAGCACCAATATAGGCTGGGCAGAAAATGGATTGACAGCAGCCCAAAGGAGAAGGACTTGGGGTGTTGGTTGAGGAAATGCTCAGCATGAGCCAGCAAAGCACACTTGTAGTCCAGAAAGCAAGCCGTGTTCTGGGCTATATCCAAAGCAACATGGGCAGCAGATCAAGGGAGAGGATTCTGCCCCTACACTCCACTCTTGTGAGCTCCCACCTGGAGTGCTGCATCCTGCTCTGGGACTCCCAACACAAGAGGGACATGGACCTACTGGAGAGGGCCTGAGGAGGGCCATGAAGATGACCAGAGGGCTAGAACACCTCTCTTATGAAGACTCATAGAAGAAGACTTGAAGACAAGGCTGAGAGACTTGGGCTGTTCAGCATTGAGAAGAGAAACTCCAGAGAGACCTTACAGCACTTCGGAGTATCTAAAGAGAGCCTACAAGAGAGCCAGATGGACATTTTACAAGGGCTTGTAATGATAGGACATGGTTTTAATTGACACAGGGCAGGTTTAGATTAGATGTTACAAAGAAATTCCTTACTGTGAGGGTGTTGAGGCATGGGCACAGGCTGCCCAGAGAAGCTGTGGCTGCCCCATCCATGCCCAGGCTGGATGGAGCTCTGAGCAGCCCGGTCTAGTGGAGGGAGTGCCTGCCCATGGCAGGGGGGCTGGAACCAGATGAGCTGTGAGGTCCCTGGCACTCAAACCATCCCATGATTCTATGATTCTATAACCATTTCTTTCTGTCTCATCCAAATAGGAGGGCACTTGCATAGCTCCTCTTGCCTGCAGCTGTCTCTCAGAGGCACTTTATGAGAACAGTGAAATGGCCATGCCACTTCGACTGTGATGACCCTCCCAAGGCCTACTTGCAGCAAAAGCATAAAACAAGCTGTATTAACCTTACAGGAAGCAAATGCAAAAAGGAAAGGAGGAGGAGGCCTAAACACATCCTTACAGTTTCACCTCTCCTGTGCAGAGAACTGCAAAAGCTCACACCATCACTTACTGTGACCCAGAAATGCACA
Organism: Dicaeum eximium; assembly: GCA_013396995.1. Classification (NCBI taxonomy): domain Eukaryota; kingdom Metazoa; phylum Chordata; class Aves; order Passeriformes; family Dicaeidae; genus Dicaeum; species Dicaeum eximium. The sequence goes on from VWZP01003088.1 coordinate 241,605, forward strand.
GCAACATGAAAAGCTCCCTTCAGCACCATCATTTCTGGTCCCACTGTGAAGGAGCAAATACTAAGACAGCTCTCTATCACAACCATCTTGTTGGCATACAGTAAATTTAAATCCCTCTGACACTGAAAACTGGCCCTATAGTTCTCAGGTTAAAACAGCAGTCATTCTCTTCTAGAGACAGCACAGCTGCTGCATAAAAACTTTGCTGCTATTTTTTAAATTTTTCAACAAAATGGAGTCCAAAGGAAAGGCCAAATATTTATCTTCTAAGTAGTCTCATTAGGCAATAACCTAACATTTATTAAAATGGCTTTGGTTGGTTTGGTTTTATTCTACAAATACTCTGAATTTTTAAAAATGACCTTCCATCTTTCAAAATTTACCAAAATCCAATTCTGCTTTAGATATGACTGCCATGTACAAATTTACACATGAAAAACAAGCCCATCTGATCCCAGAACAAATGCTGGTCTGTCAGCAGCAGCAGGTACAATGGGAAAATGGAGCTATGACTACTGACTGGATTTTGCATCACATTCTAACATGCAGGAACATGTATTTTGTAACATCCACTTTGAACTCTATTTTCACCAGTACTACAGTAAGAATTTTTTTTTCTCTTTGTACAGATAACAGCAGCTAGCAGAACCTAGCACAGCATCACTACTTTAAAATCAACCTAAGCATTCTGGATTTTTTCTTCTCAGGTGCAGTTATTTTCTCTACCAAAGCCCACATCTACTGTGGTCTTTTTTCAAAGGTCATACCAAGCCTCATTTTAAAGCCTCATTAATGCAGAAAAAAGACACACACACACATACATTGCAACCCTGATAAACAGTAACATACAGAAAAATTAACCTACTCATAAATATTCAATTTTGTTCACTCAAGAACAGCTTTTCTACTTGACTGAAAACAAGCATTAGACAATTTAAGAGAATTTCTGTGCATTAACAGAAGGTTAAGTAGAAAGTCCAAAACCAGAATCTTGAACTCTTTTGGATTTTCTGATTAACCCAGCCCTGCCCCCAAATGAAAGGGACTAATTTTGTGCCTTTAAGTCTGGCTAGACTCTTCTAAAACCAAATTATTGCATAAGATTCCCATTATCTCCAGGAAGTTTTCAGAATTTCCATACAGTTAGATCTGAAACACAGCTCTGAATTGCCACTGCAACCAGAGCAAAGTCCCAATTTTATCAGCATCTGAACTTCACTTCCTTAGTCTTCAATACCTTTACAAATAAAGAAACAAAAATAAAATAATAACAACATAATTTTTCTTTTTAAGGATCATGACATATATGAAGAATCTAGAAACAGAGCCACAAATTAGTTCTCAATTTTAGATTATCTGAGGCTGTTTTATGGTGATGAAAAGCTTCAACTAGATTTAAAAATACATTTCTGTAACTGGAATTCAAATCTGCACTTTAATGAATATAGTCAGTGAAATGTTTCTGCTTTAAATAATTAGACCCCATCTTAATCTCTGCAGAGTTGTTGCATGTGGCAATGCTAAGTCTATCAAATATTTATTTTCACTGTATTGTAAGAACTTATGTTACAATTTTTAACTTTTATTTTTATGTTAAACTTGTTAGATACTCAGAGAATTCCACAGCAGTACTGTCATAGCCATCACAGTTGTAATTAAGCTGTGAATTCAAACACTTACTAAGTTTTCACTAATAAACCTTATTGCTAAGTGCTAGCTAGTTATTCTGACCTATTAATCCCCAATGTCTCACACAGATTACTTTTTTTTTTAATAATTGCTTTGCTCTGGAAATAGGAATGGTTGACACTTTCCTAAATTGGAGACCTTCTACTAGGAAGCAAAGTAATTCCTCAGTGAGACATTCCAAATGGCAAATGACAGCTACATAAACAAACATATGGCCAAATAACATCAAATAGCCACTCAGAAATCTAAGATGTTCTTCTCTCACTGGGCTTTAGGCATCTCTCATATTTAAAGAATTTCCTGTGTGGCATACTAGCCAAACACACCCACTCTGGCCTCAAAGAAATACCACAATCCATTCACTGTGTTGAAGAGACACTCCTGATTTTTCTCCTTTGCAGGGGACATGAAGTATCTGAGGCAATAACTAGGAAGTGAAGAAATTGAAAAGAAGCAGTTCTAGGCATCTCATGTTATGAAACAAACTGAAATTAGAAAAGTAAGGAAAAGTAGTCATATATATGACTTCAGTCAAATCCTGGGAAGAGTAAAATATTAGAAGCGTATGCAAAGTGGTCTGACATTAATCCTGACATAAATGAAACTGCAGCTTAACTTACTGGTAAAGTTCCTGGTAAAGAGGCATCAAAGAAAGACACCAAAGAGTTGGGAGGTGCTGCAAACTGGACTTGGGAACCAGAGAAGAGTTTTGAGTTGGAACTGATCTGTGCATGGATTTCCAGACCCACAACTGGTACCCATGGAGCAAGGCTGAAAAGGAGAAGGTAGAAACAATTTAAAAATAGATGATGTTAAAAACCATGGAAACCTAGAAATAGACGAATTAGGAACGCTTAATTTACTTAAAAAAATTAATTGTAAAAGCATTGTAAACAATGTTGCAAATGGATCTACACTGTAATAGGAAAAGCTGTGCTGTGATACTGGAGAACAGAGACTACAGGGACTATATGGCAGTGTTCATTATATGCAAAAAAGAATGTCATAAAAAATGTAATGGTTTAAAACTTTTAACTTTTCCTTACACGAGAAATCTCAGCGAAATTAATGAGGCACACTTGCATGCTGGATGAACCCTAATTTGGTGCCTCGTGAAAATCCCCAAATCATCATAAATATGAATTACTTCTCAGGTAGTTTGATAAATCTCCAACAGACAGGTGGCATAATAAATTATGTATTCTCTGCCAGATAGACACTTGCATGCTGGGAAAGGTGGCTCTCCAGAGCAGCATTAGTAGAATATTAGCATAAACATTAGTAATCTGGTAATAGAGAAATCATCATTTCAACTAGAGAGCTACAGTTCTCTGAATGTATTCCACAGAATAAAGCTTCTCCATATCATCTAAAAAGTAATTGCAATTCTCACATCCATAACCTTTATATGGACAAGAGAAAAAGGTCACCTTTACAGTATGAATTGCTTGACAATTTCTGTAAGTAATTATCTGGCCTTGTACAAATGAAGCGGCACAAATAATATTTCACTGATGAAATCACATTTCTGTGGCAGAATACTTCAGCAGTATGAGTACCGAGATAGCTACAGGAGATAAGCAAGCTATGGAAAAACATCAAACAAATATATCAAGTACAGTGTTCCTTCCAAAGGTGAACATTTTACATTGCCAAGATTTCAGTTCTCCATCTGCCTTCCAACAGCTGAGGACATCCCTCCAAACACCAAACTACTAATGCAAATGCCTCTTATATTGATGCTTTAGGAAAAATAATATTATTATGAAAGATTAAGGTTCAGATGTTTAAAGGGGTGAATACATTTTCTTTCACTGAAATAGTATTATTCTTCAGTGTTTTCAACTGATCATACAAATGCCTCAAGGTTTAAGAAATAATGGGGGCTTTCTTTTACATTTTGGAGGCAGATTTATTCCATTGTTTCCTATATTCTTCAGAAATGCCTTTCTGTCATATCGTGGCATTAAAAATGACACCAGGCTTTGCTTAATCAGTGTGTTGGCTTAGACTCAGAGAAAAAGGTACTTGCACCAGTCAGTCCTTCAATCCTACTAACAACACTGATGAGGCACCTGGAGCTTCTGGCCGTGTTTGTTCAAGGATTATGTTTATCTGCGTCTCTAAAGAATTAGCAGCACACTTCTGCCGGCGTCTGCACAACTTTCTGGAAGCGATCAGCTGTGCAGACACTCGTGAGACACCAGAGCACAGGAGAACTTGTTCGGGCTGTGACTGTCAGCTGCAGCAGAAATAAAAAGCTCTGCTTCAGGCACACCGCCCAAATCTCACAATACTTCACTGAAAAGAAAGCCTCTTTCGTTCTAGGATAACCCAGGAAAACAGGCTCACGAAGGCTGGTGCAGCCCTGAGTTGGTTCCGTGCACGCTGAGCGCTCACGCTGCCCGAGCCGCGGGCTCCTTTCGCAGCCAAGCGCGTCCGAGGGTCGCGGCCCCGCTCCGCGGCAATCCCCGCCTGCGCTCGGGAGGGCTGCGGGATAAACGCGGGCTGAGCAGGCGCTGCCTCACACCGCAGCAACGCCTCACACTGCTCCCAAGCCGGAATTTACACCGGGCCCCGCCGCTGCCACCGCCGCTCCCGCGCCCGGAGCCCCAGACCCGGCTCCGCCCCGAGGGCGGGATGCCCCAGGGCAGAACCAGCTCCACCTGCCCCTCTCCCCGCGCCGTCCCGGCACCGTACCCGCTCTTCCCCGCCGGCACCGCCCCGCCTCTCGCGTTACAGGCGACAGCCCTCTGCCCGCGGGGGAAAGGACCGGGCCCCGGCCGCCCCGCGCCGCGCTGCCGCGCCCGGCGCCAGACCCCGCCGCACCCCCGCGCCGCCACAGCAGCCACGGCCGCCATTGCCCCGCCAGCGGCTGCCAGGAGCCCGCAGCTCCCCCTGGGAAATGCAGTCCGGGATGGCCGCGCTGAGCACGGGCCGTGAGGGCGGACTACAACTCCCGTCAGGCCGCTGGCCGTGGCGGCGGCCCCGCCCCGCCTGAGGGACCTGGGTCCGCTGATCCTGTGCTGCTCCCGATAGTGCAGGAGCGAGGGATAGGGTTTGCTGCTTGGCTGGTGTTTAAAACGCATGAGGTGGCTCAGGTCCTCAAAGCGCGTTGTATCTAGTTTTCTTCTGGGCTCACGCTTTTACGAAAGCAGCCGCCGTTTCTTTGCGGCCGTTCGCGAGCCTTGAGCATCAAAAGCTGCGGTGCCACGGGGTTGGGAGCCCGGAGTTTCACTTGTCATGGGAACGGCAGCAAGGCTCGGCCTCGGCAGCGCCCGGGCACCTTCTGTGGGAATGAACAGCCCTGCCCAGGGCATGTGCCAACATCTCTAATGTGTACGTGGCTACATGGCACAGATAACAGATTAATGGCATTCCGTCCCAAGGCACAGGAGGTTAATGGGAATGGACATGAGCTGGTGCTGGCTGGTGTCCTGTGTGCAGTGTGTCAGCCGCTGCCCACAGTCACACACAGCCGTGGGCTCCTGCCCACAGTCACACACAGCCATGGGGCTCCTGCCCACAGTCACACACAGCCATGGGCCCCTACCCACAGTCACACACAGCCCACAGTCACACACAGCCCACAGTCACACACGTCCCTGGGGCTCCTGCCCACAGTCACACAGAGCCGTGGGGCTCCTGCCCACAGTCACACAGAGCCGTGGGCTCCTGCCCACAGTCACACACAGCCGTGGGCTCCTGCCCACAGTCACACACAGCCATGGGGCTCCTGCCCACAGTCACACAGAGCCATGGGCTCCTGCCCACAGTCACACGTAGCCGTGGGCTCCGCTCTCCCAGCAGAGGACAGTGGTGCGCGCAGGCACCTGAACGTATCTCAGAACCTCTGTGACCTCTTGTCTCCCCAAGATCCAGTCTGAGATGCTGAATGGTTCTGAATCATGCAGGAGATAATTCACCCATGTAAGAAAAGGAACAATGTTTTGCAGCGCTAATTTTCTGATATGTTTATATTTTTAATAAACTACCTGTAAGTGCTGTACAGGAAGAACCAATTGAGAGATCCCTTCAGCAGACACTGATCTATAGTTACTTGTACAATATATCTTTTTAAAATTAGTTTGTCACATTCCTTTTCTTAGGAAATACCCTTCCCTTGTACAATGAAGAGTGACCAAGAAAAAATTCCTTTCCAGTAGAGAAGAAGTGACCACAGGTCATCTTGTACATGTTGTGGAGATGGAAAGAACATTGGAGTGAGCTTTTTCCTTCTCTCCTGTAGAAAATTTCTTCACATATGAGGTAAACTAATATAATTCCCTGTGTAGTAGTCTTTAAGCCAATGGAATATTTAAGAACTTTTGAAAATTCTGATTTGAGGAAAACCCCATTTCCATTTGGACTTAGCAATGCCTTGTGATGAAAAATGCTTTTCAGACTGAAGCTTTAGTCCATGGTTTTTATTTCTGCAGCAAATTTATTCTCTTTACAATTATCCTCCATGAACTCTGGATTTAGTTATTTGCTGATACTATGTAGGGATTGGCAGGTCATTTCAACCCAGCTGTCACGATAGGTTCTAAATATAGCTCCAAAGTGTTTCTACTGGTGTAAAAATGATAAATTTCAGATTATTTGACTTTCTTTTAAAGCCTGTTATCCTGATGTAATAGATTATTTCATAAATAGTCTCTAAGAAGTTAAAACCTAATGAATATTAAAGTCATGTTACTTAAAGCCTTACTCTGCCTTGATTGCACAGACTTCTGCCCCTTGCACATATTATTTAGAAGGGAGTAGACAGCACAAAAGGGTTGAAATCCCTCCCAAATAATTCCTCTGGAACTTTTAGCTGTATTAGGTGCTGCCTTCCAGAGAGAGGAAGACTGGGAAGTGCCATTGTTTGTGATTTAAATTATCTCAGTGTTATTTTAATTCCTTTCTCAGGAAAAAAAAATCCCATTAGAAGAACCTTTGCAGCCTTTTGCCAGTAAGTGAGTAGGCAATAAATGAAAGCCCACGCATCCATGTACAGGAAGCTGGTCAATCACAGGGAATAATTGCCTTTCCCAGCAGCTTACTTTGAGGTGGGAAAGGCTACATGTTAATTCCTTATTGCAGTGTGTTTATAGATCATGCTGTGGCTTGGAATAGGAAAATAGCACGGCACAAAGATTTGTGCTATGATAGTTCAGTACTATGCAGACTCATATCTTAGAGAGGGTAGACCCAGGGGACAGTTTGCTCCGAGTCTCTTGTTACTGTAGGAATTTCACCAATGTCTGAGAGGAAATTGGAATTTTGCAGAGAGCAAAAACCCAACAGCATATCATTTAAGCCATAAACAAGCAGTCTATCCCATTTATTTGAAAGAATATCCCTCTGAATTTTAGTTTCTAGGGTCTGAGCTCTAAAATCTGTTTTCTTGCGAGTCATACTCAGCACGCATACTTCTTTTGTGGACTGTGAGGTCTCCTTTTGGTATAGCAGGGAATGGGATATTCACACTGGGGTGTTTGTTAGATACTTCACAGGCTGCCTGCAGTGTCTTATGTCAGCATGTGAAATAAGGAACAGACAGGAATCTCTGCTAGATTTTGAAGCAGGGGTTGTGAGTTTTGGAAGAGTAGATCCATAGGCTATCAAAAATTCAGACATTGGCCTACAGGGAAGAGGAACAGAGCAGATTGCTAAGTTTGGAAGCAAACTATAGTAAGGGATGTTTTCAAGCTTTTAGGCCCCTAGGATCACCCGTATTCCTTAAAAGCCTTTAATTTTTTATTTTCTCTGCAGGTATAAAGAGAGAAATTTTCTTTTTTTCCTGCAATTTTGAACTAATAGTGACAACGAACTGTTTCAGTCTGGAATATGGATTCAATTTTCCTATCTACCAGTAAAGGGACATGGTAAATACAAAAATGTGTACCTGATCTTGAGGCTTGGGAAAGGATCTTTCTATTGACCACAGAAAACAGTATTTAGGGACCTAATAGAGCTGCCTCGTATGATCTGCTGACCATGTGTGTATGCATGCATGCAGTGACAGATTGGGTAATATGAACAGCCTCATGATTTGAGGGTTCTTGTATCAAAGTGCCATCAATTTCCTAATTGGGGAATAGTGCAATTTTATTTTATTTGTCAAAACTGTCATAACTCATGAGTTGAAAAATAAGGGCCAGCCTTGGGTAGGAAATAAAACAGCACAAGAAATATGTATGCACAAGAAATTTCTATAAACAGTAATGAAAACACATAAGTTGCATGTAGGTGCTGGTGTAGAAGGTGAATGCAGTATTCCTCAGAGGCTGTGCTGCTGAAGGGCAGCAGTATCCTTGGCTCAGCCCTGAGGAACCTGTGTAGTGCCTCTTTCTGCACTGGTTTCACCTGTGTGCCTTGCCTGGGTGTGTGCACGGGGCATTGGCTGCAGCTGTGATTTGAATCAGGTGCTGGCAATCCTGAAACTCTCACTTAGGTGCACAGTACAGCCCTTTGTCTTGGGCCCCTGAGCTGGAAGTGAAGTAGTTACTGGGCTTGTTTTAGCTGAGGTCCATGCAAACCCATTTGGCAGAGGCAGTGTGAGGAAGTCCAGTGCAACTAACCTTGTCTGAGGGTGAGTACCACCTTAATCTTATTGTTTAACAAATTAAATCCTTGTTTTTCCAGTGTGAAGTTCCACTGTTATATGCATAAGAGAAATTATTTCCTAGCATGTCACTGCTGCCTCGGTATTGCATCTTGATTAAGTTGTTGGAAAATCACATTATGAGCCTATGCCACCTTTACTATGATTCCTGGTTGCCTAGGGATTTGTTTCTTTTAGTTGAAAATCAGTGTGATTTACCTACAGGGTGATCACTGCATTAGATTTGGACCTGCTGTAATACATAATGTTTTCTAACTGTTTGAGTTGTAATTCTGGAACTATCAGAATTGTCAGGTTTATACTTAGATATAGTTCAGTCTATGAGGAATATGTTATAGCGGTTTGTTTTTATAGTATATTTTTCTAGCAATGGAAACTGCATTTGGAAACAGCAGAGGCTAGGCGAAATCATCTATATTAAAGTCAAATAAACTTATTGTGAGGACTGGCTGTGGTGATTATGCAGAAGGAAGTGATTTATAATATTTCAGCTGACCTAAATTTTACTAGTATGTTCTCTCTAATTGTATTGGTATCTGCAAGAAAACCTTTAAAATGTCTTTCTAGCTTTTGTTTTTTTACTTTGGTTCATTTAGAACAAGGAGGAATAGAGAGGAAAGCATGTAGAAGTGAGACTATTCTTGTGTTTAATTTGCATTGCATTTTTGTGTAATGTTCTTCTGCTTATAATTTTCAGCTGAAATTTTCAAAGAGCTGCTATGTCTGAGGCCTGTGACTTCCTAAATTAAGAGCCATAACTCTTGTTTTGCAGGCTATGACTTTATATATATATATAAAAGTCATGGATTTAACATTTCAGCAGCAGATAGTTTTACATAACTTATACTCAAACAAGAACTTTCATATTCTCAATTATAAGATTCCAGCTGACAACCCAACTTAGGAAAAAATAGACACAAAGATCTATGCTAAATTTGTTAAAGAAGAAAAATTTTAGCTGAACAGTCAAATTGGGAATACTCATTAAAGTGTTTTCCCTGACTAAGAGGTGTTATTAGGAATCAGCAAAGCCTTCAATTATTATTGACGTCTCTGTCACGAATAAAGTGAAGGAATAGTTTGAAGGAGTTGTCAAGCAATGTAATGCTGGGAGTAATCTGGTTATAATAATTAGTTTAGTGTAAAATTAATTTTTTAAATCAAAACCCATCTAAAGATAGTCTCAAATGTTAAATTCTTTCAAGGTGCTGCTTATAAGAGAGGGATTTCTTTAAAACATGAGATTACTAGTAGGTTGAAGCCAATTTGAAAAGGTGATATTTTAAAATATTGTGTTCTGCAACTTAGCACAATGCTTCTAAGGGCTGCTTTTATTGTTCTTAAGGCTAAGGATTGATTTTAATTGTCTAAAGCAATAAGGATGTGAGCTAAAACTGTTGTCCAGGTGAAACTTTGTGATTTATTACTTCACTAAAAGCACAACAGAAATGTAAATGAAGGGAAATGCTGCAGACAAGTGTTCAAAAGCTTTTAATAAAGTTGCAGATCCTGAAGTGAGACAGCCCTGTCTTTTCCCTTTGCAAGAACATAGGCTTCTGTTTTACTTATTTAGGATTGATTTAGGAGTTAGCTAGTTACTTTCAGAACTTTCTGTATATTCCTTGCCTTCAAATGTATACACCTGTACATTGTGTTATGTTTAACCCAGGCAGGCTTGAAGAACACATGCTGAAACCTTTGTCCTGCTGGATATCATGTTTTTACTCTAGAACTTAAATTTTTCTTTCTTTAATTGCATAGTTGCACTGCTGTCTTCATCTTCACACAGTACCTGTGGCATTCAAAGCAAAATCTGGTTTATGTTCTGCTTTTTAGTAATAAGTGACAAGAATGTTTGACATGTCTTTGGCTTCCCTCCCCC
>VWZP01003088.1:251838-480084 GCA_013396995.1 Dicaeum eximium
GTATTTATACCATACCTATGTGCTTAGTAACTTTTCTTTCAGTGAAATAAAAAATGTAAACATGGCTTCTTCCTGAGAATGAAAAGAGAATCGCAGGGCCCTTGAAATTAAACATCCATCTCACAGTTTGATGCAGTTTTGGGTTGGTTTTGGGGTTTTGATGATGTTTTGGGGTTTTTTTTGTTGTGGGTTTGTTGTTTTGTTTTGTTTTTTTTTTCCCTTGGGTGCAGACTCGTTGCTTTTGCATCCAGATTATGATTTCTCCATGGACCTGGTAAAGGTAGTGTGTTAGTCACAGGCATTACTGAGAGCTTGCAAGGGGTGACAGATTGTGACAACCTGGAGAAATGAGAGCCTGTGGGTATAAAACAGGCCAGAACACACAGAAGCAGTACAAACATATTTTCTGTTTTGTTACTTGTGTATCCAGTGTCCTATTCAGGGTTTTTTTGCCAGTCATTTATTCTGTCCTTGGGCTTTCTGTGGTGCCATCAGTTCATGCTGACTGGTGTGAGCTGCCACCCACCAGTAACCACAGCTGATGTGAAATAGGCTGATCACTAACCAGAGCCTTTTATTTCATTATGAACTTCACCTGGGAGTTGTTCCTTCTGTTGAACTAGACCTGAGTAATCCCTTGTTCGTGGGATAACTTGGCCCATTGAAGTGTTGGTCTTTTGTACATATTATATGACAGAGTTTGTTTTCCAACTTATTATTTGGAAAAAGTATGAATAATTGTGCAGTCTTGTGGACAACAGACATTTTCAACTCCTGTGCCAGTGTATAAAATACATTGATAGTAGAATACCTATTTTTATATTATTTTAAAGGTAAGGAAAATAATTAAGTGATGGTATTTGGTTTGGTTTTGTTGTTCAAGCATTTTTTGGGGGCAGAAGAAGTTGGGGCTTGGGACCTTTTGATTTTATGTGAAGTTTGTCCTGTGTATAGGGTTGGGTTTCTTTTGTTTGGGGGGGTGGGGTTTGAGTTTTTTTGTGTGTGGGTTTGTTTGGGTTTTTTTGTTTGGGTTTGTTTGTTTGTTTGGTTTTTTGGCTTTTTTTACATCACCTCAGATGTGATTAGATTCTTCTGTTGTGGAAGTGAAATTTTCTCTATACAAACTTTTATTAACTGGTCAATCAGTAAATACTTTGGGAGTGAAGTGCTTCAGCAAGTGATTTCATCATCTCAGATTAGATGAAATTCTTCCATTATGGAAGTGAAATTCTCTCTGTAGAACTTCTATTAACCAATCAGTCAGTAACTGCTTTGGGACTGAGGTGCTTCAGCTTCAGTAGCTGATTAATAAATTGCAGTCTGAAGCCAGACTGTGAGAGGTGTTGTGTGCTTTGCACATATTGGGGCAATGGCTCATTAAGTTTTAATACATTGGATAATCTTTGAAGCTTGTATTTCCTCTTTGCTCTGTCCAGGATAGCAGCACGTGCAGGGAATTCACAGCAGCACAGGATAGTTAGTGTGTGTCACAGGGCTGCTTCTACAGGACCTGTTCCAACAGAGCTGTGGGGGATTTGAGTAAGAGTTTGGGTTTGACTCCCCAAACCATTGCTAAAGCAAACCCAAAGGAGGTAGCATGTGTTAGATAATTGCAATAACAACTTTGCCAAGGGGACTTTAGAGACCAACCTTTCCAGCTTTGCCATATGTCCTTCTCTTTCCTTTCTAGACGTTAGCATTTATAGTCTGGCAGCGTAGCTTTCTCTTTAGAAGGATTTTCTTTCTGCTGGTGCTCACAGTAGTGGCCAAAAGTAATGGTAATGGCATAAGAATACATTGCTGGCTTTTGTTCTAACAGTGCTTTTGCTCTCTCTTGTCGTTTTCTGCTGCTGTGTAGATTAAGGCAATGCATGAGTGATGGCACAGGAAGCCTTTTTCATCAGGGTAGCATCTGTAGGAGAAGGGATACTCTGCCAAGGCACGAGACAATTCTTGTACTTTTACTGCATGTAAAGAAGAGTCTTTCTGGTGGGCCAGGCCTGCAGCAGCAACTATATCTGAAGGTTACATGGCTTCAAAGGCACACTTTGGATTACAGCTTCCTGTGTTACTGAGGTGGAAATTCAATGACACCTTATTTTGAATAGATATGCAACTGCCTTATGCATGGCTGAAAGAAATATGTCTGTGTATGAACACATTCAATTTTTCCAATTATGATCTCCTGTCTTGTAGTACTAGATGGGAGCTGTCTAGTTCAGGAAGCATTTTATTTACTTCTGTATGGGTTATGCAAAGCTTGTTGTTTCTTATAGGTCTTATGAGGGAGAGATTTTTACTTCTTCTTGTACTCTGCTTTCTCAAAGCATGTCTGGTTTTGTGTTTTGTTTGTTTTTTGGTTTTTTTTTTCCTTACAGTCTTTTGAAATATGGACACTTGCTTGTGTGTCTCTACTTGTGATTATGTTTACTTGGTCTTTCCCAGTCTCCATCTGTTTAATTTTAAATCCATTTTTATTGTTACAAACAGAAAACAAACATATACCTCTAGCCAGGATGATTTTACTCTCACATAAGGAGAAGAAAGAATGAGAATTTTCATTAAAAATATAGTCAGTGTATCTGCTAACCTCTTCGGAACTGGACAAAAATGAATTTGTCTCTTTTTACCAGAATGCTTGAAAGGTTTGCAAATGCATGATGGCAGCTTAGTAAATAATCAGCATATTGTAAATGTATCTTTTAAAGGCCAAGGAATAGCATAAATACCCTTTCAACTTGTGGATGATATAAAACATTTCCAGTTGGATCATGTATAGAGTAATTACTTTTGACAAGTTAATTTTGCAAGTGTCCAATTAAGCTATTCATTCACAGCTTATCTATTCACAGTGTGGCTGTATTCACTTAGCTGTTCAGGCTTGAATTTCTATTGTGCACTTAAATATGGATCCAAATTCATGGCATGTGAATTAATTGAAAGGGCAGTTCTTAGTGTTGAGAGTTTAAACCCCCCCATGCACATCACAAGACTGACTTTAAATCCAGAGGGATGTAAGGCTATATTTTTCTTTTTTAAGTAGTAGTAAATGTTTGTTAATTATTTGGCTTCTATTTTTCCAAAACTGTTAAGATTCATAGTCTCAGTTTTTCTTTAAACTCTCTTTAATTCACAATATAAAGTCAAATTTAAGAGTGTGATTTCTCATGAAGCTACTAAAGTCTCAAAGCTGGGACTTTAAAATGAAATACCAAATATCAAAAGGCAGCTGAGAATTACAAGATACTGAACTAACTCTTATGAATGTTACCCAGTAAGTATGATGAGAGTATAGAGAATTTAATCTTTGAGATCCCAGGATGGCACTAGGTATTTTCAGTTGATAACAGAAGCTGTTGATTTAATGCTTGTGATAGAAGTGGAAATAAACCAAGTCAGGAGCATACTGTGATTATTCAAAGGGTTCAAGGGCATCTGTAACCTGCTTCAATTGGTCAGATGTTTGGATTTTAGGAATGAGCTAATAAAGTGCATTAAAAATGGTCATGGGCCTCTAGAAGCTTGTGAAAAAAATGAACCTTAAAAAATTAGTATCTAATGCTTATCCTCTGAGTGAACAGAGCAGGATTAGAGAAGTGCTACATGATTAATCAAGTCAGAGTTTATATAAAACTGTAAACTCGAGGGACCAAATGTACTAGGCAGGTAATTTGCACAATCTGCCCTGATATTAGTGAGGCAAATTCAACAAGTCATATGATAGTGGTGGCAGACAGTGTTTCTTCTCTGCCATCCATCCTGTTCTTCACTTGCAGAGAAATCTTGTCTCTAGTAGTGATGGGACTAGGTCAGAACATAGCTGAACCTTTTTAGTTCCTTGCTGCTACACAGAAATCTGTAGGTTACTATTCTAAATCCATCTGAGGGGGGATAGAGAGAAGCAGGACCAGCACAGTAATGATGAAAACCTGGAATAATTGCACTGGACTTGCTGCCTCTTCCATCCATTCCTGCAAGTCAACTGTCCCAAACTGTGAGCATCGATGGAGGGATACACGCACGCACATCCTCACAAACTCCCTGGGCTGGAGTTCACACAGACACTCACACACAGACTTGAGTATTTCTGAGTTGTTCTGAAACAGCTTTCAGTTGTTTGTCTGAAACAACTACCTTCCCTGCAGCAGGGCACACACTTCAGCTGTCAATGGATCATGACAGTGGGTTTCACACAGAGGTCTAGATATCGGGCTGTCGCATCCCACACGTATTTGGGTTTATTACATATCTGTTCTACACCTCTCACATTGACACCTGGTTGAACATTAAAAAAGTCTAGCTCTCCCATGCAATTGCTGGAAGCCACTAACATGAGATGGAGGGCAGGCCAAGCCAGGCCACAAAAGTACATATTGGGATAGAGAATTGAAAGCTCTTAATATTACTTGGATTTTTAGGATGGATGGGTGAGTCCAGCAGATTTCCATCACCTGTCTTCATTCCTGCTACCCAAGAATGCAGTCTGTAAGCAGCAGCAGTTCTTTTTCCCAGACTCTGTATAGCTTCCCCAAAAACTCTGTACTTAGAGAAGACCCTCTACTCTAATTTACCAAGTTGTTCAGGATGCCAATAAATGCTGTGTCCTCTAAGATGTCTGAGTCTGTCTATCCAGCACACTGCTTATTAAGTACTGTTGACTTAGGTTTCCTAAACAAGGCTTGTCTAATGGTATTAATCTACCTGCTTATTTAACAACAACAACAAAATTGACCGTCAGTATTTGTCCATTGGGCTATTTCTCTGAGATTAATTCTGTAAGAGATAGCTGAAAATCACTTTATATATTGGCTTTCATATCCCACTGTGGAATTATCTAGAGGATAATAGTAATAGAAATCTTCCACACAGATGTTATGGAATTGTTTCTACTTTTTTTTTTTTTTTTAGCACGGTTACACTAGGTCTGGGTTCAGGCTCACATTGTTTTCAGTGGCCTTGATTTCAGAGGCAGTAGCATTAACAATGCAAAAGAAATATATTGGGGGCCTAGAGTGGGGCCTTCAGAGAAGCACTAAGTCTATGAGGAATTTCCAGTTAGGAAAGCCTGTTCAGATATTGCAATTGTAAGCAGATTGTCACAGAGTTGGTGTGAGAAAGCTGAAGAGGTGGCATGGTTTTGAATGAAGAAATAAAGCATTATTGCTCTTCCTTTGAGTGTTGATAATCCTGGACTTCAGAGAAACTGGTCAAGTCCTATTGCAGAAATGGAACTGATGCTGCTTTTCAACAGTGCTAGTGAAGTGTGGACGTGGCTGAATATTTTCTTCCCATAATCAGTGGCAGTAAACAGAACTGTGGTGCAGTTGAAGCTAGGTGAATGCAATCAAGGTTGGGTTTCAGTCCAGAAAGTTTGTTTATTGGGTAGAGGATTTTATGAATGGACTGCCTCTGCTCTGCTGCCTGGAAGGAAACTGGTGAATGCAGTGCCTGATGTCCTATGGCTTGGGATCCTGATCCTGCTTCGACTACTGACTTGTCTCAGCAATTACTATTGGTGTAGTACAGTAATTGGGTATTGCATGTTGCATATTTGGTTTTGATTTGATTTTTGCATCTTTTTATTTTGGTCAAGATTCAAAGATGTTTTAACCTTCAGTTTCGCAGTTTGTCCACATATTTTGTAAGTCTATCATTAGTAAACCTTAGAACTCTCATTGTACTTCTTATCTCATGTCACTGTGCGAGCGCTAGAAATCTCCATTTCATTGTTATGTATTTATTAGCATAGGCAAACACCCAGGTCTGGATTCATTGTCTAAGTAATAAGTAGTAAAATTATTTAAATACAGAAAAAATCCCACTCTAGGGAATTAAAGTAAGGGGGGCGAGGGGGGAAGTCTGATTTACATATTGGGACAAGTCAGGGTTAGCCAAACAGTGACTGACAGCCCACTCAACTAGGTTGGAATGGAAATAGAAAGTATAGTCATCAGAGGAAATGTGGTTTATTGAAATGTCATATACACATATATGTCTATGGGCCTTTAGGGAAATTCCTTATGAGAGAGGAAGTGAGTGCCTGGCCTCTTCTGCCTTCTTCATGCAAGAGAAAAATAAATAGTCTGACCCAATCTGAATACAGTTACCAAATGGGTCTCTGGTGGGTAACAGAAACATTGTCAGCTCTGCTGCAGCCCCTGGGGAGGTGGGTGTTGCTGTGTCAGCCCTGTTCTCCACCTGTGTGCTGGGTGTAGACACCACCTTCCCTGCAGCAGGGCACGAGGGGTGTCTGTGCTTTGCTGTACTGGCACAAGCATGGCAGAGGGTGCTGGGGCTGGCTGAGATACGCTCGTGGTTTTGTCATCCTGCCCAGGATTCCGCTTGTGCTGCTTCTCGATTTGCTCCAGCAGTAGAATTAAGCTATTCACTTATTCTGTGCCTCACTCTGATCCTTTAAATTGGTGAGACTGAGGTGTAAATTACCGCTCTTTATGAATATGTTATTCAACCCTGTTCTTCACAAATGTAGATGAAGTTTCATATGCTGATAATAGTATTGGACTAGAATTGTTACCTCATTCCACAATTTAACTCAAAAATGGAGGAAAAAATATTTTTGGATCAAACCCTCAGTCTTTTCTACCCTGGATAATTCCTTGCACCGAGTCCTGTAAGATTTCACACTCCTAGAGACTATATAATCAAGTGGACACATGTATCTTGAAACATTCAACAGAACTATGCTTAAAACGTAGCAAGATTTAACATAAAACTTGATAGGTTTGTGTGTGTAGTTGCCTGAAACTTTGTATTGTTCATCCTACTGGAGCCTGTAGGAATCCTGTTGTTTTTTAGTTCTTACTGAAAGGTAGATAACATAATTGAAGTAAGAGGTTCATCAGTGCAGTGGTGCAAGAGCTTTTTTTATAGAGACCCCCAGAGACTTCTTGCCTGTGTGCAACGCTTCAAATAATAATTATTTATTACCAAAGTATTTGCACCATCTGCTCCTGTACTTAGTAGCGCGACTGTGCTATCCGTTGATAAACCTTTTCCTTAACTCCTGCTTCTCTGCCACCTCCTCCTTCCATGAATAAATGCTAGAGCTGCTAAATCATGTGTATGTGTAAGGGATGAACAAATTCCTAAACGCTTTGAGAAGGGAGTCAGATTGATGTACTGATTTGTTTGACAAATGAACCCAGAGAAGGATAGGGCATACAAATATTGCTGTGTTCTTGCTTTGTCACTTTTGAAATTTCCCTTTCTTAGCTTCCTTTACTTCAGTCCCTAAGTACAATTAGTAAGTGCGTGTGTCAGGTGCTGGATGCTGTATATGCCTTCCTAGAATTTACGTAGCTTTTCAAATTTTTTGAAAGAGTAATAGAATACAGTATGCTGCAGAAGTTGACAAGTCTGATGTATTGCTTTTCAGCCACAGCATGCATACATTTGGTTTAGCAAGAGCGTTCTCAGGCCTGTGTTAGCCCTCGAGAAATCTCATCGTGGATTGTACTTCCTAAGTTATTACTTCATTTCTTTTGTATTGCTTTTTCCCCCTCCCAAATTCAGGTACTTTCTATAATTTTTTTTAGTCCCATAGACTTTATTTCAGCTAAAAGTAGGCATAGTTTTTAGTCCTCAAACCTAGTGATTCTCCTTGCTACAGCTTTCACTAAGTGAATAAACACTTGTACTATCCTAGGCCAAGAAGTGGAGATGGGCTAAAATGCATAACAGATACATTCTGCAAAACAAATTGAAAAGGAAAAAAGAGTACACAGAAAATCAGGGGACACTCTTGAATTAAGTGAAGTCATCTGTGCCTGGGCCTGTACTCTGATAATGCTCCTGACAGGTGTTTGTCTAACCTGTTTTCAAGGGCCACTGGTAGTAGGTATTTCCTACTCTTTTTAGTCCTTCAGTATCTTCACTAACACAACATTTTGTTTACCACAAACTTTTTTCCCACACCCTGTGATTAAGACAACTTCTTGTTTTCCTGTCCACAGTGGGTAGGCAGAACAGATGAATCCCTTCCTCTTTGCAGCAGTCCTGTAAAATCCAGTAAGACTCTCACTAGTACATTTCCATGGATCTCTTCAAGCTAAGTAGTCCTGTGTCTGTCTTTCCTCAAAGATGGTATTTTTTGGGCTCCTTACCTCTGTTCTTCTCTTAACTCTCCCCATGTGGCCTAGGTTTTTCTTTAAATGTCATACCTTGATGGGAATTCTGTCTTAACTGGTGCTGATACTTCACTTATCTTTCAGCTTATATTTATGGCCATAAATGGCATAAACAGTTTTTATTTTATGATACTAAAACAAAGAAACAATTATTAAATTAATATTTGTGATCCAATGAAACTACAAGATTCTTCCAACAGAAGTGATACCTAGTAAGATGTCCTCCACGGTTTGCTTTGAGCAGTTAATTATTCCTGCCTAATTGTATAAACCTGCAATATAAACACTTTCAAATTAATGTTAGAAGTTATGTAGGTTTTCTGAATGGACTAATTGTTCTGCTTGAGAGAAGGCATATTCTATTAATTTCCATGCAAGAGAAATACTTGCAATACAGATATAATTTTAATGATGGCAATTAAAAATAGATGGTGAGTCAGCCTTCTCTAGGGAATTTTCCTGGTATTTAAGTCAAATGGACTTTTCAGTAGCACGTTCGAATTTCTCTTTTGAGTGGTGTGGTTTTTCTTTTTTCCACCCCCCATAGTCTGAAGTAGTTGAAAGAGGAATCTTGTTTTGAAAATCTGTGCAAGCTTACAATGGGCTCACAGGCAGCAGTGGTGACTGCAAAATTTCCTGGAGCAATCACAACATGGTTTGTCCTGTCGGGTCCAAAACTGTCTCTTAGAATTTCAGAAGCAAATAGAATTTTAGGGATTTGATGACCTTTTCAACTCATTTCTTTCTGCTGTTTCATTTTCAGAATGTTCCCCTACAGGACTGAAATACAAGTGTAGATTTGAGTGTTAGAAAATGTATGTATTTAAAGAGCTGTTTTTAAGAGAGAATCAATTATTTTATGGAAAACAAGAGAGGGATGAAAATGATTAGCAAAGAGGGTTGTAATGAACCCAAGTTTTTGTAGCCCACCTGGCTGGGGCACTTGAACTGCATATGATAAATAGATTGTAAGGCCTCCTGTGCCCAAAGTGCTTGGGAAACCATTCCAGTGCAACCTCAGTTGATTTGATGGAAATAATATGACCTCCTCTCAGATCATAGCATACACAGATTTTGTTCAGCGGCTTGATTTAGAAAGAGCAGCAGCAAGTTTTAAAATCCTCTAAGCAGGAATTTAAAAGAAAAACAGCACCACAAGCAAACAGCAAAACTGAAGAGAAAAGCCTGAAGTGGTTCCAGTTGTCCCAGGAGTTTAGGAACTGTCCAAAACCTAAAGCTCTTTCTCCTCTCTCAGTAAGTTGGGTGTTTCCATCAGCATACTTCATTAATATAAGATATTATTTTGAGACCTCCATAGGGACCAAGATATCTGACATAATGACTTGCACTGTCCAGCTGATATCTGATCTGAGGAGGTGCTGCAGGCTCAAGAGACAATGATGTGGATTATTAATCTTATTATTATGATTGTGATCCCATGGATTTTGTGAAAAAAGAACGATAGCTGTTGTAAAATTCAGTGACAGATTTGCATATATTATTGCATAATTGCAAAAATAAAGATTGAGGTGAGATGCAACAAATTGCCCTAGTAATGATTTTTAAAGCACCATCTGTGGCCTGATACTTCTGGCTCTCTAAAAGTGGTATTGTTCAGAAATCTGTTGTGTGGCTCATTCTGTGCTTGCCTGCCATCAGCAGTAGCCTGTGTTGGTGGGGGATACCTCCACAATGAAGGACAATGGTATTTATCATATTTTTGGAGCAGAAGCACTCCCCACAGGCTATAACGTGGTGTTTTGTTTTGGTTGTTTCCCACAAGACCAAGTCTCCTGAAAAGGATGAACAATAAGCCAAATGCTCATTATTTGGCTTCAAGTATTTGAGCAGAGCACAGCATCTGATATAATTGATTCAATTCCACTAAGTAGCATATGATGATGTTGTTATTTTAGGTGCACTATACAGGAAAAACAGCAGAAAGAAAAACACTCTAGTGTCATGTCCTTATCTGGTGACCTTCAAAGCTGACTGCTCTGTGTTACTGAATCTTAACTAAAAAAAAAAACCAATAGGGTAATCAGACACAAATAACACCCCTCTCCACTAAACCACCCAAAACAAACAAATCCCCCCCAAGCCTCAATCCCTTAGGAGTAAGTCTTGAGTCCCCTGAATACATTAGTGAAAGTTGATGTCAAGTAATCCATATTTAATTTGTATACCTTTCTCCTCTCAGCTCCTTGCACGGTCGCTCCTTTATTGGGCCCATACCAGCATAAATTGTATTGCCTACTCTCTGCCATTTTTACAAACAGAACCTTAAAGGGTGGTAGCAGAGTAGAGGGGTAAATAAGTTCTATCCAGGGAATTTGGAAGAGTTGTTTAGGCATGGTTTAGAATGAGTTTTGCAGTCAGTAGTTGTCCTTCCTGTGACAGTGAGAAGTAGATGTTTTGCTGTCAGCTAAACCTTCCAGGGCCTTAAATTATCACGTGCCCCCACGGGAAGACAGAGATGACCACATGGGGTAAGCAAACTAAAAATATTAATTTTCCTGTGTTGCTGTGCAGTGGCAGGACTTGGCAGCCAAGCTGGCATCCTGTTGTACTTCAATGCACTATTTTACATGCAGTGAAGTGCAAGGCTGGAAAGTGTGATTAGAAGATAGGGGCATGCTGTGGTCAGAGCAGAACTTGCAATTAGTGTGTGTTACAGTGTGGCCCCTGACAATATTATCTCTGATAATCCCAGATCTCAGTAGGTTTCAGTTTTGGGATTTGCTGTGGCTTTCACTTAGAAAAGCAATGCCTGCTTCTATGATATCTCACTTATTACTGCTGGGCACTAGCTAATCTGTAGTATTTCTGTCATAATGTTAATGAGGTAGAATTTTATAGCAATTAACAGAAGATGAGTATTGATATAAGCTTTGAAAAAGTTTCTTCCAATTTGGATGGTTTTCTAATTCACAAGGAATGCATTAAAAAAAAAAAAAAAAAAGCGCATGTAGTATTTGCCCAGAGCCTATCACCAACCAATTGAAAACTACTTGTAAGATACTTCATAAAACTAGTTAGAATTCATGTTTGGTAGTGCTGGTCAGTTAGAACTTGGTTACTGAAGAATTAGATTCTCTTCCCTTCCCCCAGTAGATTCTGATAGTAAACTCTGAGACCTATAAAAAGAAGGATTTTAGTAGAAAATACTTGCTCACCTATATAATTTGAACCCCACTGTACTACTTGCAACACCTTTCCTTCAGCCACAAAAGCTAACCCTGTATCACTTTTATTTTGAAAATATTTCAGATTTCACTGCTTTCTGCCCTCAAGTTACACTTTGACTTGTTTATGCTAAAGCTTGTTTCAGTAGTTTCTGAAATTAGTATGCTGTTAAAAAGGATGGATGAGATTTAAGTCTATATCAAAATCTGGTGGAAAAGATTAAGGATTTGCAAAAGCAGGGTGAAATGTCTTACAGAAATCTTTATTGCCGATAACCTTAGTTCACTGCAGAATAGAAACTATAGAAAATAGTATTAAATCCTACAAGGATAAGCAGTAAGTGCTGGAGATTCTGTATCATATAATATTTTGTCTTTAATCTTAAGATGTGGTTTATCTTATTTCAAGTGGTTTTGCATTCCTTCACTTCATGTCTTTTGCTATAGGCTTGAGTCAAAACCCTTTAAAGTCAATGAGAAGATAATATTTCACCTTGACATCAGTCGGCTTTGTATCCAATACTATGACTCATGAAGCTCTGTGGATTTTTTTATTATACTTGACTGATAATACTGTGACCATTGAAGTAGCCAGGAATTCAAACAGATTTAAAAAAATAACTCTTCTCAGCTTGCACACAATAAAAAAAAAATCTATATTGTTTTCTAAGTGTTTTGCATTTCTTTATAAAGATGTTCTTTGGGCATGATTTGTACTATTGTGGGTAATAGAAATGTAGTATTGGGCAGCACTTCAGTACCTGCCTGTATTTTTTGTGAAGATCAAATCCTTAGCTCACTTGCCCAGGCTTGTTTTTGATTTTGGCTTTTTTTAGTTCTCTGTAAGTCAAGCGAAATAAAAAATGGTTGAAGGAGAAAGAGAAGACTTGGAAATGTTAAATGTATTTGAGGCCTCTTTTCAGACCCATTCTGTCATGTTCAGGAATGGCTACATCTTGTGAGTAGGTTCTTTCATAGACACCTCCATAGTGCATGGCTCCTGCACCTGAGAGTGCTCTGACATCCAACACATTCATGAGGAAAGCAAGAAATTATTTTATTGGAGGAATGGCACTCACCATCAGATCAAGCTTCAGGACACTAACAGCCTGGCTTTATATGCAAAGGGCAAATGAATGAAAACCAGGCTGTGGCAACATTCCTACTAACTTCAAGAATTTGTTCTTGTTTTCCACAGCAGAAGCAAAGGTGTTACTTTCCTGGATTGCTGTTTTCTTTGTTCATGTTTTCTCTTGTAATGTCAGTGGTGAAGAATTCTGGTGAGATATGTGCTGCCAGTCTATTATCTGGTCTTTTGTGGGTTTTGGTGTGGGATTTTTGGTTTTGTTTGTTTTTGTTTTGGGTCTTTTTTGTTTGGTTGGTTGGGGTTTTTTTTCCTTTGGTTGGTTTTTTTAGGTTTTGTTTTTGTTTTATTGTTTGTTGGAGTTTTTTGGGTTTTGTTTGGTTTTTTATTTTGATTGGTGGTACTTCAAGCTTCAAAGTCCCTTCAGCTGTGATTTAAGCACTAGTATAATCTCATTCTTCAGTAGCCAATGGGAAGTATGTTAGTGATTGCAGTGATGGATGCAGTGGGTCACTGACCATTGCTGCAGCTGGCATGTGAGGTACACCTGAAGAAAGTGAAAGCTCCTCTACTTTCTTACTTCTGTTGGAGAGATGTTGTGAGCTGCCTTCATGCAGTGTTTTGTATACACTCTAAATCCATGCATCAATTCAGCTTTCAATCTATGGCCCTCAAGTTCATTGCAAATTACACTGGAAATACTGCTTTTTATAAAGTGAAAGGTTTATGCTCTGTAAGGCTTTTAATGTTGGGATCTTCTGTGCACTTGTATCTATTTCAGTAGAAACCCACAAAGCTTGAAGAACACAGCAATCCCCACATGATAGAATCCAGCACCTGCTCACACATGCTGTACCCCCTGGACATGGATTCAGTCCTGGCTGTTCCCCTTCTAAGACACTGGATAATGCTTGCACCAAGCTCTTCCTTGGTTCTTTGAAGAAAAAAATTAAATTCACCTTGCTTGCTTGAATGAGAAGGTGGTGTTTCAGTCTTATAAAGGAATTTTCCCCATGTAGGGTAATGGTTTAACTTGAGCAGCTCTTCAGAAATAAGCAGAAGAGTTGTTTTGGACAGGTAGATACTAAGATGAATTTACAATCCTGATCACAAAGCCATCTCTAGACTGCATCACACCAGCTGCCTAGAAGAACAACATTTCTTCTTATGAATACTGTAGTATTTTGAAGAAAACCACTGAATTTTCTTTGTTCCTTTGGCATAAAAAGGAACCTGTTGTTCTAACAGTTGCTTTGTTTAACTAGGAGGAGAGTTGAACTGGAGAGATGCTGAAGTTTCTGCCTGTGTTAGAATTTCATGACAATATTATGTAAGCAGTTTTATCTCTTCTGAGCTGTCAGTAGCTCAGAATCTTCTACTTTGATTAGACCTGTGACTAAAAAAATTACCATAATCCACTGACAGGCATGAAGAAAGCCATAATAAGACTGATAACAATGTGTCAGTTAAGAGGCTATTATATTTTACTGCCTTACTACAGCAGACTAAAAAACCATTCAAACTTAGTATTGATATAACTAAAGCCTTTTAAAAATCGGCTGTCTGCCCTAGTCTTAATAATACTTATTATGCCTGTGGGAGACAGAATTAAAATATGTACCTGTTTACATGAGTGTTTAGATGTTGACAGTTTGACTGCAGGCATAGCATGTAGCTACAAACAGAGGGCCTTGTGTTTTCCTTCTCTGAGTGGGAAACTCACAGATCTGAGCTAGAAGGGAATCACAGAAAGAGGACTGTGGCTTTGAAATGTTATGCAATGACAGCTCAGGCCTGCAAATCCCTTTTTGTGGCAACTTCACAGGATATTATATATGTAGGAAGGTTAACATGCTCCCTCTTTCAATCTCTACTCCTTTTACTTGTCATCTCCTGCACAAAAAAATTTCCAGAGTAAGTCAGTACACACTCCTTACTCCAAAACAGTACACACTCCTTACTCCAAAACAGTAAGGTTTTGGAGGTCTTATGCAGATTGAACTTTTGCTGTAATGCCATTTTAAGAAAGGTATTTCAGTTGGAGATGTTTGGCCTGTTGAATCTAATAGTCAGAAGCTTGGTGTTGACAAAAAGGTTGGTGGCATTAGTGTCTGTACTAATGGTTGACTGGGAAATATGTTGATCTTCTAGCATA
The DNA here is from genome assembly GCA_013396995.1 of Dicaeum eximium. Lineage (NCBI taxonomy): Eukaryota > Metazoa > Chordata > Aves > Passeriformes > Dicaeidae > Dicaeum > Dicaeum eximium. The sequence continues at coordinate 266,410 of VWZP01003088.1, forward strand.
AATTTAGCAGCTTTAGGACACAAATTTGTAATATGCTTTTTCTCATGTCCAGTTGGAATCTCCAAATCTGCAGACTGTAGTCAAGACAGTTTGTTACTTCATCTGCTACTGTCAAGGAGAATTTGAGTCCATTGGTATTCTATTTCTTCTAGCAATCCTTAGCCTCTTCACTGAACTACAGAAGCCCAGCTCCCTCAACTGATTCTTAGAAATCATGTTCTCTAAGGCCATGACCATCTTAGTGATCCTCCTCTGCATCTTCTGAAATTCTCCGTATCTCCCTGGAAATGGGCAGAGATTCCTGGTGCTTTGCCAACACCATGGAGAGGAGGGTGATAACTCCCATTGTTTTGCCAGCCACGCTTCTGTTACAGCCAAATATTCAGTTTGCCGTGGTCATTATGAGCGAGCATTTGTAGAGTGTGTTCAGGGTGGTGTCTGCTGCATCTCACAGATTCTTTTCTACTGAGTTGAAACTTATCCTTCTGCTTCCCAGCATGGGTTTACTCTGCCCCAGGTACCAAACTTTGCACTATTCTGGATGCTCATTGTTATTGCCCAGATATTATTAAACAATACAGATCTCTGTATCAATCACTGGCAAACATTTTTCACTTTTGACTGCCAACTGTTGAGCTGTTGGTGCCCAGCAGTATTCTTTGAGCCCAGCAGTCCAGCCTATTTTCAGCCTACCTAGGAGTCTGTTCTTCCAGCCCATACTTGCTCAGCTTCCACAAACTTTACTAAACTCTAGAGAGATAATTTTTTCCACTCTCTACAGGTGGTTAGTCTGTAGGTTGGCTAAGAGTGGCTTAAGCTTAATAATTCAATGATTTTTCTGTTTACCTTCCTGAGGGGTGTGTCTGTTTGGAAATGTATTCAAAGAAGCGGTGCTCCATGATTTCCAGGACTTCATGTGAGATTGTTCTTTGGATTTCACTCCTTATTTTTTTTAAGGATCAGCATAGCACACTTTTAAAACAGATGTTTTATCAGTGGCCTGATCACAATAAATTTTCATAAATTATAATAACAGTGTTGTTATCAGATTGGCTGGCTCAGCTGCCTCAGGGCTTGAGGTTGTGTCTGACTGTGTGGACTTGAAAAAATCCTGCTTCTCTAAGTAGTCATAGGCTGTTATGGAGATATCAGATCTTCAGCAGCTCTTGCATTGTCCATTGCTACATTCTAAGGGATTTGTGATCCAAACGCAAAAAACTGCCTGTGATTCTAAAGTATGGTCAATTTAGATTAGATATAATGAAGCTATTTTTTACAATGATGGTGGTAAAACATGGAAATATGTTGCCCAGAGGTGATGGATGCCCCACGCCCTTTCATGCAAAGCCATACTGTGATTCTATGAAGTGCATGTAAGAGATATAGCATGTAGGGAACTGGCACGTGACATGTGAGATTTTTTTCCTTTTTTTTTTTTTTAAACTTTCTTTTACTAATATATTTAGAAAACAGTTTCAATATTGACAAACAGGTTATATTCTCTGTGGTCTGGCTTGTTAAAGTTCTCTTGCTTTCCCTGTGTTGTTTACTAGGTTCCTTTATTCAGTCAAGAGTTAGCAGTCTGTCAGGTGAGATTCTACTTTCTCTCTGGTTTTCAGTGCATGCACACACAAGCATGCAGAGTAATAGCGAGGCTTGTGCAGAACAAGAATTAATAAAGATCAACAATTCCTTGATAATGCCTTTAAGTGTATTGTCACGACTCTTATGTAGAATGCTCTGAATTCTTGTCTTGTGCTTCCTGAATCCTCATTTTGTCCCCCTCTCAAAACCATCATAATTCATAGCCATAATCTCCAAAAGCTTCCCTCTTATTTGTCCTCTGTCTTTTAGAATTTTCAGAATAAAAATGCACACACTTTATTATTGTGTCTTGTCATCATCCAGGTTCTACAACTTCCATGATGATGAAACTAAAGTCTCATCCTGTCTGATCTTTGCTTGGACCTATATGTCCACCTCTTGAAGCTCAGTGTAGCTGAAACAGAGCCCTTAGCCTTCCCAGCCATTCTCATAGCTTTCTCTTGTATACCTTGATTATGCCAACAGCACTTCTAGCTTTGGCAATGCAGGTTTGATCCACTTCTGTCAGTGATAATTGCTGCTCTAAAGAGAATTTTCTTAGCTCTCATTTTGACCTCTGTCACTTCTTTCCTTGACTTCATCAGCAAGCTCCACCTAACCTGTCACATTAAATGTAGGATGTTTGTCTTTTGTTTTCAAGGCTCTTTATTCTCTCCTACATACCTCATCTCCTGCATTATTAAAACATTTATTTCTGCCTTCAGTTGCTAATCTCCATAAACCATTTAAGTCTTTAACTTGTTTTAAAATGCTATCATTCTGTGATTTCATGAACAGCTGCTGAACTGCCTGCAAACTCTCCCCCAAAGCCTTTCTAAAAAGTTTATTTCTGGTGCCTGCAAAAGTTACCTGCCATGTAAGCAGCTGGGTCATGCCAAGACCACTGCTATTTCGCTATTTCCTTGTGATTTACCCTTTTGCCATCTGCTGTCTCTTATTCAAATTGTGATTGTGCACTAATATTTCTTTCTTCATCTTTGTTCATACAGTGTTTAAGAGAATGGCCTCCTACATGCACCATGGTAACTGTAGCTGTAAGGGGACAGTATTTATGACTACAGCTTTCTTTGCCATCCATAAGCTGCCACTTCATATACTGTGTTTGCAAACTTCCTAGAGGACACAGGCTGCAGAGCCTGTGACAAAGAGAAATTCACCTGACTCTTTCTTCTCTTCATATTACAGCAGTAAATTCATGGCTGTAGCAGAGAAGCATTGTGTACACAACTTGGGCTCCCTGGTTCCACTGGGAACTTTGCTACAGCACTGTCTTCAAACAGGTCAGATTGCTGGAAAAACTTAGAGATTGCTTTTCCACTGACTCCCACTGAAAGAAATACAATGAACTTGTACCTGTTGCATTTTGAGCTTTGTCTTTATTTGCAAAGGAGCACTTTAACATCTCTGTTTCTGTCTATGAGCCCAAATGAGAAACAGCGAATGATTTTGGTTGTGGTGTCAGTCAGTGTTATCCTATTTTGCAGTCCATATGAGAGAGTGCAAGTGTGTCGCAGATGTGCCACTCAGTGTAGAAACACTAAGACTGAGCGCTTCCAGAAAGCATATTCCTTAGTTGTTGTCTTCACATGCTTTTCTGAAAGCTCAGAATGTTGGATACGTCAGACGCCTTGATTTCATGGCTGTGCATAGTGGGAGCTCGGAGCCACTCAGTAGAGCCTTATTGGAAGCACAGAAAATTTGAGGCAGTTCTTGTTTCTTCCATATGCAGCTCTTTCAAGGGAAGGCACTTATGAATACATGGTGGATTTTCACCAAACCTGGAGTAATGTGAGTTGTGTACCAGATAGGTGTTACTTTTTTGTCTAGATAGATTGCTGGTTGAAGAAGCTGACACTTACTTGATATGCTTTAATATTTTCCCATTTCTCTTTTATATGCTGCTTGCTATTTTAGATTCTGAATCCTCTGCTGCACTGATAGAATCTCTGGAAATTATCCCCTGGACAATGGGTGCAATTGTAATTCAAATTAAATAATAGAAATAATAAGATGACTTGATATATTCTGACTCTATGTAATGCAGCAGACAATAGCTTGATACGTTTGTTACATTTGGATCTTTGTGCAAATTAAAGATTTCATTTTTTCTATAGTGGGCTGCATTTTGCCTTAGCTTTATTTGGAATTTCACATGTATCAAAGCTTAATGTGAACAAATTATAATGTTTTCAATTCAGTGCAATTTGCAATTCTCTTTATTTTTTTCTCCATGGTCTTTTCCTTTGTTCCTCTGAATGAGGCTGTTTTTTTCTTTCTCTCTCACTGATTACTTTTGGATCCAAGCATGAAAATTCTTTCTTTCCTTCTTTTCTTTTTTAAATGAAAGTACCTGAACTTACCTGGGTCTTTTGTATGCAGTCTGTATCCTTCAGTGGACATTATTCATATATTGAAATGAAAATAAAATTCAAAACAGAATTCTGTTTTGGCCGGAATGCAAAATGCCATTATTACATTCTAGTTTTCATACTTACTAACTTGTGATTTTTAGGGGCTGTGACAAGCTGCATATTAGCTGCAAGAAATTTATACTGCTATTATCATAACTTCTCTGCTTTAAGCTACTACTTTATTCTTCAGATTTTTTTCTTGCACCATATGTGCTTCTGGAACAGCTTTTCTTTGTCCTTCTCTCTATCACAATGACAAAAAGCTCCCAACATCTTAACATTCTTGACTCTACCATTAGCTAGATCTTGGAAAAGCGGTGCAAATATCTTACTGTCCCTTAATGCCACCAAAATCACAAGTCTAAACTGATTCAAGTCTTGTGTTTTAACTGAACTATGCCATTTGAGACAGATGGAGGGAGAGAAGAGACCTTACAAGCAAAAAACAACCATGAGGAAAAATATTACTACTGTCTGCATACAGATTAGGTTTTGTTTTCATGAGGTAAATCACAGCCCAGGAGGCGCATATATATTAGCTATAGAGCATGGGTGTATTTTTCAGAACAAGATGGGAAATATGAACCTCTTCTGTGCCATCATATGACCTCTGGGGTACCAGCTGGGCTCAGCAATCCCTGTGTGTTCTGCCACTGCACATCCTTTCTTGTAAAATCCCATGAGTTTTCCGCCTGTTCACTTTGATAGATTCCTTGAGCCAGCTCTTTGGATTCTTCCAGCTGCCCAATAGCATGCTTGCCATGGCAGATGCTCCAGCTTCATTCTTTAACACATACTCCACATGCTTCCATCTTCTGCTTTGGAGATTAAAGTTGTCAAACACAAGCTTCAACCTTTATTGACAGTTAATTCAGTTTGATTGAATACCTATGATGAATGTTTGCAGTCTAGTCTGTAGGTAATGCCCAAATGAGGAACAGCTATGAGTTTAGCTGTCTGGTTTTGACTTCATGACGTTATTTCCTCTGGTCATTTTCAGTGACTTCCACTACATATTCACAGGGATAACTGATCTTTTGTATTCCTTTGTCTCCTACTTTCTGAGAGGCAGCAGGACACCTCAGTTTCTGGTGTTGATTCATTCCGTGGTGTTACATGAGGAGAGTCACATAAACTATGTGAGGGAAGGGGTGGTGGTGGTAGATTTGACTCTTTTTACTGAAGATTTTAATTTTTAAAAAAATGTCCTGATTTATTTTTGAGGTGTTAGGAGGCAGGTGTGGTACTAACCACATTGAGTGTGATAAATAAGCTTCTGGAATGTGTTTCTGCTGCATTAAGTCAGCTGCCTTGGTGGTGGTCTGCCTGTCAGTATGCTGTCACTTTGCCACTGCATGTGGCTTCCCTGGGTGTTTCAGGCAGACAAATCAGAACTGACTGGCAGGTTTTAGTCTTGGAGCTGTGTCTGCAGTGCCCTTCTATAGTGGCTACTTCAGTGTCTGGCGGATGGTGCATGATGCTGCAAATGGGAGTGACATTCCATACGTGTGCGGTGGCAGCTGGAGCATGCCACAGCTTCACAGAGGTAGGGCAGCCTGGCATGCACCCGCAGGGAAAGGACTTTCAAATCCAAGTGCATCTTGAGGTCATTAACTTGTCCCTGGCAGCACTATAGATAGGGGGGCTGTTTAATTAACACTAAGTGTTGATCGCTCGTTGTGTGGCTCTTAAAGGATTTGCTGCAAAGCAGCTCCTAAGATACACACAGCTTTGAGGGGAGCACGTAATCTCTCATGTACTCACACTCAATTTATGTGCATTTTTCCATGCATGAGAAGGTGGTATCAATGTTCTTTTTATTTGCATGATATTTATGGAATGTTTGAGGTATTTTAAGTACATGGTGTGGCAGAATAAAGAGGAGTCATGGACAAAAGCCATGTCTAGCATGTATTGTGATATAGTGTTATGGGTTTATTTATTTATTAATTTCTAATGGCAGGAGAGTAGAATGTTCTTTGCAGAGAGGGTGAGCAGATTTATCAATCTCTTATCTCTCTCCTTCTTCACCCTCCCTTCTCCTTTGTCCAGGTGCTCCTTTCAGCTCATTTTTATATGTGTGGTTTTATTCCCTGACAGAGACTGCATTTTTCTCCCTTCTTACAGCTTGTTGGCTACAAAGAGGAGGAATTGACAGGTTTGATATAAAAGTAATGATAGGTAATGGTTCATATAACTCTGCCAGGGCAATCAGAGAAAAGCACTCAAAGCACTTTCATATGATAGTGCCAGCACAAAATAAAGTTAGCAGGTTCAGATGAGAAGGAAATTAATGGTGTAAGGGAAGAATTTTGCCATTTTATTACAAGAAATAATTATATTTCGGGACTAGAAATGTGGGGTTTAATATTTATTGAGATTTTAATCCCACCTGTGTGCTTTTTACAGGCTTTCTGCTGTTCTTCTATTTAGTTTCCTGTTCTGCAAATTCTAACTTTTGACTTGAATCCTGCTCCAGTTCTGTGGACCTGTGAATATGCCTGATGGCACAAACAAGATTGTTTTTTTTTTTAAATAACGTATTTTTACCTTTTAGTTTGTGAAAAAATAAACAAAAGGCTATAGTTGTGACAAAATAGGGATGTTTCTCACATATCCACGTAGTCTCTTTCAGTGAAAATGGGCAAAATGGGCAATGAGTGCCTGTACTTGTCTGCATAAGTTTCATTGTCCTGAAGTTTCAGTGATCACATGTAAGAACATCCTCTAAGTGTAGCAGTGCCTATTTGTCAGCATTCCACAAATCTTTCTTTTTAACTTAGCCTTTCATCTTCACATTTGTGTAATATCCATTTTTAAGAGGACCACTTTGTACCAGAGCTAGGAACCCTGCAATACTTCTATATTGCTGCAACCCAGAACTGACTACTTTCTGTTGCTATCATGGTCTGTCTTTTTAGGACAAGACAGTGCTTCTAACCAAGGTTTTATTCCTATGGGAATTATTTTTGTGCTGTTGTGATCCATGATGTTTAGAACTAGAGCAACTGAGTGTAAATTTTCCAGGTTTTATGAAAAAAATAAATTTATAACCTTTTAAATGAAATTAATTAAACCTTTTAAATGTATTAAGAAAAGGGACCTTTGCTTTAGAACAGAATTGGGAAACTCTGGAACTGATAATATGATCATTAGGACTGTGTTTAGAGTCCTTGGTCTGCCTAGCTTAGATGAGGACCCTGCATTTTTGGTGTCATATTCAAACACTCCTAAGTTATTTCTCCATCAGGATATTGAATATTAATCAGGTATGCTAGTGTTTCTCATTTCATCTTGGCTTGTTTTTGTTTGTGGTTTCAAACTTCAAAAGGTCGTAGTTGTATCCTAGTGCACTTGATCTTCAAAGAACTTCACTGACTTTAGATTTAATACTATGTGATGCCAAATATGTCCTGTTAGGAATTGAATGCTTCTGATTATACTTGCACTTTCACACTAGTGGTTCTGTTACCTAATTCAATAATTTCCCGACTGAATCCCTTGATTGTAAAAAATGGTTCACATGCATTATACCTTGTAGTTTCTAATAAATTCCTTTTACCAAATCCTTTTAACATTTTTTAAATTAGCTAATGTATTGATGTCTTGGTTTTGGCTGGGATAAAATTAATTTCTTCTTGTTAGCTGAAGCAGTGCTGTGTTTTGGATTCAGTATGAGAAGAATGCTCATGACAAGCTGATGTTTTGGTTGTTGCTGAATAGTGCTTATCCTAAGACAAGGACTTTTCTGTTTCCCATGCTGTGCTAATGAGGAAGTGGCAGGGTAGCATGGCCAGGGCATCTGACCCAAACTGGCCAAAGGGGTATTCCATGCTGTAAAATGTCATAATCTGGGAGGAGTTGGCTCACGGGGTCTAATTGCTGCTGGGGATGAGCTGGGCATTGGTCAGCAGGTGGTGAGCAATTGTATTGTGCATCAGTTGTGGGGTTTTTTCCCCCCTCAATTTTTAGGTTTTTTGGGGGTATGGGGTATTTTGGTTTGGGTGGGTTTGTCTATCTGTTTTGGGGTTCTTTTTTTTTTTGTTTTGTTTTCATTACTGTTGTTATTATTCATAGAATAGTTTGGGTTTGAAGTGGCCTGTAAAGATCACCTAGTCCAATGCCCCTGCAATGCCCAGGGACATTTTCAATAATGTCAGGCTGCTCACAGCCCTGTCCAACCTAACTTTGGATGTTTTGAGGGATGGGGCTTCCATCTCAGCAACTTGTTCCAGTGTTTCACCACCCACATTGTAAAACAATTCCTCATGTCTGATCTAAATTGACCCATTTTAGAATCACAAAGTTGTTAAAATTAGAAAAGACCTCTAAGATCACCAAGTTCAGTTCTTAACCTAACAAATTCTGTCATCTTGACCACTAAACAAGGTCTCCAGTACCACATCTGTGCATTTTCTGAGCACTTCCAGGGATGGTGTTTCCACCACTTCCCTGGCAGCCTATTCCAATGCCTGACCACCCTTCACAGAAGAAATTTTTCCCAATCTAGACCTCCCCTGATGCAACTTGAGGCCATCTCCTCTTGCCCTGTCTCTTATCACATGGGAGAAGAGCCTGACCTGCTACAACTTCCTTTCATGTAGCTGTAGAGAGCACTGAGGTCCCTCCTTGAGCCTTTTTTTCTCCAGGCTAAACACCCTGAGATCCTTCAGCTACTCATCATGTGATTTAGCCTCCTGACCAGCTTCCTTGCCTTTCTTTGGACATGCTCCAGCACCTTTACCCCTCCTCCCAGGGCAGCTGAGGTGAGGAATGAGCAAGTGACTGCAGGTACTTAGTTCCTGGGTGCTAAACCACACCATTCTCACAGTCTCTTTCCCTCTTTCTCTGGTTTATTTCCCCCCCACCAAAATAATGCTTTTTCTCATGATTGTTCCTCTTAGTGCATATTCCCAGACTAATTATTTTACATTTTTCTACACTCAACTGCATTTGCCATCTGCTGACCTTATTACCAAAATGGTCCAAATCCTTTGATATCTGATTATATTACTTGTCATTATTCAACCTAATTTTAGTATCATTTACAAATCTGGATATCTTACTGTAATTACTATTATGTAAATCAGTGACATGATGATTTGACTAATATTAAGTATGTAACATTTCCCTTCTGAGTATTGAATGTAAACTTTGCCTTCAAATAGATTCCATTTGGTCACTGTGTATTTGATCTTCAAGGAGCTGCACAGCTGTGATCCTGCAAGGCACTAGCATTATTCAGAAGTGCTGAACATCTTCCACTTAGATTGATACTCTCTAGATTACATGAGGTTTATAAATTGATTCAGATTCACAGCACTTTGTGAGGTGAGTAGATATTTCCCTTCCAGGGACACTGAGGCAGAAAGATGTGACATATCACAGGCTGTGGTAGAAAGTAATAGAAAAACAAAGATCTCGTATCTAGAACTTGATTTATCAGTCAAAATCATCTGCCATAGCATTAACCATAAAATCTTGTAACAGTGCTTTCCCTCTGACTTGTCGATATTCATAGAAAAGACACATGCCAACTATCTGTTTAAGGAATATAAATGTCAAGTAGGTTAATGTTCATATTGATGAATGTGTAATTTTATCTATGGTTCATTATTGATTTTAGAATTAATTTTGTGATGGACCTAACTGCAGCTGGCATTTTTGCAAGTGAAATTAACTGAAGATACCTCATGAGTTGGAATCAGAGTCACAGAATATCCTTAGTTGGAAGGGATCCACAAGGATCATGCTGGGTATATTGCAGTTTTCTGTGTAATGACACTATCAAGTTGAAGAACAGAAAAGGTAGCTGCTCTTACCAGTTGTTTGTTTGAAGAGGATGGCTGTTGCAGACTGGAAATGGGATATCCAAACAAGTCCTGTTTTTCTGACGTAAAAGAGAAAATGGGAGAACTAGGGATCATGGCTCATGATCTGAATGTGCAACTCCTCTTAAAAGCATGTGATATTTTATACCCCTCCACATTTGTTTTCCTCTATAGAAGAGCAATTTGTAGTTTCTGGGGTGACCTGTAGGCCCATAACTATGGATTTATGGAACAAATAAAGAAAACACAGCCTAGATCGGGCTTTACAGGTGACTTTTTCTTAACTTTAAGAGCTAAAATGGCTTAATTAAAGAAATACTTCAACTTTATTTGAAACTTGAGCGTATTCAAATATGCCAATTTAAAAAAAATAATGAAAGTTTTCAGGGTGAAGCACTCACCGATTCTTCTCCTCATCATTTTCTAAAATTCAATAATGTGATATACATCAGCAAATAAGAAATGAAAAAGGGATCGTGATGAAGAGAACTTAGATTGTGTTTTCCTCACTCCTGGTTATAAGTCATCAAGAAGACAAATGGCCCTTATTAGATTGAAATTTAATTTAAGATTCTTCTGAATGAACATTTTTGTCATGTTTTATCTATTGATATATAGTAGATTGAAGAACTCTTGAACTCATTTTTGTTTTTTACAGCAATTTTGCATATAGTTAGTCATTACTGGGCATTAAGTAATTTTTCATTGTTTTGGGTTGTGTTATTTTTCTAAATCTTTCCTGCTGCATAGAATAAAAATAAAGGAAAGAAGACATGAAGCATACTTAGGAGTTTATTTTCAGAACCATTTCTCCATAAATAATAATGTTCCTGTTAAACAGTGTTTGTTAAGAATGCCAGCTCTGATGCATTATAGGTTTTGTTGCTATCTTAAATTTCATTTAACTGCTTGAGTACAAACCCCTACTCAACCAAATGAGCCTTATTATAGTCATTAAGGGAAAAAAAAAGAGTTAAAGGAAATGAAATGTGCTGTAGCAGTAGTGTGATGGGCAGTTTCAGGTGCTGTAGTGGCTGTACAAAATGAGGTGAGCTGAGGACACTACATGCTTTAGTATCTGGTGGGCTAAAGAAATAAGACTTGGCTTGCAAGATGCTCAGCATCTGCCTCTGCATGATGCAGAGGTGATGTTTTTATTGTTTCCCAGTGGGAACTGAAAGCAGTGACTGTTTCCCAGGAATAATTCCCTCCCCTTTTGAAATGCACACATTCCCTTGTCTCTCAACCATAACCCATTAAAATGTAATTATGTGCTGTATGTATATGAACCCCTGGCTCTAGGCAAGTTGAAGCTGGCATTTTACGAAGAGAACAAGGCATTATAAACTCCTGACCTTTGCTGCCCATAGTTATTGTAGCTAAGGTCATCAAGCCAGTCAAGCAGCAAGGCACATCCCAATTTAGGCTAACAGTCAAACAAACTCAGCCAACAGATGAAGCTGCTGATAAGAGACACCACTGAAGAAAATAATCACTCTCCTGAAGGCTCTGCCACAATTTCATTAAAGAAGTAAACACTGCTCTTCATTCTTTTTTACTTTCTTCAAGCATTGTTTTTACAAAGAATTCATCCATTTCATCATCTCTCTAATAACACTGCTGACATTATTTGGATACATTCAATGGATATTGTACCTGTAGTTTTATTTTATCAAAGGTCAAAGAATGACATGGGCATAGCCTGATCCTCTCTGATCTTAAGAGAAAGGTCTTGGTCTTTTACACAGGAATTAGTTTAATAAAGAAATATGTGTGTCTGGATGACATGCTTGTTCCTCTCAGAAAAAGAATCAAGTATGATTTGACTGTATAGGTACAGTACTATGAGGAAAAAGACCCACATCTTTATATCTCTTCCAAGTCAACAAATTTCGTCCTCCTAGTTTGCAGTAAATGCTACCCTAATTGCTTCTTTCCCACCCTGATTCTATGGGTCTTTTTCTTCCCCACAAGGCACTACAGTGTTCAATTCTATTGCATGCAATGCAGAGCTGTGTCTGCATGGCACGACTTTAAAAAAATTTCTTCCTGTAAGAACCCAGTTTTTTGTCAGGACTCCTGGAACTATGTGAAGTTACCATATGTGCCCTCACAAGGTGGGGTTGTTATCCAGATGTAGTACTGCCTGATCTTAGGAGTATTTTTGGTAAGGACTGATACAAGTCAGTAATTAGTGGTATTCCTCAGGGGTCTGTGCTGGGGGCAGTTCTGTTCAGTATTATTATTGATTACATGGATGGGGGGTATTGAGACTTTCATTAGTAAGGTTACAGATGACACTGAGCTGGGAGTGTGTGTCGATCTGTTGGAAGGGAGAAGGGCTCTGCAAAGAGACCTGGAATGGTTGGATGGATGGGCAGAGTCCAACAGGATGGAGTTGGTAAGTCCAAGTGCCCAGTCCTGCATTTTGGCCACAGTAACCCCCTACAGCGTTACAGGCTGGGGACAGAGTGGCTGGACAGTGCCCAGGCACAAAAGGACCTGGGGGTGCTGGCCAACAGCAGCTGAACATGAGCCAGCAGTGTGCCCTGGTGGCCAAGGCCAGTGGCATCATGGCCTGTATCAGGAACAGTGTGGCCAGCAGGAGCAGGGAGGTCATTCTGCCCCTCTACTGGGCACTGGTGAGGGCACACCTTGAGTGCTGTGTCCAGTTCTGGCCCCTCAGTTTGGGAAGGATGTTGAGACGCTGGAGCGCGTCCAGAGGAGGCAACAAGGCTGGTGAGGGGCTGGGAACACAAACCCTGTGAGGAGCGACTGAGGGAGCTGGGGGTGTTCAGCCTGGAGAAAAGGAGACTCAGGAGTGACCTTGTCACTCTCTACAACTTCCTGAAAGGTGGCTGTGCTCAGGTGGGGTTGGGCTCTTTCTCCAGGCAGCACTGACAGAACCAGAGGACACAGTCTCAGTCTGCGCCAAGGGAAATATAGGTTGGATATTTGGAAAAATTTTTTATGAAAAGAGTGATAAAATACTGGAATGGTCTTCCTGGGGAGATGGTGGAGTCACCATCCCTGGATGTGTTTAAGAAAAGATTGGATGTGGCACTTGGTGCCATGGTTTATTTGAGGTGTTAGGGCATGGATTGGACTCAATGATCTTGAAGGTCTCTTCCAACTTAGTGTTTCTGTGGAAGTTCTATAATAGGAGAAGAGGTTTCAGTTATGGTGTGAATAAATGTTTCAATTTGTCTACCTGTCTGATTTGCATGGCCTGAAATAGAGCCAATAATCAAAGTTGCTATTGGGAAAACCTGGGGAAAGATGTCTCATAACAATGTAGTAATGTTTCCTCAGTTGCTGGGAGGAGCAGGTGTCTGAGTAGTCAGTTTTCTGTCTTTGTTAATCTCACTGTTTTAATCTCACTTCAGAAGCAACAGGTTGTGTTACTGCTCTGTGCTTCAGTTGCTCAAGGAAACCTGAATATCATGATCAACAAGGGGAGAAAAAATTCTGTAGTGTCTTCCCACTCTGCTCTTCCAGGACTGAAAGAACAGCAAAGACTCAGGTGAAGGTTTCTCAATGATCAAACAAAGTTGCTATGGTGTCTGAGTGTAATAGTAGTCATTACTTCATGGGTTGAAAAAGAGGCAAGAGAGGGATCTTCAGGAATCACTGTCGGTGAATCAGAGGAGATAAAGATTGAAGTCTCCAAGAGTGCAGTCACTAAGTGTGTTTCAGAAGTTGAAAAGTGGTATGCTAAGGGTCAGGAATTCCAGCAGGACCTCAGGAAGTGCTGGGGTGGAGGGAGGGGCAGTGGGGGAGGAAGGCAGCAGATCAATCTTCAGAACAGATTAAAATGGTCTAATGGATCTAAGTAAAAGTCATCCCAACCATTCCCACACAATGCCAGCTCAGAACAAGCAATTGCAACACAAGAGGAATATCTCAGAGTCCGCTGAGAGATTGCTGAAATTGCTGGCTGAATGTGCAGCAGCCAAAAGAACCAGCAAAACGGGGTCATTAGTATAAAACAGAGGGCAGGATCTTGGCACTGTATGAAGCCCTGGTATTTTACACAGCAGGCAATGAACTTGTACAAGCTCCTTTCAGCATGCTCCAGAAGCAGACAATTTCAGCAGATTTGCAAGAGATTAGATTATATAACATAGGAGAGGTGTATAACTGGATACCAAAGGGTTAGGCAGGGATGTATCCTTGTGTGTAGTTGGGGTGTTAGGGCATGGGTTGGACTCGATAATCTTAAAGGTCTCTTCCAACCTAGTCATTCTGTGAATTCTGTATCTTTCTTGTGTTTTCTAAAGAGTATTCCCTACAGTCCCTCTCAGGGACAGGATCATGGGTTAAATGGACAACTGAAAAGATGCTCCACTGAGAGATGAAAAGGATGAGTAACAGGATGCTGGGAAGCACAAAAGTTCATGATGGGCACAGTGGCAGGGAATGAGAGTACTGTTTTGTGAGTTTGGAGGCTGGAAGCAGTGAGAGAAGAGGTGGGCCAAAGACATGAATGTGTGCAGTGGAAAATGTGCTGTTAGCGAATTTACCGTCCTTTATAAGCTATGCACACTGAACAGAGCTGATTGTCCCTCTGAACACATAAAGGGGGTCCAATAAGGTCCAAAATAAGAGAAATAATAAAGATACAATGTAATAAATCTCTGAGCTAATAGACAGTTTAAATTTGTCATGATAATACTTTGGTTTCTCTAGAAATGAAAAAAAAGTGATTTTTAAAGTTGCATTGCTACAGCTTAGATATTAGGACTCGTAAATTATCCAGTGAGTTACTATAGCTTAAAATTTACTTTTTATAAGCATTAGTAAGTGACAGTTGCTGTGCCATCTGACTAATACAAAGGTGAGGAAATAGATTAGAGGCTTAAGCTTCCATATAAATGATATAAAAGCTACCATCACTGAAGGTTTTTGTGAAGTCTAAATGCTACTAAGTGAAGAAAAACCAAAACCAAAATGGCAGTTTAATGAGCTTGATAGAGCTGACTTTTCTGTATCTGGTCAGCTTGAGGTGTGAGGGAAATACTGCAGCATTCAGAAAATAGATTCATGAAGCAGAAAATCAGATTGTTCAGAAATGGGATATAATGAATAAATACTCTTATCTGGGCCCCAAGCAGGCCTAGTGAACCTCCAGAGAGCATTTGCCTGTGCTAAGTTACACCTGCAGTGTTCCAGCTCCCAAGGTCAGTGATGTTTAGTACCACAGCATTTGGGGAGACTCACAAGTACCTGTCAATAATAGGATTGTCAGTCCCCTGCATTCACAGGCACAACATTGACTGCCTTGGGGCTTAAGCTGATATGTGTGCTAACAACATAAAATGAAACTTTCTCCATTTTTGAACTCCCAGCTTCTCCTAAGTTAGCTAATGCTATTGGCTGTCAGATTGATGCTGTGATGTGCTTTTGATGCTTATAGGAGCCCCCTCTGGACTGTGTAAGTGATAGGACACACATTCATTTGTCCTTGCCATGCAGCTTGCAGCTTCACTTGAGGTCTGAGGCTGTAATTTTCTTTTCCTGCCTCTGTTTACTAACTTTATTTTCAAAGTCCTCCATCAGTTTAACTGTTTTTCTTTGATTTTGTGTGTTCCTTGCACTATTGTAACTTGTATAGGTAACTGTGGGCCATTGCTTCTCTTGGAGGCCAGAGAGAGAGAGGAGCAAGAACACCAGAGCATTCCATATTTTCTGTGAGACAAAGCTATTCTCAGTTCTTGTGGAAATGGTGTGAGCAGCTCCCCAGTCAACGCCACCTTATCTGGACAGGCAGAAAGGAGAACATCCTTAATAATTTTATCAGTTCTGCCTTGCCCTCTTAACAGCTCTGACTGATTTCTCTGCTTCCAGAGGAACTGGAACTGTCAGAAAGGGAGGCTGTACAAACATCTATACACAGTGTTTTCCACTAGGGCTTTAAATTCTAAAGAGCCTGCAGTAGATTTGTTTTTCTCTTCTGAGTCATACCAGAGCTCTACATGGTCAGCATAATATTTTCTAGATGTTTCAGTCTGAATTCTCTGCCTACCATCAGCATTGGGGATGAAAATTGTTCTGAGACTTTGGACCAGATCCCTCATATATGTTGGAGAATGTTGAGGTTTGCCCTCAGTTTTGAGGCCACTTGGAGCAGGGTCTGTAAGATCTAGAGCATTAGAGCATGAATGAGCTTTGGAAATGTCTCCAGTATCAAATGTTGTATGCCATGACATGCCTTGACAGTAGAAGTATTTTATTTTATTATTTTCCAATGGACTTAGAACTCCTATGTGTTGTAGCAGCTAGTGACTGTCAATCAAAGTAATTCTTATTATTCTAACCACTAGTATTGTTGAGTCAAAATTTGGTTGAATTTAAGTGATGCAGAGGCTAAAATCCTGAAACTCTGTCCTTCACTTCTGCCAATATTTCTGTACAAGGAGCTTTTCTGGGGTTATACTCAGTAGGAGATGAAAAAAGGAACTGCTAAAATATTCTGTAAATAAAACTACAAACAAGTGTTATACATGAAGAAGAGACTATTTCTCTACCTGTGTCTTGTATATGGATTTTAGTAATTGCAGAGGTAAATGACAAGCTAGTAAATATAAGTGGGTTCTATTTAAAAATACATTAGCTAAAAACGTTGTTGTCATGCTGTAAGAGAGTATTTTTCAGCTGTGTTTGGAGCAAGCCTTGAAGAATTAAATGCTCTTATCTCCCCTTTATCTAGATTCCTAAACATGGCATGGAGAAGATGGCATGCATTTCTCCTGTACAGCATGGGGTCCATACTCTCCTTTTAGAGCAGTGGAGGGAACAGGGAAAAGCTCCTGCAAGGACAGACAATTACACCTGCTAAAAGTAGAAGGTTGTGTGCAAGGGATCTTTTTATTTCTTGGCCCTTTTTTAACTGGTAATGGTAGATTCTGTGGGTGTACAACTACTGACAGCCACATATAAACACTGCTGCAGAATTTCACTACCCCTGCTGCAAATTTTAGGCCTGTGCTATAATTTCAGGGCTTCTGTTTTTGTATATCCAATTATAGATCTTATTTTGGTGTTGAAGTTTCAGCAGGTGGCTATAGTAAGCACAGATTCAGCTAATTTTTATATATGGAATCATAAACCCAAGTGACAGAGACAAAGCTTGGTTGTAAACACTGTGATTTAGTCTGCTTTCCTATTAAAAAGAAAAGGCATACAAACCCTTATAAATTTGGACCCCTCTGAACAAAGGTTAAAATTCTATGCAAACAAGCTGTGCTCCACACATAGACAAACATTGCAGGTATGTAAGAAATTATAAACAAGTTAATTGTATTGTAACTGTACATAATCTCATGAACTGTTCTCCACTGAAGTCGTAATTAACTGACTGCATGCACAGAGCTGCCCAGTGGTGTTTCCTTGCAGCACTTATCATTAAGGACTTGGCATTAGGTGAGAATGGTTTACACAGAGCCAGTTAGAAATTGTAATTTTCATCAAACAGCACAGTACTTTTGTCTGTTCTGATTAAGAGCCACACTCATTTTCTAGCTTAATATACAGTGACAAGTGTCAAAGCGATTTTTTCATTTAACAACATATTGAAATATCAGTGTTACCTGGTACAAACAGGAAAATCATAATCCTAATGCAGCAAATGACAATTATATCTATTCTTTATGTCCCTAGCCTGGGATTTTTGGACAGTAAATTTGAAAGCTATGCAAATTGAATAGCTGAATGATCTTTTTTCTGCCTCTAATACCACTCCTATTAGAAGGGAAAATGATCTCCAGTTTTGTGTTGCATATTATTTTAGCTAACTAGTCAAGGGAAGTAAGAAATAATATTGAATTTTCCAATGCCACATGCTAATTCAGAGGCAGAACAAAGGCATTTAAACATTTTTGTAAGTAGTTCAAAGGTAATCTCTCTAGTGATCATGTAAAATTTAGACTTCAGCATGAATATGCTTATGAAATGACTTCAGATATCAGCCCACATTACAATCTGCTATTTTGTTTTCAATGAATGTGTCGTGACTAGAAGTTTAAGTGGTAACTACAGATAAGATTGAATTCAGCGCTTTAATGATATCCCTTTTCAAGTTAGCTGCTGGAAATATTTTCATTTAATTTGCTGAAGTCCATTGAGAATATAATTTTATTTTGCTTTACATAAAATTAACAAACTTGTGATGTTCAAAAGCCACTACCAAAATCTTAATTAAAACAGGCTGGTTTTTTTAAGTCTTAAGCATGTTGTCTGGAAAAGAAGCATCCTGTCTGAAATAATTTTATCTTTGATCTTTAAATACTGAGACAAATTCAGTTGGAATATTTTGCATGTGTTTCAATTGTGTAGAGTATTTGGGTTTTTTGTTACTCTTCTAATATGTTGTACCATAACACCATTAATTTATAAGAGTGTCCTTGCTGGGTTTTGTCCCAGAACATTCATTTTTATTTTCCCTGGTGGGATGGAACTGGGTTTCATTTGTTCTCAAAAATTTTAGTAAATCTGGTATGGAATACTGCGTTTGTCTTGATACTACTAAGATCAGTTCATCATCAGTATATTTTAACTCTTATGAAATGCACGTCTAGCTTCTGGTCTGTAGGAGTGCAAAAGTCTTCTGAGTGGTATTGGCATGGTTTCACCATGCAGAAATGGTGTGTGTGGGAGGACAGGAACTGAAAGTTAGAATCCAAAGAGATCAAAAGAAAGATATACATATCTTTTTGTCAAATCTGAAATAGCATCTTTTTGATCCTGTGAAGGACAGGAGGAAAGCAGTGAGCTGAGACTGGGGAAGCTGGCACAGCATTTCTTCTGATCCTTCCTCTGCCATCCTCTGGGACAGATGTAAGGTACAAACGGACTCAGGTTTGCCCTGCTCGTTGTCAGAGCTGGCCGCACATGAGCTTGGTTTGGTTTTAAATTAAAGTGTCCTCTCTCTCAAACAGTCTTTGTGGAAGAGTTTACATAGATCTTCATGGTGGTTTTTTGTAAACAGGTCCAAAAAATGGAACCTGCACATTTGTTTTTTAACCATGAACAGAGCTACCTATGTATGCTGGAGCTGTGAAGGGGAGCTGAAGCTCAGACACAAATCTTCTGGTTTTTGCTCCTAATATAGATTTTGAATACGATTTTTGTGTATGGTTTTCAGATAAAATCCTTTCAAGAAATCTATCTGTTAAATCTAAATGCTACATTGCTACAGGCCCATATAGCAGTGATATTTCCCAAATTTTATTTTGTTTGATATTTCATACAGTACTCCTAAATATTTTTGAAATGAGGAATAAGGATCCACTAATTTGCAGTCCTCACTAGGACAGCTTCTTTGGACTGTTGCTTCCAAATAATCCAAGTAGCAGTTGACATGTGAACCTAGTTGGCAAGGATGCCAGTGTAGCTATTTCTTTACTGTGATGCTAAGTAAGACAGTGAAACCATTTCCTTACTACCAGCTTTTCATTGTTGTTTGCCCTAGAGTTGCATTCAAGTAGCTTTCAAAAAACATGGAAAATAAATCAATGAAGTTTGAAGATAACTGATTATTTCATATGTAGATAGGACTTTATTATATATAAGTAATGTATTTATTTGCTTTGAGTATTCTATATTAAATACAGAAGTTTTCTATTAGGAAAAAAAAATTTAAAAAGACCCCAAAAACTCAAAAGCAAGCCCACCTCAAAAAAACTTCTCTTCAAGTCCCTAGATATTTTCCAAATTAAATTTCATCTCAAGATTACTAGCAGTTAAAAATTTCACTCAAATCTATTGCAGCCAGAACAGTTCTAGAGACTGGACACAATTTTCTGAGTTATTCAAGAACATGTTACAGATATGTTTTTATAACGTGAAGATGTTTTGTGACTGAAGATGACCCTGCATCCTTTCCTTTCTTTTTCTGCCTTGGAATGTTCAAGGCATTAGACACTGAATGCTGAATATTACCTGGTGACAAACTGCAGAGCCTTTGTTTGTGACCCTGCATGAGGAGGAGTCTGAGTTTGGAATAGCAAAGCCCAGATCTTCAGTGTAGAGCAGCACTTGTACTGTTTGCGTGCCTGCATACGTCTCTCTTTCTGAAAGAAGTGCTCTGTTAGACCTTTGAGGAAGTGCGTGGCCTCAGGAATAAAAAATCCTCAGGGAAAAAGCCGACTGGGGTTAATCAGACAATGATTTTTGGGATTAAATTGACCCTTCTTGGGATATACTCTTGTAGTATATAATAAAAAACTTAAACTCATGCCTATTAGAGCTTTACTGAACAAGTGGGTTGATCAGTCTTTATCATTTTGGATCCTAATTTGCTGACTTAGCTACCTATCTTCTTGCTTTCAAAGAAAGCTTGGTGAGATGTACCAGTTTATTAAAGTGATTACAGTCTTCAATGTACTATTTTTGTAGGGACCTGAGGTTGCAGTAGATCCCCATTCCCTGTGTGGGGGAGAAAAGTCCTTTATCCAAGAAACTTCAGAAAACCAGCACTGTTCTTTGACTCTTCTCAGAAATTTTCAGAACTTCCATTGTACTATAGCAAGGGCACCTAAGCAAGTCTAAAAGCTTGAGTTTTTCTCTCCCATACTTAATGGGTTAAAAACAGGTCTGTGCCTTAGTCCTCATTTTTTTCAGACTTCCTGTTCTAGATATGAAACAGTAAACTCTAGAACAGAAAGTATGTTGATGAAGTTTCACCCATGAAAATCCTGAGAGTGTAAGACCCCTTGAAACTGCATTTTGCCAGACTTAGAATAGTAAGATGAGTGTATGAAAACTGTATTAAGAGCCCATGTGGAGCAGAATGCACAGGGGTGGAAGCATGAGGTCGCACCATGAGCAATGAAAGGCAGGAAAGTGGCTAAGTTGGTGTTGCCTGACTGGGTGGAGATAATGGCTGCAGGTACAAAACTTTCTTGATGAGTTTATAGAAGAATTTATATGGGTTTGGCATATGCATGTTACTGTTGAACTGGGACAAAGACATATATTATATTAGGCTAGAGGGGCTCTAGTTAAGATTTTTGGGAAAAACTGTGAGGGAATGTGTACACTTGATAGAAATACAAGTGCTGTCATTTCCATTGAGAGTCATGTCAAGATGGTTGCAGCAAGGGTCAAAATTTGCATTACTCAGGCTGTAACTATGAGGGTTCCAGTACTGTATTTGTTACACATGCTGTGTATGAGGAGGAGACATTAAAAATAACCTTAGACAAACCACAAATAGAAGATATTTCTAAAGACCTTTTATTTTGTAACAGTCTAGTAATTTTTGAGAGACTATAGCGTATAATAAAACCAGTCTCTTCCCTTTTCACTGTCCTCTGTAAAGGTAGAAAAACCTCCTAAACTACGTGCTGTGGAGTCAGTATTGAGATAATGTTTTCCTCTGAGATGCTGTTACTCAGCACAGCATAGCAAGAGGTAGCTGCCAGTGCTGGAGCTGTGGAAACAGTGAGAAAGCCTTGACTCATAGGCTGGACGTGGACGTGCCATGTGGGTTAATTTGGGGGCTCCCTGGTACATTGCTCACTGAATCTCAAGAGCAGAACATCACATTGATAACATAAACTAAAGAAAAGAAGTATCTTTTCTATAGATACATTAAAATCAGTAGCTTTACACCATGGCGATTCTCTTCTATCTGGTAAACCCTCTTGTGCAGAAACAGTCTTTGATCAATGCAGGCCTTATATATAATGTATATACTTCTATTTCTAGCTTTACTATCTTCCAGGAATATTTCTCCAACAGCTACTATGTACAATACTGATTTTGGCTTTAAAATTATGAACGTTCCTGTTTGAAATTGTTGTACTGTGATTCATTTTATATAAGCTACATTATCTTTGCTAACTGATACTCAAGCTCATATTCAAGTTTCTCAAGAATATCTTGTTTGCTGCAGGGAAATTAAACTCTGTCTTTCTATCAAGTACATGCAATCAAATATCTGACTGAGTTGACATTTTAGCCTGCTTGTACAGCATGTTCTCTGCTGTGACTGTAGGTGAGACATTCTCTGCTCGGGTAGGATATCTTTGTGTTAAGCCACATGCATGGGGTCAGGAGTAAAAGCAGCACTTGTCTTGCAAAATACGCTATTGAGCTGTATTGATTTCTCATTTAGCAGTATTGGGTGTTCACCCTGGAAATCCAGCTAGGTTTCTAGTTGCTCATGAGAAGGCTGATTGGTATTATGTTATCTAATGAGTGCATATAGACACTAAGGGCTTATGCATTTTTTATGTGCTCTGAACAAACCAGAAAAGACATCTATATGAAATAATAAACTGTCCAGCAAGTGAATCGTGGAGGTTTCTAGACCATTCAGTTAAGTTATTTTTCACTTTTTGGAAGGCAGAAATAAACAGTGGATTAGTAGTTTATTTGTTTGTGTTTTAAACCAGCTGTGTACTTGAAGATTCTGCAGTGTAAGATAAAACAGCAGAAGGGTGCGATTTGGAAACCTGATAAATCACGTTAAGCGTGTGGCTAGAACCTTCAGGTCCACTTGATTTTGTCTCTGATTCAGATTTTGGAATTATATAACCACCCAGGAGTCCCAGATGTCTGCTGAGGCTTTTCTGCCTTTTCTCTTTCCAAATATGTCTCAAAGGAGATGGTGGCAGAGCTTCTTAGGGATGCCCTGTTACTGCTAGCTGCCCTGGCTGGGTCTGTGCTTGTCTCTGTTTCCCATGATGTAGATATCAATGGGAGGTGTGTGGTGACCACCTTTTAAGTGAGGTCACACAGCTAGTGATGAGTTCAAGCTGGACAAAGTGTTTTTTGAAAACCAAACCAACAATTAGTGTTCTGGATTATAGAAGGTCAAAGTGGTCACACTTGTTGTGAGTGCCCAAGTAAAGTGCTCTCAGAAATACAGTGATGAAACGCTCATATTTCTCGCTGAAATCCATGAAGAATTTTTTTCATTCCATCTCCTGCTTTTTAGTTCACATGGTTCCTTTGATCCTTGCTCCAAAGAGTGTTCCTGACTTTGAAAGTTGATGTTCAGTTGTGCATGTGTGGGAAGAGGGGAGTGTTTCATTTAAGGTATGCTTTTATGAGGGGAGAGTTTAATTCTGTTTCTAAGGATGGATTGCATATCACATCAAACAGGATGTGCGCATTTTCAAGTGTTTATCCTAATTTTAATATAAGAATTTTGGCTCAGTCATTTGTCTTAAAAGTTATATCAAAACAAGTAGGAAACTGGAGACATGCACTATAATTGTAGCAGCATTGCCAAGTGTTTTCACATTCTTTTTTCATGAAGCATGCCCAGGAAGATGTTGACAAGGAATATCAGCAGTCTAGCCTGGCTGTGCAGTATTAGTCATGTCATAGCTATAAAAGTAAATCCTTCAGTGGTATTCTTGTCCAGATTGGACATATTATCCATATTTTTTGGGTTCAGTTTTGTGTTGATATCTGAGAATTTATAATTTCTTGGTCATACTTTGCATTTCAGGAATGTGCTTGGACTTGAGCCTGTCTACGTTACAATGAAAAAGATTTTCGATTTATTTAATGAGAGCTTTGTTGTTGTTTATTAAAGGAGAGCTGTGCTTAAGAATACTTGATGTAAGTGCTGTATTATAAAACCTTCATCTTCAAGCAATCCAGAGAGAAGGTAAACTACTGGAGCAGAGAAATTGATTAAGGGGGAGCTGATGAAGTTGTTTGCAGGGACAGGGGAGAGAGGGAGACAACAGAGTGAGGCATTCAGAGTGAGAGGTGCTGTGAAGAAAAATTCTTGGGGTGAACTCGCACGTAAATAACACTGCTAATTCAGAAGGTTTGTGTTTGGTTTTATGTAGATTTTGAAATACTATGCTTACAATTTCTGCTCAGTTTGTATTGATGGAACTTCACATAATCTCACTGACAACTGTGCACCCTCTTCCACATAGAGAAAATTAGTTAGAGTGCAAACAAGATAAGTTTGAATTTTAATTTTAAATAACAGCTGCTGTTGATGAAATAAAGTTTTTTACATGGAAGTAAGTACAGCTGAGTCAAAGACAATACGTAACAAACTGCACACCTCTACAGCTTGTTTGATCATGCTATGCTGTCCAATAGGAAAAGTCTTCCATTGTTTTCATGGTACTTGGAATCCCTTAGAAATTTTGTACATTATAACTGCCCCAGGCATCATGACGGCACAGGAAGCAGATTTTTATTCTAGAAACAATTTATTCTATAAATAATAATTCATAGAAATTATTATTCTATAATAATTTTCAATTATTATAGAAATAATTGCTCAATTAAGCTTAATATAAGCATGGTGCCAATGCAGAAAAATGTTGGTCTTGTAAAATGGGGCCTTTATAAGTTGCTGCAATGGAAATAAAATTATAAGATTGAACATACAAACCTATCACTTATAAAGCAAATAAACTGCAGAAAGAAAAACAGTACCTTGAAGAAAAGAAGGATTTATAGGATACTGTGGAGAATTCTGGAGAGTCAGAATTGCTATCATATAATCAGTAAGTCCAGCAGTCAAACTATTCGCAAGCATTGGTTGTTTTTATTTCATTTCACACAATCAAACTGAATTTTGCTAGCCACTAATGGTGGGGCTTCAGTAGCTGGACAGATGACTCTTTGTCCTGCCAAATGTGTTTTCATCTATGCTATCACCATCTGCTACTCAAAATCGGAGAAGCATTGTTAGTGTCTTTTGCCAGATGTGGTTTAAATCTCTCGCTTACTCTGTGGTAATTAATGTGCTTTTATGGGCAACTGAAGCGGTGTCAGACTTGGTTTGTATAGGTGAGATAAGGTTTGCAATGCTGCTGCTGTTGAAATGGAACTGAAAAAGGTGACACCTGCACATAGCGTATACCATATACTCATAGTGGAGTTATGCCTGCCTGTCACTATCAGAAAATGTTTGCAAAAAATTAAGCTTTAATGAAGTAACTTTTTCAAATAATTACATGGAGCTTATTGCACTTCAAAATTTAATTCTCAACATTTTTATTCTTTAATGCATGGAATGTTCTTAAGCTACTACATACATTTCAAAATAAAAAAGTAAATATCACTTTGTTCATAATAACTTGTAAAAAATTAAATGAATTCTGCATTTTTATGTTATTAGATGGAGTAATTTTCAGATTGAAGAGCTTTTAGATTTGATTGGCAGTGCATTCAATCTCTAGAACAAGTTGCTTTCTTCCTGAATTGTTCTTTTTCTTTCTTTCCTTATTTTCTTTTCATTCCACCTCTGGATTTCATGTTGACATATAGTAATATTGGTTTTGCTCATTTTCACCACTGTGACTTGGGGTACTTGCTGAAAGCCCTAAAATGAGGGAGAAGTTCAAAGTTGAGGCAATTTGGGAATGTTATTTTAGCTGTTTTTATATGTATGGGCTCATTGCAGTGCATATCTGACCTGTGGTCTCTCCCTTCAGTTCCCTGCGATGACTCCAGTGTGCTCCAGGTTGAACCAGCAGGCTGCCCAAAGGTTGTGGTCACAGGGGCAGAGCCCTTCCCTTCTCACCTTCTCTTAAGCACAGCCCCCAGGTGACATGGTGACATCTCATCCCCAGGGGAAACAGTGCACTCCCTCTCTGGCCGAATTTAGGCATGGAGAGTAGCCCTCCAATTTGGCCTTTTGTACTAAGAAAAATGGCCCACAGTTCTACTTCCTTGTTTGGCAGCCAGAGACTGGGAGCTGATTGGAGTGACTGAAACTTTGGCAAAAGAAAGTATTATTTATTTATGTATTTATTTAATTATTTTAACTTGAGGATATACAGACTGTTACTATTTAACCCCTATTTCTGATTGTTATTAACATACTTTGAGTTTCTTTGCCTTAATCTTTCTTTTAATTCTTAGCAATATGGGGGCAGGAGAAATCCAAAGAGACTCTTGGGACAGCAGCCATTACCCTCCCTTTTTCTTGGGGTATATTTTCAGTGTCTAAATTTTTTCAAGGCAGTAGTGTAACTTGACCTGGCTCAGGGAAAAACATGTGGCCTAGCTCATGTCATCTTCCTCCTGCACAGATTTCTGTTTCAAATAAATGCCTTATTTCTGATTTTTTTAAAATTATGATTTGTTACATGTCATTCTGGACTAGCAATTAAATAAAGAAGTAAAACTGAAATGCTTAGTGTGCTGTATACTTAAAATACAGATAATACCTCAGTCTTTGCTTCAGGGGGTAGGGCTTTTCCTCATTGCAGGAGTTTCCCAAAATAGTAAAGTTTGGCAAAAGAGGAGAAAATGTGACTATACAGCCTAAACTCAGAATGGACACAAGTTTTGTGTTATCTATAGGAGAGCACAACACTGAGTATCAGACAATAAATGGACAATAAATGTGATCATTAGTTAACACATTGGTTTATTTATGTATTTATTTTGTTACCTCCTTGCTCCTTTTCTTAGCGGGGAAAGAAGTCTGGTCCTATAAATTCTAAACAAATCATGTCGAGGCAAACAAAACCTATTCTGTGGCTGTTGTTTATAAATCACACTCCATATAGTCAGTCCCTTTTTGGCATCTCTGAAATCATGGTTGTTTTTCAAACATGCTGATGGTGAAGGTAATTATTCAACAAACCAATTTCTATTTCATCTCTGTTCCATTGATCATTTGTGCAAATTACAAAATTGCCTGCTTTGGTGTATGCTGTCTGAATCCCAGCCACCTCTGTATATGTTCATTTGTGGTAGTCTTTTCTGGATTGTCTTAATTCTGGCTAGACGAAATTGTTTATTATGTCCAGGTGTAACTGGACATCACTTACTTAGCAGTTTTGTTTGTAGTATGTACACTTAACTAGGATTTCTAACCAGGAGACATTTAGTTTCAGTTTACAGATAAATGTCTGACCCTTCAGGATAAAGGTGGAATGTCTTATGCAAGGTGCTGAATGTCTTGAATCTTTAATTAAATGTATATGAATAAGCTTAGATAGTTCAGTTCAAGCTTTCTGCAGTTTAATTTCTTTTGCACTAATAGATTTATTAAGGTCTAAGAGGAGTCTGGCTCATAAAGAACTACTATCCATGTTACAATTCCTGGTTATTTGTTGGGTTTTCTTTCTTTTTTTTCCCCTGTAATTCTGAGAATAGGAATTTCTAAAATTGAAGAAATAGAATTATGGCAAACTTGAAGTGTGGCTTCAAACACTGCTTGCTCAACTAATATGTCTTCCCATGCAATAATTACACCAGACAACATAAATAAGTGCACAAATACAAAAAGAACAGACTGTAGGTGGGGTTTTATTTTAATACAAGCAATTATTAGTAAAACATTGTTTTGCATTAGTCAGTGCAGTGTCAATGACAGAGCATCCTTTTTCTACAACTGATACTTGATTGTCATTGGAATTTAGCAGACAGAGCACTAACAGTAAGGCTAGAGCTCTACTGTTATAAGAGATAATACTAGAGACCTGTCCCAGCATATCATACTAAACTTTTCTGTGATGATTTGTAGTATGAAAAGATGCATCTTGAAATGTAGAAAAATTACTTTGCTTTGACTAGAGCTGTGAGAAACCTATCCATAAAGTGGCTCAGAAAGAATGATGCTTATGGTCTGGGAGGGAAAAATAATCTCTAGAAAAAATAGTTTTCTGTGGTATTTGAAAAGCTAATAGCATATTGGGATATGCAGTCAAGTTATATGTACAGAAACCCAGCATTTTTCAGCAGGTAAAGCATCAGACTTGAGGAGGTTATGGCTGTGTGCAGGAAAAGTCTAACAGGGTTCAGTCACTTATGTCAGTAACAACAGGTATTACTTTCTCTAGCAAAAAAAAAAAAAAGTGGTAGGTTTGAGAGTTTGGGAATTTGTAAATGGAGTATGGCTGTCTTTCAACTTCTCAATTAAATTCTCTCTTAGCAGTAGTCAAAATCTTGCTTAAATGTAAGAAAAGAAGAATTAGAGATAGTCTGGTTGTAGCAGAGTATGGCTTTGGAATAGAAGGGCAGAGCAAAACTGTCTTCAGTCACAGCCTGTTAGCACACCCACAAGTGTTCTGTGTTTTATAATGTTTTTTTTTTTCTTTTTAGTTTTCAGCAGCAATGGCATTTGAAAGGTTTGTGTGCTGGCTGGTAAAGGAATTATGTCTGATGTCAAAACACTGGAAAAATGGTGTTGTGCAAAGTCTATTGCTTAGGCAGTTGATGGGACCTAGCATAACCAAGAGCAGTAGTAATGGAGTTGGGAAGTATTTTGGAGACTGCCCAATCCCTTAACCATGTCTTCCACTGCTGGGTATTGAAGGTAAATGTAGTTTTGAATTTTAGCCAGCTCATTTCTCCTCATGTGAGAGACTTATTCTGCTGTCTTTGCAAGGTGTGTGTTCATTCTTTTTGCTATCCATAAGACACATAGAAGGGCTTAATGTTATTTAAAAAGAAATAGGATTAGCCAAAATGTGAAATGTTAAAGGATTTGAACAGCACGAGAAAAGGGCACGATCAGCAATGGAAAATACTCTTTAATTTCACTCTCTGTAGCCACAAGTATACTCGAAGAGCTCAGAGCAAGTGCAAAGCATTCTGACTTTGCATAAGACTATTTTGCCTTTTAGCCCCTTTTCACTCCTGATCAGTTAGAGAAGGCATTCCAGTTTGTGACCTGGAGTTACTTCTTTGCCACATTGCGCTGAGATTTGGGAGAGATTTTTTTAGCACATGACTGACAGAATTATTGTGTGAATTTTGTCTGTCATGGCTTTTCTTGATGTAAAGGGTGAAAGAGGGGAGAGATCCTCATTTTGCTGACACTCCTTGGGGAATATGCTGAATATTAATAGTAATATTTTTAAGAGTTCTCACATGCAGCAGAAAAAGGGGTCCTGTATGCATGCATTTTCTGAAACACTGACTCCTTTTGTGGTCCTGAAAGTCATCCTGCTTTGCTTGTGATGTAGCATTCACTTTTTGTCTCTAATGAACATGTAAAAGTTGTACAGCACCGACATGGTTATTACTAAATGCTGTTAGATAAGAAATTATGTTTTATGGACTACACCTGCCACATTAGTATATCCCCTGTGCTTAGCAATCTTTCTAGTGATGGGGAGGCTTTAGACTGAATACTCAGATTCAGTTATTTTGCAGATGTCCTCCCTAACTCCATCCATTGGTTCTTTTATGATATCATAGAACTACATAAAAATGGTTTGGGCTGGAAGGGACCTTAAAAACCTTCTGGTTCAAACTACCCCCACCACTGGCAGGGAGCCTTCCACTGTACTTTGGGTTGCTCAAAGCCCAATCCAGCCTGGCCTTGAACAGTTCCAAGGATGGGACATCTACAATTTTTCTGGAGAACTTGTTCCAGTGCCTCACCATCCTCACCCTGAAGAATTTCTTCCCAATGTTTAGTATAAACCTACCCTCTCTCAATGTAAATCCAGTCCCCTTGCTCTAGTCCTAGAAGCCCTTATAAAAAGTCCCTCTCTGGCTTTCTTGTAGGCCTCCTTTAGGGACTGAAAGGCTGCTATAAGGTCTCCCTGGAGCCTTCTCTTCTTCAGGCTGAACAACTTCAGTGTGCCTTCATAGGAGAGCTGCTCCAGCCCTCTGATCATCTTCATGGCCCTCCTCTGGACTTGTTCCAACAGGTCTATGGAGCCAGCCACTTCCAAGTAGAGTGTGTGTCCTCACAGACACTGGAGTAAGCTTAGCAGTAAATTTTGTTTTTATAGCATGAGAAGATATGTGCCTCAGATATTGCAGGCAGAGAGGATTCTTTTAGCTTCAAGATTAAAAGACTCAGGCTCAGAAACAGATGACAAACATGGTCATAAACTCCATTGGTTAAGGCAGTATATTGTGGAGGGAGCATGGAGCTCTTATGTGGAGGACCAGATGCCAAGAATTAACCTTGTCTTCTTTGCCCATTGGGGAATGACAAATATCAACCTCAGCATTCTCTGAACAGTACTGTCATTTGTGCTGACAAATTATTGGTCTGTAGGGAAAACTGCTGAGGACTATTGTCTTTATTTCAGCTAACCTTTTAGCTGTGTTTATATTGTGATGAAGTGCTTGGATACTCAGAGCACACCCTGCATGTAGTTTATTTTTCCAAATATTCTAGTTCACTATTTTTAGAGCATTCATTTCTGTCTTTTCTGTATTTATATATATATATATATATACACTATTGTAAAAAAAAGTTCTGCAGTGAGAGCCTTTGTCACTATGCAGTTTTAAACCAAGTCAGTGAGACTAGCCTTATAGATTTTATTTTGTGAGCTGCTTATGCCTTTCCTTTTGCTGAAAAGCTTAGCTATACAATATGAAGGATTGGTCAGAATTGCCTATTAATTCCTTCCTTGTCAGAGAAAGGGGGGAAGAACTTCTACCTATTGTACATACAGAGGAAAAAGTCCTGAGAAGGAACAAGCATCATGAAATTCAGACAGTTCTGTAGTCTTGAGGATTGGTATTAGTTTCTGAGAAAAACAAGATATTATCCCCTGAGGATGAGAGACACAAGAAACTCTGGAAAAGCAGAATGAGCTACATTTCTTAACTAAAGAGTAGTAGGGGGAAACCATAAATTTCTCCTTTCCTTCTGTCTGTCCTATTGCTGTGACCTCACAATATGTGTAGTGGCCAGAGTAAAATATTTAGAGCTAGTGCAGCAAAATGAGCTTGGGGTATTGATTTGACAAGGAGTTCCAAATATTCCAGACTAGAAAAGCCACATAAGTTAGGCAGTTTCTAATAAATAAATAAATAGATAAAATCTGATCCAAGCTTTAGCATTAATACATAAGGAACAATTTTAAAGGATGTTTATAAGCAAGGATCTTTCACAAAATATTATTAAACAAAATTCGACACTTCAATTCCTGTTGATATTAGTGGCAATTGCTTTTGCCACAATGGGATGTGGATCTAGCCTATTACCAATTTTTGTAATAAAATTTAAGATTAAAAAAATTGCCCAAGGTGCTGTGCAATGATAAAAGTCATGATCACTCCCCCTTATTTGCTTTTACCTTCATAAAACTCTTGCAGCAATATCATGTACTAATATATAGTCCTCAAGATGTCCAGAAAAATTCTGTACACACAGTAAGGGAATTGTGTTGATATATTGTTGAGGTGCAAAGAATGCTAATGATGTTGATCTCTCTTTTTTCCATTTGTAAGTGCTAGAAGGCAAGTCAACCGAAAAGAACAAAAGTTTATCTGGGTTCAAAACAAGCAAATCAAAATGTTGGAAATTTAATTAATCCCTTACTAATTTGTCTGAAAAATACTTAAACTTGGTTACCTCTGACTCCAGAATTTTGAGAGATCATTCAACTGCTGATGCAATTGAATTTAAGCAATTGTATTTTAAACTACAATGTTTTAAAGTACATGTAATTGGTAGAATTAGAAAATATAAGCAGTAATTGGTAAGAAACAGGAACAAGGATGCAGTTTTTAAATGCAGTGATTAAGAAATTTGTAGAACAGCCTCTTTTGAATGCTGACATTAATTTCAGATGTTCCTTAATAAAGTTCCTAGCAATGAATTTTGCTCCTAGTGCAGTCTATGCAAAGGTAGCAGCAGCGTGTTTGTGTGAAGCTCAGTGTAGTAAAAGATGTACAACTGCCGTGATTTAAAAGGAGTGTTGAAATAATTATGCTCCAAGGGCACAGTACTCTTGCATTGGGAGAAATGCTAACAAAGATTAGAGGAAGAAGAAAGTGCCTCATGTATGTCATAGATCATTCTTATGTTTTTGTCACAGCCACAGTTCTGGTTTCAGGAGGGAGAAACCTGCAACTGCTATTGGGTTTATAACTTTTGTTTATATTGGTAATTCAAGAATTAGGTTGTATGCAAGGCTTTCTTTCCTCTTCAGCCTTAATTCTGTGCAAAACAGAATTAATTGTAGCTGAAGGGTCTTCATCTTGGGGTGTATGCTCTGAAAAAATGAGTATACATATAAACCTCAGATAAAAGGAAGAAGTTCTGTCAGAATGGTTGGACACTGGCACAAGTTGCCCAGACAAGTGGATGTCCCATCCCTCAAAATGTTCAAGGCCAGGTTGGATTATACTTTTAAAATCAAAAGACCAAGACTATCATCTTACCACAAAGATAAATTTATTCTATTATGTAAAGTTTGGAATTCATTGTATGACTGTTGCTTGGTTGTTCTGGATTTGCTTTTTAAAAATTTATTTTATATTGGTGGTCCTAAACTTTGGCCTTAATTATACCAATGAAAATTTAGAGAAACTCTACTGGAGTTAATATTGTTCTCAATCTATACACCTGATACTGAGGTCAGGAGATGTGGTTACATTATTCTTGTTATTTTGTTGCATTATGCCTATAAAATATGCTGTCAAAAATTTAAAAAAAAAAAAGAAAGAAACAAAAATACAAATCCCTCCTCCTCAAACCAAAACAAAACTCCTCAAAAAATCCAACCAAAACCCCAAACATCAGCTTTCCATAAAGAGCCCAAACCCATCCAAACCTGTATATACCCAAAAAATCCTACTGAAAATCTAAGTAGTCTGGCATTTTTGATCAAAGAGAAGAAAATGCAACCCAATAATTAATAGGATGTAGGGGTGCAGTCTGTTTTAATCTAGGGTACAGCATGATCAGATTCACATTCCAGGGTCTGTAGACAAGTTGAGGAGCATTACAATTCACTTCCACTGTTGGGACAGTACAGACATTCTCTCACTGGAATTTTTGCCTGCATGAGGCAGGTTGAGGAACTACTCCCATTGAACTCTCATTGAGAGAGATTTTAGCAGTAATATGTAATTTTAGAAATTAGGAGAAGGTAAAATTATTATTTACAAATCTCAAGGGTGGACAAAATCCAATCATGAGTTTTAAGAGATCTCTCAGTCATGAAGTTAGTGAGTGAAGAGGTGAAATATGTTACTTAAAGTGGCCTCAAAATATGGAATTGAAAATTTATGCAAATTTTTTAGGACTTGTAGCGAAAAATTCCCCAGAAGATATGACTTCTCCTCTGGTCATATTAGTAGAAAATAAATCAAATATTGTTTTATAAACATGCCTTAAAGATGCTTATAAAAGGAATTTTTAAATTTGTTTTATCCTATGCACACCTTGAAGAAAAATTATTCCTCATTAATCAACCAGATTTTTTTTTTTTTCCCTAGAGTTTCAGAATTGCCAATGAGCATGAATGTGTGTGCTCTGCTTAGTGCAGTATGCTGAAATTCTTCGAAGGTCTTCTGAAAAGAGCCCTCATAAACAACTCTTGAAGAAATTAAGCTTGATGAAGTAAGTGGAAATGTCTTTCTGTGGATGAATAGTTACTTGGCAGAAAATGAAACGAAGGTAAAAAGAGTCAGGTTTCACAATGGAGAGAGGTAACTGAGAATCTTCCTTCTAGCATTTTGAGTCTGAGGGTTTGTATTTAACATATTTATGAATGAGCTGGAAATGGGATGAAGTAAAAGTGTACTTAACAATGCTTAACTGAAAAACAAGCAGTAGGACGGGAATAGATGAAGAGGCATATGGAATAGTTTTTACATGAGCAGAGACTAAAGCTGTTCCTGCTAGAAGAGCTAACCTCAGAGAATATGACAAAGACCTGTAAAATTAGAAGATGAGAACTTGCCAGGGAAAGATCGCTTGCTATTTTCCATGGCATACAAATTAGAAAATTGTTGACTTGAATGCTTAAGACAAACAAAAGGAAGGGGGTTTTGCCTTTTTTACACTATGACTGGTTGCATTTTTAGATTTCATCCATTGTCAGAGGATTTTTTAACATTCAGAAAAGCTATAGAATGGTTAAAATAAAGTTGAGAGAATTTTAGGAAGGAGGGTCCATTGAGTGCTATTAAACATGATGATCAGGAGAAAATAAACTACTCAGAGAAGTCCCATAGCTAACTGCTATTTATAATAAATATTCCAGGGGAGCTGTTCTTATACCCTGCTTTAGTACTTTTTGTACTCTGCTTCTCTGAGTCTTTCTCCCTCTAGGAGAATTCAGAGTCTCAGCACTGCTGCAGTGTATGGAAGTTGTCAAGTTACCTCAGCTTTCCACTGTTTGGAACTACTACACAGTGTAAACAGGATTTTAAAAAATTGCTTAAGCCTCTGTAAGCAGTTGTTACTGTCTTTTTTGCTGTATAATATGGTTGATACTTTCTGTTGTGCAGTACTTAGTCCCTGCTTATTACATGGATGCCAAGATTCCACAAAAGGAACATATAAGGAACTAAGAAAATCATGGGCATTAATGTTTTAGTGTTGAGTCTAGCCTTAATGGGGGAAAAAAGCAGGAGCTACTACATTGAACAAAATGTGCTTTTGGGGTAGAGCAATTAAGAAAACTGATTTCTTTTCCTTTTGGCAAATCTTTATTTGCCTTAGAGTAATCTCAATGCAAGAAAACAATAAGAAGAATTACTCTTCTTGATCACCAGTGGTCTATAAGGATACATTCCACTGTGCAGGTCTTCACACAGTGCAAGGGAGTCTCTCCTGCTCTGTGCTTTGCACTTTGACTCATAAAGGACATGGTGCTGGGATTGCATCCAGAGGTGTTTGTTAAAAATAAACAGACACACAAAAAACTCCAAACTATTAGGTTGTATTGAAATTTAACCTATATCTGATATGACTCAGGGGCTGTAAGAGAAATGCTGTGGCAAACCAAGCTCTTCTTTTTGCACATGAAGGGGTGTTATGAGCTCTTGTGAAGTCCAAATAGTTGCGAGAAGGGGAGCTTTACAAAATTTGATTTTTGTGGTACAATCTTGTGACTAGAAATCTTATAGAATGCTTGTATGTCCAAGGCTTGAGATGATTGAATACTAATCTGGATGGATAAATACTAATCTGGAATTTAATTTTGTTAGATTCAGATTATGTTCTGAGGCATGGTAATGGACCAGTGCTGGGCATATGTTCATGAAGTCCACCATGATTATTGTGTTTTATTTGCCTTGCCCAGGCAAAATGTGAGGGCAGTCTTTCCTGTTGGAAAACTGCCATTTAGCTGGCCACAAAAACATTTAATCTTAAAAAAATAGAAATGACTAAACAAACCTCAATCCACAAAAAAAATCCCCCTCCAAATCAAAATCCTCAGAGACTGTGCTGCACACAAGGAGCACTAGCCATAAAACACTTCTCCCTGTGCATCTTTACAAAAGTGTAATGCTGCCTTGACCACTTCTGATGTTTTTGCAGTCATGCCCATAGTTTCTGGACATGAACTTCAGCTGCTGCATTTAAAGAAAATATTAAACTGTGGCTTTCTTACAATAGATGCTGGATGCTGTAGTACTTCCTTAGAAGCTACTGGAATTTATGGCATGAGCTGGGCTTGTGGTAGCTCAGATGCTAAGCTATGACAGTCAGGTCAGAGGTACCTTGAAAACATACCCACCAGGCTGTCCCAACAGCCCTCATGCTTCCAGAATAGTCCACAGTTCAGAATAACTCACGTTTGCAAAACTTCCCTTATGTAGAAGAGTAAGACAGGACAGATGAATGCTGTGGAAAACCTTCATTTCCTTTGTATGAAGGATACCAGTGGAAGGGAAATATATGGTGTCACTTGCTTGTTTTTTCTCCCCTCAAATATTCCAGGTTTTATTTCTGAAATGGAAACATATGGTCAATTTTTTGGGGTGTTAGAAATAAGGATTTTAAAGTTGGGGATTATTGTATGTGGCTGGTTGAAAAAATATGTGAAATTACATCCTATGTTTTATTTTCCTATTGTCTCTCATTTTTCTCGGTAAATGAAAGTAAAACCAGTAAAACCTTCATTCAGTCAAGGCTGAATAGAGACAGGGAATAGGTTGCAGTACACAGAACTAAAAGCTTCTTATTAAATAACTTGATTTTGAGAGTGGAATCACTGTTTAAATAAGGAATACTGTGTTCCTAGTTTAACAGGGTTCATCAGTTTGAAAATGATTGCTATAGTCTGAAACATCTCCAATTAATTGAAACTTAAACCTGTCATATCTTTTTTTTTTTTAATATATTACTCAGTTGGCATTATATTTGTGTTAAAACATCTGTCATCTTGTGTATGAATGCTTTTCCCTAATGGTCAGCTTGTCACACTTAATTAGTCTTTAGACATATGAACAGTCATAAAGCAATGTGACTTTGAAAATTATGTTTCTAAACACCCATAACTGGAGCCCTAAACAGACAATGCAGTCACTAGTTATTTGTGCTCCACAGCAGACTGTAAACTACCTTCAAATCACAAGGGCTAAGGGAGTATGCAGTTTGCTGTGTGAAACACTTGTTGCATGTGGTTTTCAATTTGCTGCATGCCTGGATTCAGTTTTGATTTCTTTACAGGTTTTTATTCATGGTGTGGAATTGCACAACTTTTGAATTTGTTCCTGAGTTTTACATGTCCTATTTGCCATCAGAAAGCCCTGACTGTGCTCTGAAAACAAGAAGTGCATTACAAGAATATGAGGTTGTCCCCTCAATCACTGACCATCTGTAACAATTTGGAATTGCCATGAATTTGCTATGGGATTTATTTTGATCAATCAGAAAGGCATGGTGATTTTAAAAATTTGAGTGTATATTCAGACTTAAGAGAAA
Organism: Dicaeum eximium; assembly: GCA_013396995.1. Taxonomy (NCBI): domain Eukaryota; kingdom Metazoa; phylum Chordata; class Aves; order Passeriformes; family Dicaeidae; genus Dicaeum; species Dicaeum eximium. Next base: position 302,841 of record VWZP01003088.1, read on the forward strand.
CCTGCCATTAGGCTTTTTATTAAGGCTTCTCTTGGGCTTTTAACTTCCTGGAGTTGCACACAATGATTGGCACAATGCTGAAAATATACATGGGATTTATCTTGGGAGAATGTAAATGAGCACTAAGATGTGCGGGACCATTAATCCTTGTTTGCTTTAAGCTGAAGGAATTTTGGAAACCTGCAGCATATATGTCATCTTCCTATTGGATTGGGCTCCATGCTATAAAAGAAACTGGGGAGAAGAAAATGAAACCAACAGAATAAGTTCATTCATGAAAAATTATAGCAGGCACCTTAGTTGCCTCATGTTTTTGCAAGAGGGTTTTTCTACCGAAGGTAATTAATGCTGTCCTACACTCTGTTCATCTTCTTTTGGATAAGGTGATTTCCATTTCACAAGTATTAATGCTTTAGCATATAGGAACTGGTATTTATTAAAACCCTCCTTATGGTTTTCTGAAGAAGAGGTAATGGCAGCAAGATCAGAACCTAGTGGTCAATGTATGTCTCCAATGAATTCTATTTGGTTTCCAAAAACATAGCAACTTATAGGTCTTAAATTATAAGATGATTCTTTTTTCATTATAATAGCCTTAGTAGGCCTTAAAAATGCTAATAGGCATGGAGGAATTATGCAAGGGGAGACAGCACAAATACCTGATGTAAGAAGCTGCCAAAATGGGCTATGGGTACATAGGTAGCCTTTTCCTTTTCTAATTCCAGTAGACAATGATTGATCTTCCCTTATGTTTGGGAAGAATGAGGAGCTAGTGCCTTTGATGCCCTCTTCTCTCACTTTACAACCTAGGAGTTAGCTGTCTTCTGAGTTTGGGGTTCTGTATGAGCCTGGCAAAAAGTAGGGCTTACAGATACCATTCATTACATGCTGGTAAATACTTAAAAAAGCAAGATACTCTTTAGCATCTTCCCCTGGAGGTGAAGGGGAGACTATGCTTCCAAAGATAGTCACAAACTGTGGAAGTTACCAGGAGAGTAAGTGTGTATGTATTGCCACAGGGAGATGGACATCTGAAGTGGTGTGGAATCAAAATGCCTCCATGCTGATGGACCTTTGTCTAGCAGGTTTTGCAATTAGAGGACATGGAAAAGTTGTGGTATAAAGGGCTGTCCTTTGAAAGGACCTCTTGTGAGAGACCTGACCTAAGAAATCTAGTGAAAAATCGATTAGGACAGATCTTTAGAGGAAAAAGAGATAATCAGAAACAATGTCATTAAACCTATCAAGGGTGTTTTCCCAAGGCCATAATAACACTGTGTGGAGCTGCAGTTTCTCAGCACCTGTCTAGCATTCTACAATATTTTAATGTTATACAGTTATTCCTTTCTTTGAATCACGCTTACAGACTGCAGCCTGGCTGCTGTATGAGAGATCCATGATAAAATTTCAGAACATGCCTAACTAGTTTTAGCAAACTGAGCTCTCTTACAGCCCCACATAAATACACCCTAACAAGCAATAACATGGAATGTCTTGTACATGAAAATAGTTTGCTAAATGCTGTGGTAACAGAATAAACAAATATTAGCAAAATGGAGTCCTGCTCTGATAAATATACAGTACATTACATTCTGAAGGCAAGACTCTCGGGACCAGATTCTCCTCAACTGATTTAGACCGGCTCAGCATCATTAACTGACATGAATTTACACAAGTTCTGCAAAAATATGACTCTAAAGTTATTGATTTCATCCCTCCTTAGGGATGATTTTCAAACCGTGTTTCTTTTATGCCATATAGTGTTTTGGGATTGTGGTGCAGAATCCAGGCTTGGCCTTGAGAAAAGCAAAGAATCTGCATTTGCCCAGACCAGATATTGTCCACCGTCAGGGAAGCTCTGCTGCAACAACTGATGAATCAAGAAAAGGTAGTTAGCTAGTAAATAGCTAGGAGAGCCTCAGGTGTCTTCTGAATGCTAATTTTGCATGAGTACATAAATGCAGATTTTCCTGTAGGCAGTGAAGGCCCTTCTCTGAAATCAGGGTTGACAATAAGCATTCTAAGTTGCTCTGACTCTGCAGAGCTAAGATATTAGTAATATTCATATAATGACTGTTAGATGTAGCTATAGGTTATCCTGTAGCTTCTCTAAAATCACAAAAATAGTCTCTGTACATTGTGGTCTGTTGCAAGCTGTCAGCTATGGAGTACCTGGCAAGGCTCTTAGTGCACAAAATCTTGACAGGGAATAGAACCAGTGTGTGTGAATTCATCTCGTGTCATCCGGCACTATTCAGGTTTGCACTTGTATTTAATGGAGGTTGGTGCATTGAGAAAATGTATCTTAAAATTATTCAGATTGGGAGGCACCTCTGGAGGTCAAATGGACAAAACTCCTGGTCAGTCCAGAGCCAATGCAAAGGCTAGATCAGCTTGCTAAGGGCTTTGTTCAGTAGTGTTGAGTATCTCCAAGAAGGGAGGCTCCTCGTGTTCCTGTGCAAACATGATCTAGATCTTAACTACTCTGTGAGTGTGCCTTCTTCAGCTGGGGATAGCTGTCAGCTTCAACCTAAATATTGTAGGACATCTTGCTGCTTGTCTCTGTGCTGACATGAACTGGTCTGTGGCTTCAGGGGTTTTTAGGTCTTCACTTACAGCAGTGTTTTGTGGGACTCAGTAAGGAATTGCAGGACTCAGGTTGCGGGGGGCTTTTTTGGTGGTTTTAGTTCACATGCAGAGGTTGAGGAAAAAGCCAGTTATTTGGCAGAAATTTCAAAGTAGATAAATCAGATGTCTTCAGGAAAAATATTCTTGTTCTAAATCTTCTTGTACTTTAGGAAACTAAGGAACAAGACTTAGAAACTTTGCTCAAACATACCCCTGTGAGAAATAAGGGTGGGGTGAAGTAAACCATGGTATATGCTATTTCAGCTTGTGGGTGGTTAAACACTTCTGTGCTGCAAGTATCTTGTGCAGTGTACAGTGTACTGCAATATATTGTGAGATTTTAAAGGAAGGTAGAGCTAAGAGAAAAAAATAACTGCAGTTCTCACGTTTTTGTCTTTGCATCTGATTTAGGGGAAGCACACCTATGAGTTAATCAGCTGCTGATCTGAACAGTGGGAAAGGATAAACCATACAAATGTAACAATCTCTGTTGCTAAAAGGATGTTTACCTCTTAAAATGCAGGATATGGATAAGACTCAATATCTTGAATATTTCTCACCAAGAAAAGTGGACAAGTGCTTGTATTGCACAATTTTTTTTTTCAGGGGTTTTGAGGCTGTCGGCTTGGCTTGCAGTATAATTTGGAGGCTTTTCTTGCTTTCATTAAGTGACTGCAGTCTCCTGAGTGCACTCTGCAGTTTATTCTTGCTTTTGATTATGGAAATTCCTTTGAGATATTTAAATGATAACGTGCTCTGTTCTGTATTGGAGCTATGCATACTACAACTGGCACCACGATTTCTTGTAGTAGCTAAGAGTTGCCTTTTGCACAAGTAAATCTTCCTTATATTGGCTGCAGTTCAGCACAAATCCATATTCTGACAGAATTTTCCATGCTCGCTATTGAAAAACATCATTATCTCCTATGAAGAAGTAAAAGAACTTCACCAATTGTCTTTAGCATAAAAATGCTTACACACAGAGGCCTTACTTCAGAAAGATAAATAAATGTGCACCTTCAGAGTGATCTCCTGAGGTCTCTGTGAATCTGAGGACATTACATGAAAGAGGATGATGTGGGAGAACCACTACATTGGCCATAGTTCTTCTTCTGCCCTTCTCTCTAGCTGTCCAGACAGTACATCTGGACATAGACAACATACACTGTGATAGGTTTGAATAATCCAGTACTTCAGGAATTTCACTAGAGGAAATTCCCCAAAATGCAGCATTTGAATATACTACAAGTTGCTGATTTTGCTTCTAGATTCCTGTGATGAATTCTCTGGCATTTTGGAATAATTTATAGATTTTTTAGAATCACATCTATAGAATTTGGAGTTGAACTCTATCTTTATTAAAACAAACAAACAAAACCAACCAAACCTCCCTCTTCCCCACCTCCCCCTTAACAAAAAAAAAAAACCCAAAAAACAAAACAACCCAAAAAACCCCAACATGTTCCGCCCACCCCCAGAAATCAAAAACAACAGCTTAGATTTTTAACGTAACGTCGATCCTCTAAGAAATGGGTTAAAAAAATTTTTGACAGCCCAGACTAGGATTCAAGACTACTGTAAAATCTGAAATTGTGCCAGTTTTGACAAGGTTTGATATTTTGAAAAGAACATTCTAAGCACTGCTGAAGATGCACGCTCTTCGTATATTTGACATAAAGGACTGTATAAGCTGTATTTTCCAAGTTTCAACCGTGTGTTGAGAGATTAATGAGAATTTTCACCTTTGTTGCTGTCATATTTGTTTGCTAGGAGCAAATTGATTTTCCTCATTAGCTGAACATTATTGATATTCTTACTAAAACAAAACAAACAGAAACCCCACTAGGTGAAAATACAGGAGACTGTGAGGAGCAGTAGGATGTCTTCATCCTAATTGTAGGTAGAGGGGATTTTCCCTGTTATTTCACCTGAAAGAGCTCCCTTCCTCTGCAGTCTTCTCCTGGTATCTGTGGGGAAAAAAGAGTTTTGTTACTACAGTGCAAGCCATAGAACATGTACATGTTCTGTCTAGTTGGGGGTGATTTCTGGGTGCCACATGGAGAGGTCGTTTTTGAGATAAGATGGAAAATTCTTGTTTTAATAAACCCCAGTAAAAGAAATTCTTCGTCCTGACTTCCTATTTTAAAAACTCATGTGAGAATCACATTTGAATAGAAGAAAAGTCTCCAGTAGGACCAGAGTCTGTTATAACATCCAAAATCATTATAGCACTGGAAGATAGTCTATGGAAAATATATTTACTTTTCCAGTTTGATTCTTCTGTATAAGCTAGTTTGACTACTTCGGGTAATTTTTTTATTAGTCCATTCATGTTTTACTGCCAGGATCTTTCTGACTGATAGCATTACAAGAAGGAAATTATTTTGAGGAAGAATTAAGGTGGGTAGTACCCACTGAATTCAAAAAGGAAAATATTCTGACTACAGAAGTCATACAATGTAGCTGAAGGACTCTGAGACCCATCATAATTTTTCCAAGGCATGTTTTGTCTAGGTAGAAAATTTGTTATCCTTCCTAACTCTGAAGGCTTTAGAAATTCCCTGTAGTAAGCCCTAAGGGAAGTTTGCCTTGGTGTGTGTTTCTTCCCTGTAACACTTCCCTCATGCAAATTATTGATGCATGGTTGCAATCTCCAATTGTGACAGCATTTCTGTGTTTTAGCTTTAATGAACCTACATGATAGTTATTTGGCAACATTAAAGCTCATTTAAAACACTGCATTGATGGTTAAGTGGCAAATACCATTATATCATTGGCAAATCTGTCAGCAATAGTTACTTGTTTCCATGCCTTCAGCACATTCATCAAAGGGATAACAAACAGATACTTTTTTGAATTTTAATGAAAGAATTGTAGTGCAGACATGAGACTTTAAAATTCAAAGGTCTATAAATAATAAATTTTTTCAGCAATGGTTACTGTTTCCTTATCTTTAGGAAAAATAACAGCTATATGTTGTACTTCGTTGCTAACAGCATACTTTAATATTTATGAACTGCCAGTTTTCTATAGACAGAGAAATTTGGTAGTTGTCACTGTAATGGTTTGTTATTTATATGTGTCTAAATTTTACAGAAGCAGAATGCTATTAGTTTATTAGATTTGCACTAACCAGAAACATCCTCTTTTACTGTTGCATTCAACATAGGGCATTGAAAGCTACAGAAGTGCTGTCTCATGGGCTGTCACCAGAAAGGAGCCCACAAGCCTTGGCTCAGGAGAGGTCACTGGTACTCTGTGTGTGCAGGACCTCAGCCTGCAGGCAGGAAGCAAATTAAAGAAACAAGGCTTTCTGTTCCGTGTAATTTCATATCCTGGGATGAATGGAGTCATTGTGGCAATAACTAGATTATCTGATTAGGAGATGGATTTTAGTGCAGTTGTATAGCCCCATTTTCTAAGAAGAGTTAATGTCTTTTGAGTTTTATGGGTACTGCTGGTGTTTCGAGAGGCTTCTGGACATGTTACAAAAAGACTGTGATTCACTTCCTCTCAAGCTCAGTTAGGACACTGCAACAGTGTTACATACAAGCACTTGTGGTTTTCTGAATTACTTTAAAACCTTTTAAATCTAAGAATGTCCCAGGCATCTGCACTTATTCCCGAGTTTGAATTCGCCTCTGAGACTTGCATTTATTTGACTCCACAAAATGGCATCTAAGAGGTGTAAAGTGAACCTTCAATATTTATTGGGAGAGTATTTTAGCTGTCTTAAGGTGGTTTTGTTTTGTTTTGTTGAATTGTAGAAGTTTATCATTGCTTGACAGTGGTAGTTGTGTACATGCCCGTTGTGAAACTTGACTGAGTCATTATAAATATGAATGCTCTCTTTGTGAAATGTTACTTCACTTAAGCAGTGTCCAGATTTTTTTAATCATTTTTGCCTCTGGACAAGGAGCTAAATCATTGACTCTGGTTTTTTTTTTGTAGGTGAAGAAAAATGAATTGTCATTTCTAATGTACAAAATGTTGACATGTACTGTCTGCTTTATTACTAAATAGCTTTCTTCTTTTCCTCTCCATTTTTCTAAACGTAGCTCCTCTGCTGCCACTTAAAAGGGTGTTTTTACAAAGTATGGATTGTTTGAATAAGAGCTTCTGAATCATATTCTGCAGGGCCTAATTTTTAGACATCTGGCACAGGAAACAGAATTTAGAAGGAGTGGTTTAAGTCACCTAAAAAGGGTGCAGAAAACAGGGAGGAAGAGAGCATCTCTGAAAGGCAATGGACAGGAACTTGCATGCAGTATAAGGAGCAAATAGAAACCACTGTGGTGTCTTCTGTCTTTATTTCTACTTTATCTTAATCTCTGCTCTCCTCTAGAGTATAGCTGCCTCAGCAGCTCCAAGAAAGGTGGTTTGCTGTCTCTTATCAAATAAACAATTTTTTGATTTTAATGAAAAGGTTCCTGCCAGTTAGTTTTGTTTTATTTCAAAGAGTTTAGAAAAAGTGGCATTTTGGGGTTTTAGGATAGGAATTGGAAATATGCAGATTCTATTTCTAATTTTCTTTTTTTTTTTTCTAATTTCAGTTGGATGATTATATTTTTAGCTACCTCAGAAGCTTTGTAGTTCTGCCACAAAATGTCACATTAAAAAAAAAAACAAAAACCCAAACAAAAAAGTGAAAAAACCCAACATCCCCTCAGGCATTTCTGAACATTATGCTATTGGTTTAACTAAGGTAAATTAGGGTACACAAAATCTGAAAGGTTAGTATTAACAAGAATTAATTTAAAGTTTTTCATTTTTACTGTATTTAGCTTAAAAATCTCTGAAGAACCATCTGCATCATGAAAACAGTTTTCTTCTCTTTGAGAATGAAATGTCCATTTACTTCTATTTCTTTCCACAGCTGCAAGACCTTTATCTGTTCAATAATTTAGTTTTCATACCAGTGCACAATATGTTACAATATGAATAATCTGAATTATGATTCACGTGGTCTACTCCAATGTACTTTGGTATTTTGTAGTTCATGCCAAAATTTAATTTCCACACCTGTGTCCATAAAGACACTGTCATTGCAGATTTTGCACAGCAAAGTTTTTAAAGGTAGGTTGCCATGTGTGTTCAGTGATTCTTCCTGTGAGTACTACTTGAGACTAGAGGTAAAAAGAAAACAAGGAGTGGGACAGATGAGAAAAAAACCCCAAGCCCATAACAATCAAAAGCAGAGGAAAAAGGAATTCAAACAAGTATAGAGCCACACCATAATAAATGTATTTGAGGTGCTAATTCAGATCATCACTATCTGAACCAGTGAAGATTGCATCTGTGTAAAGCAGAACCTTACTACTTGATTTTCGCATGGTTCTGCTCTTTATTTGTGTGCAAACTCCTACTTGGATGTGAGCACCTCATCTACAGTTCTCACTATATTCAGTCTCAAGTGTCATTTAGTGGCTTTTTGGGAATTTGGAAGAAGGTTCATTGGGTCAAACACAAAGACAATTGTTGTTCAGATGCCCAAGTTTCTTGCAATGTATGGTCACGCCTATGATAGATTTCCAAAAAAGAAGCCTCAGTGGATGACAACATTCAAGAGGACAGTTCCTATGAGAGGTGCTAAACAAGAAGAAATGTCTGAAGTGAGAGGCAATGGCAGATGTTTTGGTAATAATAGCAGTAAACACTACAATCAGTTTTAATGGAATTAATTAAAGGAATTAAATTTTCTCCTCCTCTAGCATGGAGTAACCAGCACTTTGCTGTGCTGAGGAGCTCTGCTGCTCATGACTTTGATACAGACTTGTTAGCTGGGTGGTTCTTTATCTTTTTTTTTAAGCAGCAGTGACTATAATGCCTTCAAATGAAGGAGACTTTCTTCTATAGGAATCAGGAATTGTCAAAATGTAGTTATATGGAGATGTCTGAGGTTTTGTGCTTGACTCTGTATAAAGAAATTAGATTTGGCTGAAATTGCACTTCTTATCATTCAGTAGAAGTAAGTGGTGAAGTAAGATATCTCAGAGAAAAGGTCTGGAAACTGATGGATTTTTTTCCCCCCTCTTAAAGTGCCTTGAAGTATTGGAATCTTAAATCTGTGGTGCACTTGTTGGTGTCTTGTCAGGATTGGAAGTTCCTGTGCTTCCACCCTCCCCAGTAGACCACAGCTACATCTCTAAAGCACCAGTGAATCCTAGAATTCCCACAAGCAACCCCTGAGAGATCTATTCTTTTAGAAACATTGGAAACAAAAGCCTATTCCCTGTTTGTTTTGATATTTTTCTCTTGGAAAAAAGTGTCAGTTACAACCTATTTCACTTTTCAGTGATGGCATTTTCTGACAGCCAAAGTGTTCAACTGGGTAACTTCTAATCAGTCTAATTGTCATCTGTTAAAGCATCCCAGGCTGTAATGAAGGATCCCCAAACTGCAGTCTCCAGAGACATTTCTGCAGTGTTTATCTTCTAGTGTAATCCAAGAGTTCAGTAAAAATAAAGTTGATGGGGCTTTCTGTTTGTTTCCCTTTGACTGACTCTTTATGATCAGCTTTTACATGCCCATATCCACAGAGCTGGATTCATGATTTCTTAAACACCTTCCAGTTATAAATTTGAGTTTAGATCAGGTTGTAAACATAAGGAGGCAGGCAGAAGTGTAAATTCTTTTATTCAGTTTTTTTTTGGTGGCTTTTTGCTTGTTTGTTTTGTTTTATTAACAAGAACACAATATTTCAGGGTAGCAATATGGTTATTAGTGTCAGCCTACTACTCATCAGCCATTACAGACCTTTAATTCATCTATTACAGGAGATCAGAGAAAAGAAAAAGCAAAAGTTACCATAGGCACGAAGAACAGGTACTGAACTTCATGGGTCTTGAAGGGAATGATTTCAAACTTCCAAAAAATTCCATTTTGTAATAGCAACAAGGGCCTCTGTATCAATGCCTTTTAAAGCTGGATGGGGACACACTGCACCATCAGCTTTGTCAGAGGCCCTTAACAATCCTTGATCTTTATTTGCCAGAGGCTCTTAATCATCCTTGATCTTTATTTGACAGATAAACGACTCATACCTTGGTTCTTAATGCTTTGTTTCAAACTCTGAGAGAAGACAGGGAAGTACAGCATGCTCTCTATTTTGCCTAACATACATATAGAATACTTTGATCTGGTAAAAATACATTGTGTCAAACAAATCTCTGCGAGGACCTTAATAAAGAGAGCTGACACGACTCTAAGCATTGTCCTAAATTTCTCCAATAAAAAAGGTCTCTGTAGCAGCACTGAGCAACGCTGTCAGCTAAGCTGAGCTCAGCCTCCCTGCGGTGGCAGCACTCTGAACCTGTGCAAAATGGCTCTTCTCTATTTATTTCTGCATCTGCAGGATGTCCAAGTTTTGGTTAGATCTAATTAGCTGACTTTTATGCAATTTAGTCAAGCAAGTAGTTAAAATTACTGATTGTCTTATCTCAGCTTGAGCACTGGGATCAAAGATGGGCTCTTGCTCTTTTCCAGGCAGGTTCTTAAAGTGTCTTTGCATGTTTAAGGTTCTGACCAGAGAGGTGTAGCTGGCACTCACTCTGACACTCACTCATTTCTGTGTACCTGTAACCTGTTCTTCTGTGTGCAGGTGTGTGTTTGCTGTTCAAAGGGCATATAATCACTATATTTTGATTGCCATAATTAGGTCTTTTAGAATATGAAAATTCCTTTCAACTCAGCATGAGGGATCTGGCAGTTCCTTGCTGAGAAGGCTGGAGCTGGCTGTGAGGGTCCCACCATGAACCATGACTTCTCTGAGTTTACTGGTACTGCGATTCTTGCAAGTCATTACTGTCCTTTGTATACTCCAACAGTGTTTAAATACTAGTCACAGAAACAATGCTGTTTAGCTCATAGTTTGTCTTCAGCCAGCTCTGGCTTCTTTTTCTTGTTTTTTCTTATTGTGTCTTAGTTGATCTCATTTTGTAAGGCCCAGCTCCATCTGAAAGCTGCTGATGATGAGAGGTTATTTTTCCCCTTCAGAACATAGGGGGGGAAAAAAGGAGTGTGTGTGTATGTAGAAAATACATAGCTTAATGACTGCAGGGCTTCAAAAATGCCAAAACTTATGATCTCCTATTTGGAAGAAGTGAGTCTGAGTCATGGCTGATATTCTTCAGTAAAGCATCTATTAGCACTAATAGAGAGGCTGCAGTATTTGCCTTGTGTGGGAGAGAGTTTTATTCCTGTAGGTTACTGCTTAGGAATAAATAATAAAGGCCAGGTAAAAATTGTATTTGTTTGAAAATAGAGGTTTAATAACCATTTTTGACCAAAAGTTAAATGTTGCACCAATGCACAGTGCTATTGCTGACTTAGAAGAGATGATGCCTTACTAAAGGGTGCTATTAAGAAACCTTTTCACTGTGTATGAAATAACTTCTCTTTCTGTGAAGTTGGTTTATTGCAAAAATTCAGTTGAATAAGTTTCGTTTCACAATTGTAGTGTAGTGGTACTGAAGGGGTATTGTATTTTAGAGATTTGTGTATTTTTAATGCTGCCTTAAGGAGTCACAAAATGTGAACTTCTGTTGATGTAGTGGTATAGGTTGGGCATGAAAATGGGCTGGGTTTGTGTTTTGCACAGTGGTGAGAGGGGCTACTCTTCTGAATGTGCTGGGTCAGCCAAGGACTGTGAGTATGGGGATGCATAAGATTGACTGTCCCAACTTCTCCCTCAGGATTTGACTGGGACTTTTCACTTTCCTCCTTTGATACTACTGAGTCATTGTCCTTTTCAGGTTAAGTTTTGCCCTGTTGGCTTCTCCTTTCTCTGAGCAATGTTACCATTATTTCTCTTCAGAAGAGACAGACCTCTTTTTCTCTGAGAGAGAAGCCACAAAACTGCTGGATCTGAAGACCAAGGATTTCCTTTTTCCATCAGTGTTCCTGTAGATGATATCTAGCAACTGAAATAGGGGAAAAAAGCCAAGGATCTGTGTAGTGTGTTCAACCTACACGTAGCAGCTGTACATAGGTGAGAATGGTCACAGTTCTGCTGTGATTTATGGCAAGAGCTGAACTACACAAGGCTTAGATTGGTCTGGGAACTTTTACCCACATGTTTGGAAAGAGATTTCTGGATATGATTTCAGTGCAAACTGAACTAAACTTTTTTTTTTCTTTTTTTTTTCTTTTTTTTTTTTTGCCTACTATTATGACACATTGATCAAATAAAAAACTCTTTTTCAGAGAAAAGTGTTACAAGAGACTCTTGTACACGCTCTCAGTGTTTCCTGATACAAACTCAATGGAAAGACCTTCAGTTCCTCTATAGTAAGTCAGAATAAAAAATTCATCTGTGGCTTTTGGAACAAATTTATATAAACTGAAATCTGCTATTTATGGCCTTTCCATCTGTTATTCTCCACAATATGGCAGAAAATATAAAGTATTTAAGAATTTTCAGGGTTTTATTCTGCTGTGCCAATTATTTTTTTTTCTATGAGTAGTCAGTTTTACTCACTGTATGGTTAAGTTATAAGAAATATAGGACTAGGTTATATATAAAAATTTCCTTGTCTTTGCTGAGAAGATGCTTAGCCTCTCTTTATTTAACCAACTCTGGATTTTTAAAAAAAATATTTTATTTTTATTTTAGATGTAGGGGTATTAAGAAGTATTCCTAAATGAGTCTTTTATGCTTGAGGTGAAACTTAATTCCCTAGGGAAAAAAACAGGGGTCCAAAAATGGGGTTTTCTCTTTTGAAGTCTCTTCACCTTTTCCCTGTGAAACTCTTAGTGTCAAACCTTTGAAAATCAGGTCTTAGATTCTTAGATGTGAAATAAGTAGGGACACCTGAAAAGCCTTTGATTAACAGAAAAAAACCCCATATTTCAGTTGAAGTTGAGGTGTATATCTTGAACATGAGGTTACTTGGGTTTATTTGGTATAGCTGTACTGACGGGAAACCATGGGTGAGAGCTATACTGCTGCAAACCTTTAAGGTGGGCAAGAAGATCATCTGTTTGTCCTAGTCATGGTTATTTCAGCCTTCAAGTGGAGTAAATCCAACGAATTTAATACAAAGTGGCAAAATTGCTAAGCTGAGTTCTTGCTAATTCACACCCAAAAAGGCTTAAAGAATGCAGACTAAGCAGGTCGAACTAGTGCAAAACTTTTTAATCTGCACAAGTAGGTCTCAAATCTCTTAAGAATAACTAGTTTTTAAGGGATTTGGTTGTTTGGGTTTTTTGTGTGTTTTGAGGGTTCTTTTTTTGTGGGGGTTTTTTGTGGTTTTGTTTTGGGGGTTTTTTATGGTGGTGTTTTGGTTTTGTTTTTGGTTTTTTTTGCTGTTTTTTGAGGGGGAGAGGGGTTGTATGGTTTTTTAGAGAGGAGTTTTTATCTGGGTTTTTCAGGGCAACTCTTGATTCTTGGCTTCTCAGACATTAAAATTTGACATAAACCAGCACTGATCTTGAAGAACATGAGCCCCTTCTCCATGCATAAACAAATATTTGTGGGGCTATGGAACGGATAAGATCTGGGAGCTGATGGGGATTTAAAAACTTGACAAATATCCTAAGTTATTTACATTACTTTAGGACAGCTCCCATATTCCGCTCTCTGAATATCATGCCGGAAGAGAGGCAGCTGTGCAGGGAGGTGACACAAAAGGCTGTGCTTGGTCCTTCTGCTGATAGTGTTGACTTAGGCTCATGCAAGCTTTAAAGTGTCTAATGTGTGCATTGAACTGGAAATTACCTTCCTGGAAGAAAATGGAAGAATTACAGTTATCTAAAATCAGAAGTGCCTAGAATCCCTGAAGATCAAATCATTCAGTCTAAAGGTTTTCTCCAGCCAAGAAAGCTTGAAAAGGTCATGGGGAAGAGCAAGTTGAGATTTAAAAACCAGCTTTTTGTGAATCTGAGATGTTTAGAATGTTATAGTCACATTTAGCTTTGGATCCTGGGGTTTTCTGAGTTCTTACCCTGTAGAAAATACTTCCTTTTGAGATGGATCCAGTGTCAGTATTTTGAGACCGGTGCTGTTGTCTGTGGCAGGTCTGCTGCTAAGCACATAATTGGTAATCCATTTATTCTCATCATAAGCAGCTCTCTTTTTATGAAATATAATAAACATTATCCTTATAATGGATATTTTAAAAAAACCCAACAACTTTCCAAAACTTCCTTTATAATCAAGCTTACACATTTTTTGTAGATTTCATGCATTGAGAATTATAGAGGACTACTGTATGTAGAGTAAATGTTTTTATTTTACTAAGCACTAGATTTGCTAAAAATATGGTTTAAAATTGTTGTAACATGGTGAATCTGACCTAGATTTGTCAAGTTGTTTGTTTACAATATGTTAACTTGTTTACAAATATTCCCTATAAGAGAGGAGAAGGTGAGGTGTTTCTCTGCTGATGTTAGGTAGAATGCTCCAAGAATTCCCTCACTGATGCAAAGGAAAACAGTTGTGTTTTCTTGAGCCTGCAAGTGAATCAGAGCTAGGCATGATGGAAACAGTGATTTTATTGACCTGTGCAAACTGTGGTGGTCAAGCACATGACTGCTTGTCAGGTACTGTGGTCAATTATGACTGGATGATTTTGCTCTCTTAGTCATCTTCCCCCTCTTCCACTTGCTAATTTTATCCCTATGACTTTTGTCTCCTCCAAAGTAAATATTTACTTTTTTCCCAATGGTCCTGATTTTTATGGTTTGACACTTTTATGGGTATTTCAGATACCGTTGCCCAGGTAATTTCTGCCAGGGTTAACAATTCCCATAAGCTGGCACCCCTCTTTGGTTGTTACATCATGCTTGTTTCTGCTGTTTCTCATGATGTTGTCATGTTAGTGTATGCTCAGGTTTACCTTTGCATGCACATTACTGTCTCTTTGATGTGAGGATGCTACAGCAGTGTCATGTTCTTAACTTTTACAGCTATACATTCAGGGTGGACTATTTATCTGCATCCCTCAACAGTTTCAGTGGCCAACCTTTCTCCAAAGTGCCCAGCAGCAATGCTGCCTGCTGTGAATGCAGTGGATAAAACATGCAGCAAGATAACAAGCGTGGGGTTTTAATCGATCCTGAGGGAGTTTGTATCTCTTCATGCTGGGGGAAATGCACTACCTCGGTGCAGTAAGGTATTTGGAGTCACCCACATTGTTTTGCTTCCCAGGAACTCAGTGGGATCCAGATGGAATCTAGATGAGTGTAATATGTAGATGGGTACTTGGTGTGTTTTTCCACACTGGTTGTGAAAAGGAAAATCCATTACAAGCACAATCCTAGATGTCTCTTGCCAACAGTAATCTTCTGCTACCAAAAAGGGCAATTCAGGGGCCAGATACCAGGAGTTACAAGTTACAAAAAAATACAAAGAAGCTGGAATGTGTCTAATAATCTGGACCCAAAGTGTTTGGTGGTTTAGTAGTAATTTATTAATCTGTGTATGCCTCTCTGTCGAGACTTGAAAATTGGGACAATGAAGAGATTTGATTCTCATAGGGTGCATTTCAGAACAGTGCAGAAGTGGCAAAAAAACTGCAAAGAAACAGCTAAAGATGCACATACATTTATCTTCATCTTGAGTGATAGAAGAAAAGGTGTCAACAAAGCGTGAGTAGATCTCTCTGTGCTTAGTTCTGGCTTATTATGTGTGTTTGAAGATAATCAGTTCCAGCAAAGACAGAAGGTGAATTTAGATTCTCTCATGAAATTAAAATTATTTTCTTCATAGAAGCATATCTTCAATATAGAAATAGGGAAATATGAATGTCAGCCTAAAAATGCCTGTGGCTTAGGAATTACTGATATAAGAATAGGTGCAGTGGGTATTATTCACCTATCCCACTCTATAGGCATCTGTAATCAGTGTTAAGGGAAGGAGGCTGTTCCAGAGAGTGGTTTAGTGCTTCCTCAGGTGTTTGGGTTTATTCTCTAAACATTTACTGAGCATTTTAACCAGCTATGGACCCTGGAAGATAAATAATTCCCTTAATAGTCTTAACAACATGACTTATTTCTCAGTTTTGGTCTTTTCACTTCTGAGTGTCCTTGTTACACTTAGAAAATTGGTACTGATCAGGACAGCAAAACCAAATACACATTTGTATGTGGATTAATAACTGCACATTTATTTAAACCTATTTTTTTTTAAAATATTCAAACTATTTTGGTGGGGTGCTTTTGTTTAGTTGGTTTTAGCTTTTTGAGGGTTGTTTTAGTCCTTTTCCTTTTGGGATGTTTTGAGTAAAATGCAAATAATACTTACACGCACACACAGATCTAGCCATTAAGTGACTCAAGAGTTTGGAACTGCAGTATAGAAAAATGAAGTTTATAATCCATTTTAAAATTAAATTAATCCTTTCCTATTTAGCAATAACAGCAATCAATCAGTCATGTCTTGTCCTGCCCATCTGTGCCAAGGAAATTCTGGCAAAATTTTAGGAACAGTAAGCTTCCAGATCTGTTCTCAGCTTTGAAGCAAAGCAATTAAGGCTCCAGCATAGGTGCTTTCACATCAGTCACATTAGGAACAGTGGAAAACAAGAACCCATTAATATATGAGAAGGGTACTGCTGTGGGGGCTTCCTTGAGAGCTGATAAGCAAGGGAGAATATTGTGACCATTGGTTTTCACCAGGCTGGCAGTACTGAAACTTGTGGTACCTCTTAACTCGCTCTGTATACTTGAGGGATAATTAATTCCTTGGAAATATATTTTGTCCTGAAATCTTTTGGTGTTAATAAAAAGAATGTTCTACTGATAAACAAAAAAAGTGTGTGAATTACTGTTATTCCCATCTGGAGGCATCACTGCTAGACTATTTTCTAAGGGTAGTAAAATATGTTTTCTAAAGAAAAATAAGACCCAAACAAAATAGATGATTTCTGCTAATCCTTTGAAAATTCTTAAATACTTGGTGTAATTACTGGGAGGAAAACTCAGAGGTAACCTCAGCAGTGCATCTCTTTGCATGTGTTGGGTGCAGAGCATTAGTGGCAGGGTTTTTAGCTTTCAAATATTGTTCCTCAAACATTATTTCATGGGAAGTGAGCACATATTGGCATCCCCCATGGTGTGTTTGCAGATATATTTCGTGCCTGCTTCCTGTTCATTTGGATAAGGATTGTGTCTGCTGTTAGTACCTTTAGTGTTCCACCAGTTCCACTGTTCTTGAAGAAAGCAAAATATAAAACTAGCAATGGCAGTGAAATAAAATAGTAATTTCAATAAATTTCAAATTATGGAAAACTCTCAATAACCAAAAAAACAAACATACATACCAAACCCAAGCAGAAAACAGCAACCAAAATACCCCAAAAAACCTCTAATACCCCAAAAACCCAATCCCAAACTTTCCCCAAGGCTTATCTAAGCTAGCTGATTGCTGAAGTGCAATTACTTGGTACAGTTGAAGGTTTGTTGTGTTATATACTGTCCCATTGTAGGCTTAGACTAACTTAGTTGGAATATGGGTAAGACATTAATAGGTAAAATCTTATTGCAATTGTTTTGTAAGGAGGTCTTTGCATCCTTACAGCTCAACACAGTTAAGTTCTGCCATAACGTGTTGTTCCTGTTGCAGTGGATGTGCTACAGAAGTGAAAGTGGTGATGGTTGTTGTTGTTGTTATGCTTTCAGCCACAACAGAACTTTAGAGAATTGTCTTGCTAAGTTTTCTCACTGTTTTTTTCTTCCCCCTGAAAAAAACCAACCCCATATCTTGTCAAACCAGGAGATTGTGGAAGTGCATTTTGGAGGCTGCAGCAACCTGAGCTGTTCCAAAGTCCTAACTGCTGTCATTAGAGGCAGGAAAGGATTCTTTACTTTTTGCCTTCTTCCATTTATCTCTCCTTTAAGTCATAAAGATTTGAGTCCAATAAAGAAAGTGAGTGACTCGTGGCTATCTCTCTTTTCTAAGCCTCTTAAAGAAGAGAGATGTGTGGAAAGAAAAACCTGTGTGATACTCGTGGAATTGTGTACAGCTGAAGTAGTAATTTCCTGAAAAATAACACTTTACTTTCTTGGTAGGACCAACTTGGAGAATCATTTTCCAGATTGTTCCCAAAAGTTGCTGCTTTCAAGATCTTCAGGGCTATCCACTTCCCTATCTATGGTATTTAATTTGGTTTTTGAGGCACCTGTTGTCTGGTGCTGCTGGTTTGCCTTGTCATTCACTCATTTCTAAGCAAACACCTTTCTGCTTTCTCTGAGTGTTTCTCATGATTAGAAGGTACTTCATATAATTATCCACGAAGCTACCTTATAATCATATTTCAAACTGTGTGTTAAGTTCTCTGTCAGGATGTCTGTAAAAAAAAGAGGTAACATTTTTCACAGAACCAAGAACACTTCTTAATGAACTGTTGTCGTACTGATCTTACAATTCCCTGATCATCTGCTTCTTGTCTTATAGATCACGATTCTTAAACATGAAAGCTTTGTGCAATATGTAGCATATTTGGTTCTTTGTTTATTAACAGAGTTTTATAGCAGTATGAGAGTATAACTGACTAAAAATAATCCAAATTTCTAGAGTGTTCCTTGCTTTGTCTCGTATACTAAATGCAGAAGTCCTTTGGAAGCTACAATTTATCATGATCTCAAACTCCTCCCATGCAAAGTGACAAGCCACATAGCTAGTTAGTTAAGAAAGGGGCTTGGTTCATCAGAGGTCTTTTAACCTGATGCTTTTGTCAAGAACAAAGCAATTTATTATATCATTTGGTATAACTAAGGCTTGAATCGAATAGGTGTTGCATTCATGATTACTTTGTGGGCAACAGTATTGCTGCTGTGACTTTACATGTCTGACTATTTCTGATTTTCTTGCCATTTCTAATTTGAATGTATAAATATTCCAAATTCCTGATATTGATGAATTCTAACATGTACAGATGAATTCAGCCCTGCCTGAATGATTCAAAATATGACATTGTTAGTTTCTGAAATGGATGTATGTTATATTCACAGCCAAGGCTTGATTTCTTCTGTGTAAGACTTTATTTTAGAATTAAGTAACTGTATGTGCAATCATAGAATGTAGACAGCTTAAATCTCATGAAACTGCTGTTCTGCTGATGTGGCGTGTTCTAGATGGGCTTGACACACAGGGTGAAGTATGCACCCAGTTTGCATTTCTCTCTTGTTGGTCTCAATATTAATACCCACACAGCATGTGTGAAATACTTCTGAAAGATCACAGGCCACAGCTGATCCATGATAAAAGCACATGAAGCAGAAAAATATTAGAGAAATTCTCTCTTCTCTCACTGTTAAGGCTAGTTCTTTATTTCACTGTGTTTATGAAGGAGAATTGATACAAATCTACTAAGTGTCTCAGAACATGTTTTTTTTCTCTTGCTATAATAACTTTCAGCAGAGCACTTAATGCATTTGTGTATAAGTTTGTGAGGACTTGAAGAATAACATGTCTGGCAAGTGATGGAAGAATGAGAATCTTTGGTCTCAATGACATTAATTTGCTGAGTAATTACCCAAGTGTGAGGGTTCTGTTGTTATATCAGGCTTCCAGTAAATTAATGTGATCACACTCAGAATTTGGCCAAAATTTGGCCATGGAGATACTCTAAGTTCTTGGGCCAAAGTTGTAGACTTGGCATAGTTAAGTCCAGAGTAATGTATGGCCAACTTGCTAAAGACTCTTTTAAACCTCTCTGTATTAGAAAAAGCCATGGGAAAATTCCTGAGCACAGGAATACCAGATAAGTGAAATACCAAGACCTGTAATTTTGTCTTCGGGCTGTAGTAAACAGGATATATGATACAATTCTGTGCTACAGTATCCTCAGCTATTTAGCCAAAACATCCACCAAAGCAGCATTCAATGTGGATAATATTTCATCAGGTTACAGATGGATTCAATGGCTAAATATATGGTGAGGTGAAAGATCAATTGTAACAGATTAATTCAATTTCCATATTACCAAATATCTTAGAAAATTAATCATGAATGTGTTTATCTGTCACCATAAAAATGTTACTAATCCCTAGAAAATGCTACGATCTCAAAAGTTACTATGTAAAAAAAAGATAAACCATTTTCTTTCTTAGATTTAAATTAAGAAAAGGAAATCTCTATACTTCACCTTTTAGACCATGTCGCCTGAAACAGGAAGTCTCTACTTTTTGCTAATTAATATTATTAACAGCTTTAGAAACTGTTAGTTGGTATGGTCAAATGAAATAATTGTTTAAATACCAATGAAATAATTATTACAGTACTGGAATGTTGTGGTCTAGCATATGTTAGGGTGCTGATTGACATGGTCATATGTTTGTGTAGATACCATTCCCTATAGCACAGTCAATTGTTCAGGTGCAGAGTTCAGTTAATGATAGGGTTACTGAGCCTCAGCAGTATTTAGAGAGTGTGTAGAAGTAAATGTAAAATTTTCATGGCTGTTCACTAGGTCTTTTATGGGGTGTGTTCAGTGTCCTGTATCCTGATGATCAGCTGAATATTTATGTGGCTCACCAGGGTTACAACTGAATGCAGACAAGTTTCCAGGTGACAGCTTGCCCCTACTTAAAGCACCTTATTATTACAGTTAAAATGCTTTTAGCATGACTTTCAAACCCTAAGCTGAGTGTGTAGGTCTGTCAGTAAGCAAAGACATTTGGTATATTTTGAGATATAATGCACCTAGAAACCCCTGAAAATATATTCAGAATGGGATATTATTTTCTGTAGCAGCAAGGGTAATTTTATGACATGAGCCATTTGCTAGGAGTGCCAGTGCAGAGGCAGCAGACTCCATGCCTCCTGGTGATGCTGGAGTTGCTTTGTGAGTAGGGGAACATAAGACCTACCAGTGATATGTGTGCAATGGAGTCTGTGCTCAGCAACTGCAACTCTTCATTCTCATTAGGTCCCTTCAATGTAGCCTGCTCTTTCCTGTTATAAAGCTTGTTTTCTTATCCACAGCCTTCAGGGAACAGAGGCAAGGAAAAATTATTTTGTGTATGTGTGACAAAGAAAGGAGACACCTTTCATTTTCCTACATTCTAACACCTGTAAAAGATAAACATTCCAAAGTGGGAGAGTACCACAAAATCTACATTTTTTGCTCAGGAGAGGAGATCACTTATAAGATCTGATATATTTGTTTGCATCCTTCCAATATCCTAGGTCTGAGACATAAAACAGAATGCTGTGCCACAGAATATTGGGTGTGAACCTCAAGGATTTTTCTAAGCATAAGACTGAGGTCTCTCCTCTGAAAGTCTCTTTTTTGTTAGAGCACTTGACAGAGATGGCTACATGTAGCATTCAAAATGTGATGTCATCTCTCTTGAGATCAGCTTGATGCAACTCAAAATATGTAGCTACATTAAATTTAATGGAAGCAACAGTAAAACTGTCAAAGATGCTTCATT
Source organism: Dicaeum eximium (assembly GCA_013396995.1). NCBI lineage: Eukaryota > Metazoa > Chordata > Aves > Passeriformes > Dicaeidae > Dicaeum > Dicaeum eximium. Next base: position 323,847 of record VWZP01003088.1, read on the forward strand.
CTCTTGAAAAGGACATGGGAGGGGGTAGTAACCTTCAACTTGGGGTTAGATTTGGATTTGAGTTTTGGGTTTGTGTCAGGGTTATTTTCATTTGGTGTGTTTTGTGTGTGTCTTGCTTTCCTCTTAACATTAAAATAGAAAAAAAATAGGTACACTTGGGACTGGCAAACTTGGAATATCTCATTCTGGGATATTCTTGAAAGGGTTTCTTTCATATAATACAGCTGGCAGGGCTACTTCCAAAAAAAGTAAAAAATGTAAATATTTTTTTTTAATGAATTCTTTGCTGTAAAGGGTTTCATGGCTCAAAGCAGGTCTTAATCTTGTTGCTCAATTTCAGTTTTTGGCTTCTTTGACCAGAACAAAAGTGAACCTTAAGATTTTTATGGAAATAAATTCCTATCAAATGTGAATTTTCAAAACTGCTTCCCAATGAGATGGGGTTCATGATGCTATCCAAACAAATGTACCCACCAAAGAGCAAGCTCTGAATTCTGCCATGTGAACCAATAGATCTGCAGTACAGTTGTAATGAAAAATATTTTTTATATTCCATAATACCTTGGAATGCATATAGTCAAGGTTAAGCTCTATGGCCAGTGTTTTGTTTTGTTGGTATGAATTACAAATTCTGGTATCATCTTCATCATAATTGTTTTTCCCATGCCAGTCTGGTTCAGTGCCAGGCTGGCCTCAGCCAGCTGCCCGCCCAAATCCTCTGTCCCCATTCTCAGCAGCAGGATGAAAAGCCTCAAGTTTGGAGATAAAGACAGAGTACTTTGCTATGTGAGTACACTCAGTATGCCACTGGTTGCTCTCTTCATCTTAGGTTTAAAGGTGAAATCATGTTACTGCTAAAGCAGATATGTTATGGTGAGTACTCATACTAAGTCTGAATATGTAAATCAGATGCTGAAGTTAGGCTCATTATACAGAGGATGAACTTTTAAGGGGAATGCAGAAGTTAAATGCCCATTATCCATCATACAAAAATACTGCTAGAAAAGTACTTTTTAAATTTTGTCTAGCAGATGGCAGGGTTGAGGTAATGTAGAAGGTTACTGCTAGTGAGATTGCAGTTAGACATAATGGTCTTACTGAATTCAGCACAGGTTAATAGGATTCAGTCCTGTCTGATCAGTTTCCATGACTGAACAGGTAAATGTTCTGTTGTGGTTTTCAGTCAAAATTATTCAAAATAGAAGAACTAATTTAGAGTGTATCCAAACTAACCTAAATAATTCTGGAACAGTCTTGTTAGGAAGCAACTCAAGGCACAACTGTGCCAACAGATCTTCAGAGGATGTACCTTCAGCCAAGGGAGATGGTGGGAAGGAGGTAGGGACAATGATGGGCAGCCTGAAGGTGATCAGTTTGCAATTAATGTATCTTGGCAGATAGTGTTAAGCGTTCAATTATTAGTCATTTCTGCTAATAGATTAGAGGCAGATGGACTTCTGTGATGGGAGTTGGTGCCCCAGACTGCTGGCTCCATTGGCAACAGCAGCAGCTACACCATGGGCTGTTGTAGCCCTGATTGCAGTTCTGATACAAAGAAACAAATGAGTCATAATGGATGTTAGTAGGCTGTAGTGATGAAAAACGTTCAGTTGAAGATTGTTCTCTGCAGTCAGGAGGGGGATCCCACCTTTCCAATGGCATTCGTGCTGTGAAACTCTGAGCACATCTCTAATAGTCAAAACAGAAGGGAAAAATGAGAGGGAATGAGGAGTATTTTGAGGGCTTTTTGGTGTAGATGTTGTCTTAGCAGTACTCTGTAACTGCCATCATTGAGCTATAAAAGAAAGAAATAGCTGTAACAATCAGATTTTGGAAAGTGAGTGAGCTGTAAGACCTTAGGAGATCACAGCCACAGAAGAGTCTGTGCTGATGGCAAGTTGTCCTTGTTCCTTATGCTGGTGACATGTTCATTCTTCCATCTTCCACCACAGTTTCTGCTCTTTTTTTTTCCTGTTCTTAGTCTCTTCATAATGTTTTTCCTCAGTACTTCTTTTTCATAAATAGAGCTGTTGCTGACCAATAAGTCAATGTACTATAATCTCATAATTTTCTTTTACTCTGTGTTTCCTTCCCTTCTGTTGTACTGACAAGCATAAAGCTTTGCAAGGATTCAGGTAAATATGGAATAAGCAGGCTATTTTCAATAGATTATATTCTGAGGCCTGTGAAAGGAAATAAATTTAATCTGTGTGTCTATGTATTCTCCATAGATTGTTTCTCAATGACTTTCATGATATAGTATGGGGGTCCATGCTATTTAACATATTTTTTAGAACCTGGATGATGGGATAGATTTGCACCCTTTCCAAATTAGAAGGCTATACAAAACTGGGAGGAGTGGTTGATACACCAGATGATGGTGCTGTCATTCAGGTGAGCCTCAGTAGGCTGGTGAAATGGGCTGTGATCAGCAAAGGGAAGTGCCAAGTCCTACATCTGAGAAGGAACAGCCTTAGGCACCAGTACATGCAGGGGGCTGACTGGCAGAAAAGCAGCTCTGCAGGGGAGTGGACCTTGGAGTCCTGTCACATGGTGGGGTGACAGCCAGCAATGCACCCTTGGGGCCAAGGAGGCCAACAGAATCCTTGGCTGTGTTAGGAAGACTCCTGCCAGCCAGCCAAGGGTGTGATGCTTCCCCTCTACAAAGCCGGAGTGCTGTGCCCAGCTCTGGGCTTGCAGAACAAGGAAGATACAGACTTCCAGGAGTGAGTGGAGCAAGAGCTGTGAAGATGTTGAAGAGACTGGAGCATATCTACTGGGAGGAGAGCCTGAGAAGGTCAGGGCTGTTTAGCCTGGGGAATCTTATAAACCTATATAAATGCCTTTATGGGAGGGAATACAAATGAGGGAGTCCAACTTCTCAGTGGCACCCAGTGATAGAACAGGTGACAATGGGCACAAGAAAACACCTTTCATTGTACACGTGGTCCAACATTGGAGTAGGTTGTCTGGAGGTATTGTGGGGCCTCTGGCCTTGTTGATACTCAAAACTTGGCTGGGCACCTCCCTGAGCAACCTGCTCTAGGTAAGCCTGCTTGAGCAGTGGGTTGGATTAGATGCTCTCAAGCTCCTTTCCAACCTAAATGATTCTGAGAATGCAAATAGAAGTAATAATTAGGCTGAGTTTTGGGAGAGAATCTTTGGATTTAAATGATGTAGAGATTCATGATAGAATAGGTCAGAATATATCTCTGAACAATGAGCTTAGTGTCTATTTCACTCTGTATACAGTTAATTTAGTTTAAGTCTTTTTTCTTTTATCCTTCATCCCTTATGTCTTGGCTGCATTCTGATTTTTTGTGCCAGGAGGGAAGAATCTAGTTTGAAAAAACAGTGCTAGAACTGAACTCCTGCAGTTAAAGAAGGGAAAAAATACTGAATGGATGAAGGGAAAGGATGTCTGGCACAGTCGTTCCCAAGAGCTTTTGCTCATCTTAAGCGGAGCTAATAAATATGACAGGAGCATTAAAGGATTATTCATATTTTTGTTTTAATGTAAGGTTAAAAGTATCTAAATGCAAATGTTTTTATCCAAAGACTCTTATGTTTCAGGATAATTCACTGAACTGTGAATTAAAAAAGGTTTTAAGACTCTGGATCTTACGCAAAATGCAGAAAATCTCCTAATATCTGTTACAGAGTTTTTAATCTATGCATCTTGAATTGTTTTGTAAAGGAATGTTTGTTGGGGTTTTTTTTGTTTTTTTTTTTTTTTTTAAATGGGGGTAAATCAAAGCAGACAAAAATTTGAAGAACTTGCTGGTATTCCCAGGGTGCATGAAGGTAGAGCCAAAACCAGGAAAGTGATTTCTGAGCTCCAGTGTGGCTCATTCTATTTGATGAAAAGGTTTTCCTTTCCTCTTTACATGCTTTGTGGTGAAGTAAACATGAATTGTCTCTCTCCTCACATGCTATGCTCTTACAGCCAGTATTTCTCCTAGGATTCAGCCTCTCAAGTGTAAAGGACAACTTGTTTCTGTGCTTTTGGGGTTGGAGACCAATCACCTTCTTGCTAACACAACTCAGGGATTAATGTTCCTGGATTTTCTGTGGTGGAAAGAAAAAAAAAAGTTGTGACAGCCTGTCAGTGCTGGAGCTGGAATGATGACAAATATTTCATCTCTTTACAATTTTGGAATCTCTCTCACTTATTTAGGGGGCTAAATGTGCCTTTAGTAAATTGTTTTATTTATTATTTGATTGGTTTTTAATATTTGAAGGTCTTCTTTAATATAAATTGAAAAAAAATTCAAAATAAGTCAATGAGAATAATAGTTAAAAATACATTTAGAAAATGTGTTTAAACAGTTGAGCTTTTATAATTTTTTAAGGTGCTTTTTTCCCCTTAAGCCATTTGATGAAATTAAATTGAAAAATGCTGCAGTGCTGCTAAATATAACCTGGAGTGTACAATTTCACACAGTTCTGCTTAAGTTACTGGCAAGATACTTGGAGGACTGGGTACTTCAGAGAACATCAATTCTGCTGCTTTGCCTTTTCCCTCATAAGTTTTTTACTTTTGTAGAGTGATTATGACAACAAGCACTTATTGTTTATCTGTGAAGGTGGAATCAGTGGCTCATTTTTTAATTTTGGATTTTTTTTTTTTTTAAATTCCCTTTTGGACTTTGGACATGCTTGGCTTCTCCCTTGCTCCTTCAGTGATCTCTTTCTTCAACCTGTCTTTTTCTCTCAAGAACAAGAATGTTGATGCCAGTCTATGAAAGTTACATACTACAAGCACAATTTCTGTGGAGAGGGAAAGTGTCAGTAGAAGTAGCATTTTTAATTTTTTTTGTTTCTGCCAAGTGAAGAAACTTGCAGGGATTGTGGATCTGATGCTTGGGAGTCCTGTTCAGGGCAGGCTGGCAGATTATGTAAGCCTCCTCTTGCAGAGGGTAGGAACAGTATTGTTTTACTGTCTCAAGTATCTGTGTGTGATTTATGACAAGAAACAGTATTCAAGATGGGTTTTGATATCCTAAGCCAGATAAAAGAAGTGGAATCCATGCAGGGGTAGAACATTTCCATTGAATACTCAGGTGTTCATCCAAAATCTGATCCTAGCACTCATTCAGAATTGGAAGACTGGAAACAGATATGAAAATTCAGCTTAATATCAGACTGCTGCCTTTATTAAAAACCCCAAAACATAGCAAAAGGAAGTTTTATGCCCTTTTCTGCTCCATTCTTTTGCTAATTCTGTATTAGCAATACTAATACTAAGAATACTAATTCTTTGGTGCAGTTTTGTGTGTGTTCCTATGACAGGTTGCGGTCTCTGCTTTTACTTTCATGTTGGCCGTGTGTTCCCAGCTTTTTTCCTTTAATTGGTACGTCTCTGGCTACAAGGTGCTGAACATCCATGTTTGTCCTTAGAACTATCCCACTCCAAACACACACACAAACACACACACACACACATGCTCCACTCCTCTGTGGAATATTGCAGCTCAGATCCTGAAAGGCTGGCCAAAAGGAAGGGGCAGAGGGGAGGCTACAACAAGAAGGTTGAAGAGTCTGGAGGAGTTGGAAGGAAATACTTTTTTCCTTTGCTTTCTGACAAAAATCCCATGCCATGCTGCATAGTTATATAAAGCTACAGTCCAAGATGCCAGTCCTTTACCAGGGAAAGCTACACTGTGGCAGAGTGGTAACATATTAGTGTTGTAGTATAAGATTGAGGTGTACAAAGTCTGATTCTGGGACTCGCACATCGCTATCCAGCATGGAGTTGGGGAATCTGGAACTTCTTGTGTTTGATACCTATGAACCCTTTCTCTGCAGTTGACCCAAAGATGGTCAAGGAATTGTCTTGCACATTAGAGAGAACAACTCAAGTTTTAGCACAGGAACAGGGAGAAAAAATGTTTCAAGCTGGCTTTAGCTATATATCAGAAGGTAAATCGTACCAAAACTGAACTTGCATGTTTCTTCTCTTTTTCTGTCCCATATTTCCATACTCCTGGTATTGAATTATTCTTCAGAACCTTATTAATCATTAGTCTTCATGTGCAAAGACAGTAAATCAGAATTTGTGGGATAATGTTTTGTCTCATCATTTTTATTTTTAAGGTTGATGCTGACAGGATATAGGTATGGGATTAGAAATGCAAAAAGGGAATACAGCATGTGTATGTTCAAGACAAAACATATGTTATGCATTATATCACACTGTCTTGGAATGGGTCCAAACTCTCCCATTATATTAAGTAGAGCATGAATGAAATTACCAACTAGCCCTTCCAAAATTGTGGAGGAAGAAATTAGCATAAACATCTCAAAAATACTCCTGTATCTTGTTCTCTTTTTTTTTTTTTTTCATTTTAGCTAGATGAAGTGCTAGAACCTGTGTTTTGTAACAATTTGTGAGAGGAACCTGAAAAGCAAAAAATTGGTGGATTTTAAAAATGGATTTTTCAGCTGGTGTTACAGTTTACTCAGTGATTGTCTTCCTACTGACATCCTACTGGCAACATTTTCTTTCCCTGGCTGCCTTTCCAAGTCAGGGCTCTTTTCTTGATGCAACTTTTGGTCTACCTGATGCCTAAAACTAGCTTCTAAAGGTACTATCAATGCTTTTTAATGTACATGCAACTTGACCTAGAATAGTAACACTGAAATTGCATTTTATGTGTGGCAGGAATCATAAAGTGAAATGTATTATGGTCTAATGAGAAAAGTCATGAAAGTCTGTGTTGACAACTTTAATATCAAATCTGTGGTGTTACATCCTTGCAGTAAATACTAGATCTCTTTTTGTTACCAATTCAAGATGATTAGTCCTAGGACATAGGACAAATGAGATTCCTAAAGAAATACCATGTCATGGCAGCACAATAAAAATCTAAAATTAAAGAGTGTAATGTATATGAGTATTGGGACAACATGATGTACCCCATCAGCTCATACATAAGAAAAATCCCAAGATTAAAACCTTCCAGATGGCATGAGAAGTGTTTTCATAGCATGGCTGTATGTTGAAGAAAACATGTAGTTCATTTAACTACAGTAAATTACTGACACTTCCAAGCAATACTAGAAATCATGCCATGGAGGCAGAAAATAAAAAATAAAAGAGTGTCACATGGACCAACGAGGACTATTTATTATTGATCATCAAAGGGGTATAGACAGGTTCTTCATCTGGAAGCTAAGCAAAGATAGCCAAGCAGAGGGAGTAGTTATGTAAGAGTATTTAACAGCACTTTCATTTTCCAGAGATAAAATTAGAAGTGCCAGACTGTTCAAAATTTGCCTCTGCTTGTCAACTTTCTATGAGGAGCACATTTCAGAGGGTCATTTTAATCAAAACGAAAGACACATCCTATTAGGACAGCTTTGCTGACAGATTATTAAGATGAATTACTAGCATCCACTTGTCCCAGATGCCTTGTGGATGTCAGTTAGTACGAGGCATTGGGAGGACTTACAGTATATGCTTTGCTCTTTAAAAGCAATTTACAATCAAAGTTAGCAATTCTAACTAAGTGAGAAGAGCTTAATCCTGGAGCTGTCACTAGGCATTATTTTCATATTCCTGACACATCACCATTAAAACAGTTTACATGTAAAAGTTAATAGGGTCTAGGATATTTCATTATGTAAAACAATCACCTGTTTTTACTAGAACAAACACATATTCTCTGTGGGGAAGAGGCAGTGGCATAAACTAATAGAACTTCTAAGTTGGGTCCATTTACAAGTTTCTGTAATATCTATCAAAATAGTTCTGAGTGACTATTTTTATCTTGGACAGCAGCTGGTGGACCTTTGGTCTGCCTACATAGTGTGTAGGCTTAGATGGTTAGTGGCTGTGCCTACTGTCTTGCTCCCTCTCACACCCCAATTCAAATTTATGTTGACATTTTTTTCTCTCAAGGCAGTGAATATTATATTGTAATTAACTGTGGAAGCTGGAATATTTGACAGGTATTTAATGATAAGTTGCTACTTTCAAATATGATCAGTATGCTGCCATGCCTGAGAAAAGATCTCATTGCTGCATCTCCAGTTAGGAACAAGAAGAAAAAGGCTGTTAAATCTGCCTTATTAGAGTTTCAGGTGTTTTACCTGTTTCATTTTCCCCAAACATAGACCTTCAGGCTTACTCACTAGAATAGCTATGAGTCAATATTAGAAACGCCTGCATTAGGGGAACACCTCTCTAGGTGTGTATGTCTCTCCAAATAATACAAAACAAGAGCATATATTTAATTCAGAACACATCAATTCTCTTCCATTTTAGAATTGGCCATGTGAAACTTTTTCTCTTAGAGAACTAGGGAAAATGAAAGGTCTGTACAATCAGAACAGAGTTGCTAGAAGTGCATATGATGATAAGAGAGTAAGTGCTTAAAAAAATAAAATTATTAGCTTCTAGGAGTGTGTGAAGGAAAGAGATTCTAGGTAGGAGGCATGTTCATACAATATCATCATCTTTGTCCTACATTTTGCATAGGATGTCTTTTTGCAGTGGTATCCCTATAAGCTTGTGGGAAAGCCTGCTTCATCCTGTAGTATTAATACTCACTTTTTCCCTTCAAAGCAGGGCATGAAGGCAAGCTGTAAGAGCACAACTCCCAGGGAAATTGTGGTGCTGCTTGGTCTGGAATGCAGATCCACAGTTCTCACTGTGGTTGTTACTAGGTCTGTGGAGGTCTGTCTGCACATCAGGAGCCAAGGGAAACATTTGACAGGTAGGACCCGCCCTAGGAGCATTCTGCATCTTTCTTCCTTTTGCAATGAATTTGCAGTACATGTCTTTCTGATTTCTCTTCTAAATAAGAAAAGTGGTCTGTCAGGAACTGCTCAGTTGTTTCTGATAACTCCAACCCTACGCTAATCATAACTCTGGCACAGTGTTTCTCCATCTGTGTGGAAGAAAAGAGGATGGGAGGAGGGGATGGTGGGGTGGTGAGGATGCACTAATGCTCCAGCATTCACCCTAAGCAAGATTTCTTTGACATACCATCACACATTGTTATTGTGATTAATTATTCCCCTCAGTGTGCTTAGTGTATCCTGATGCAAGAAATAAAAGCAATGACATGCAGTGTTTACCCTGCCTTTCCCTACCATGGTACCTGAGAATTCTCTGGCCTTGTTGTGGCTGTGCTGTTTGTATCTTTGCTAGATTTGTAGCATATTTATTTTCTACAGGGGGCAAACCTCTGTCTTCTTCAGAGATGTATTGGGGATTGTGCTTCCTCATACAGAAGTTTTTAGCTTCTGTTTCGTTGCCTCTTTCTTTGACAGTAGAGGCTCTAATTTTTGTTGCTGAATTGATAATCATCTTTGGAGAAACATTAGTCTAAGTGGACATAATAGAAAGAAACAAAAAGGGTAATAAATTCTGTTATATTGTCTTATTTCATGGCAAACAGGTTCTGATGCCTTCTTCACTGAGGCTCAACACAGGACCTTTCTAAAGTTAGAGTGAAAAGAAAGTGTACTTTGCACAAAGGAAATTGTGGAGAAAGCAATCAGTGTGGTAGGAGAGTGATGCTTTTACAGCACTTGTGATGGAATGGAATACAGAGACCAAACACTGGATGATGTGAAAGGCCATGTATGAAGTGCTATTACTGTCACGATGATGACTGAATGCATGTTCAGATTACCTTTACAGGAATAGCAACAAATGATCTCTGTATCTCCCCCTCCTACTCATCCGAAGCTCTCAAGGCTGCATTCCTAATCAACGAAAAGCAGGCATCCCACTCCCATGCCAAGAGGAATAACCTGAGCATGCAAGCTCTGCTTTGGATTAAATGTTAGAGTTATGTACCCTATATTGTCAGGTTATAAGAATTGAAAAGATAACGATAAATTCAGTTATAATTCTCTACATCTATCCTCTTGTCCTGTTCCTCGAATTCCAATGTTGCAAACAAAATTCTCATTAAGTGCTAATGATTATAATCATACAACTCTTTATAGCATATCATTGTCAATAATTACATACACATGCTCTTAAGTTGGAATATTTCCTTATTAAAAATACATTTCCTTTTAGGGGCTTCAGTCATTTGAATGTGGAGTGAAAATAAATTAGGCTGTAGCAGGCATTGCAGCTATAGTTACTACTTCTTCCATTATTGCAAGTTATTATAAGCTTGTATGATTGAAACTGCTATAGATAAGCATGCAATAATATTTTCACTGTCGCCATGATCACTGGCTGAGATAAGAACTTGATGTTCTATTTTTGTTCTGGATAGAGAAAAAACAAGGAGGGGTAAATGGGGGGGGGAAAGGGCTTCAAGTCTTGCAATGATATGCAAGGGAAAAAAATTTCCAAGCCTAAAGGAGGCCCACACATACGTCAATGATGACACGCAGCTCTCAGAGGATTTAGTGTTAAAGGGACGTCTGCTAATTTTATTTGCAAGAGAGGAGAGAAAGCATGCACATTCAAGATACTTGTTGTATCATTTTTAAATCAAGGCCATCTTTTTCTCGGTGGTAAACGTGAAATGTTTTTAAAGGCCAGACTTAGCATAAAATCTATTGGTTGCTATGGAGACCACTTACCACACAGGACTGCACTCTGTGTTCAACTCTGTGATTTTCTCTATTCAAAGGTTTGCCATTGTCAAAAAACAAATTAGTTTTTCAGTTGTTTATTACAAAGTTCATTATGAGAAAGGTAGTAAATAATATGGTATTTTATTCGTGTGTGGATAGGTGCCATGTGTGAATTAACCAGGACACTATTCCTTAAATTTGTCATTCTAAAATAATTATAGCAAAATTTGCTATTGTTAAGAAATAAAACAGATTTTGATCATTCTGTGGAAATGAACATGAAGCAAAGCAGGTAGTTGGTAGTCCAACAAAATTACATGGTAATATGGCTTTTCACACCTACACAGCACTTAGTAACAAAGCACTGAAAGAGAAGAAAGATTAAGCCCTGTTAGAGTAAAACTTTATACCTGAGGTGCATTACTTCTCTCTTTATGAAAGGAAGGGTGGGTTCAGGACCTCATGCTCGCTGAATTATTCATGCTGTCTTTTGCATCTCAGATTTCTAGGGTGGAAACTGGTAGAGGTTGTTATTAGCAGAAGCACAAATCTAACTAGGTACAGCAGTTCAGTGAAAATCTGTTCAACTGTTTCTCCTGAAGTGTTTGTCTAATTACAGCAAATGCTTTCTGCCAAACTGTCCAGCACACCCACCCCCAAAAAGAACACATTCAGGGAGGATGTGCTAAGTGTTTCATTTGGAATATAATTGACACTGAGGCTAGTTGAGACCTGGGAGCTGGGTGAGAGAGACAATTCATAAAAGTATTGGAAGCCTTTTATATTACTTAAAGATATTTCAACGACAAATTGACATCAGCAAGTTCTTTCTCAGTCATTTTTTAAAAATAACATTTTAGTCTAACTTCTGATTACTTGAGGAATGCATGAATATGCTACTTTCAGCACTTGAGATTTGCTCCTGTCCCCTCCTTGGTGCATTCTGTACCTAAGTGAGCCAAATTCAGAGCTGCTGTAAGAGGTACAGCTTCAGTGACTTGAGAGAAATGCTGGTGCTGCTTTTGGTGTGGGGTCTCTCTCCCACTGACAGGCCAATGATAGGACTCTCACACAGCACAGTAACAGGTCTCAGCTCAGCTTGGAGGTTTCTCTGCAGATTTTTTGTGTTTAACTATTTGTTTGGCTTTTCTGTAATGGGTAGAGTTTTGTGTAGGTTGTCTCTAGTGATTTTGTAGGACCACTAGACAAATGAAAGGCTATCTTGAGACATGGTGGTTTATCATGGTAATTTTTAGAAATGTTGACTTTGTAGGTAATGTAGTAAAGATTGTTTAATTGCAAATCTAAATTTTTGCCAAATATTTGTGTGCATATAAGTTAGTTAGATTTCACTTTCCTAGTCAAATCACTCTTCTACTAAATACCAAATGTACAGTGTCAAGTCCTTATAATTAACGTGTTGTAAACATGCTATTAAGACAAATCAGGTTGAAACACATGAGAAAAACGAAAGCATAATTTAATTCAAGCTATTGTCAGTCTCTTCAAGAATTATTATGCAGTTGGCCTCCTCCTGTGCAGCTCTGTTTTAGCAGAGCATGCACTGTTTCGCACTGCATGCAAAGTAACTAAAAAAGAAATGAGTCTTTAAAAAGGAATGCTCCAGTTTAAACAAGCCAGTGGGGGCTACTTAGGCCAAACTAACTGGTGACACTATGTTTATACTAATAGACAAGGGAATCTGACTCATAAATGGTGCAGAGGAAAATATGTTTAATAAGCCTCTACTGAAAGTGTCCTATTATTATTTCTAATAGAAAACTTTTACCCCTTACAATAAGCTTTTCATTTTCCTTTGTGGTCAGGTTTGTGTCTGAGCTCTCCGGCTTAACATCTGTCCTGTGTTTTTCCTCTGTTTGACTCAGGCTCCTTCAGAGGACTCAGTAGGGACCCAGTTTTCCTTCTGTGTTCTGCCAGATTTCATTAGGGTGCTAGAGACTCTTAATAGAGCAGAATTTTTTGCCTAGTGCATATAATGGAATAATACTGTCTTTAATCAAAAGTAAATGTACTAGGAAGCTATCCCTATCTGAATCAGCTCTCCTCCTCTACTTCTAAAGCAACATGACAAGGGGCAGAGTAGCAGACAAAACATTGTTTCTAGAACTATGTTTTCATGCGAATGAGGCATTCCTTAAAGGCACCGTCTGTACTACATGAAAAAATCAATCCTGACACGCACAAAGAGACCATTCAAGATTCCCATACAAAATTGCAAACCTAATAACGTGACCTGAATGAGACATAAAGCACAAGATTTTTTTTTCATGTTTTTTGAATGCTATCAAAACTTTTACAGGAATATTCACAAACAGGAATCTGCTTCTTGCCACATTTTGCAGTTCTCAGTCTCTCTGCTTAAACCAGTAGCCCACAGGAAAATAAAACTGTGGTCTTGGTTTAATATCATTGACGATACTCTGGGTTCTGCAGAGCACCTATGTTGACAAAATAGTGACTGGCATCTTAGTGGGAGGCAAGGTTGATATTTTCAGTCCTCATCAAAATGAAAATGAGTGCATACTTCAATTTGGAAGTTTCATTTGGGTTTTCTGTGTCTGTGCTTGTTCATAAATCTTACTGAAGCTCAACCTTTTTCCTTAAGAAAAGTTTAGCAAGAATTTAATGTCTTGTCATCATGTTTATAGAGCCTTCTATTTATAATAATTCTGTTAAAGCGTTAGTGAAAACTGTAATACCATTTTTAGGCTGGAACTTACCTGTTTCTAGTAGTTAGTTCAGTGCAGAACTCAGTCATGGACTTTGTACTGGATTCTGTTTCCAACAGATATCAAGAGCAATCTAACTCTTTATGTTAGGCCATGTCTTGATTCAAGAGGAAATGATGGGTTTTCTGTTAAAGCTAGACTGTCCCTTACCACAGTCCTGATTTTAATGTTCAGTAACTCGAGTGAGTTGAAATCAGGGGAGATGCTGTGGGCATGAGTTAAAGGTATTTAGAGAAAACAGCCATCAAATGATGACCTAAAATGCAATGATAAAGAATGAGTCTGAGAAGGTTTGTTCTGTTATTATGGCTTTAATACTTTTATATAGAAAAAACAGTAATGAGGGAGATGAAAAGGTTGAGAAATGGGAGCTGAAAATTTAAAGATGGGGGATATTCTTTAAGGATTTGTTTGAAGGACAAGTAATATCTGAACCCAAATAGTTGAATTGTCTAGCCCAGGCTCAAAATGGCAAATTACAAAAGCTATTCTTCAGTCCTTTACCACTCCTGAGTAATCAATTTATTTGATCCAATTGTTGTCTTCTATTTTTTAAACTTTTTTTATAATTAAAAAGTAAGCTGGTCTATTAGGATAAACTAGGTAATTTTCTGAGTCTTTAAGACCATAATACTTACTAAACTATTTGTCTACTAATTTTGAAATGTAGCTTTGGACAGTTACCTTATTAGCAGAGAGGAACATATTCTTATATGACAATCCTTCCTTAATCTACTTGTTGTGGTTGTTTAGTAAGGCAGAATAAACTGTAGTGTGTCTCTGCATTCAGCTCGTATCTTTGTGCTGCCATGCACATTACAGTGTGCGTGGCAGATAAAGCAGTTACATTAGATTTTTCAATAAAAATTCCATGCAGGCACATTTCTTTGACCCAATATTAGGCAAACAAAACATTGGCATTGCTTGTGTGGTGCATCATCCTCCTAGAAGAGATGAATCAAAGAAAAGATGCACAGACCAAAAATGCCCAAAGCTACTGCAGGAAGACTTATATTTTTTCCTGCCTGGGGTGGGTCTTTCCTTAAAATGATTCTGTTTCCCTTTCTCAGCCTTTTGTCCTAACCTTTGGCTATCAGGTTTGGAAGAACAGTGTTTGTAGTCAAGATTCTTAAGGAATGTGAAGACTCCAGATTTTAGGATATGACCCTAGGTTGCAACTTTAAATAGTGAGAAATCTTGGCCTGTTTTTCTCCTGTGTATAATGTTTATGAATATCCTTACCTTTAAGGCCTTTCTGTCTCTAAGACCTCAGAGTGATGTTCATTTTACTTACTACCCACATGTTGTATGGAAAATACTAACTGATGCTTTTTTGTGAGGAATCTAGCTTGTGTGGGACCAACAAAAGATGATGTTCATTGTGGAGTAGTGGTAAACATAAATGAATCTACCAAAAAAAAAGGCAAGAGTGGTGATAGAAAGGAAAGACATTGAAATAACCAGAGTTATTTCTGTGAGACCTCTGAAATATTTTATTATTTTGGGTTGGACTTTGGATCTGAATTTATATCCAGACTGCCCTTGGGAACTGCAATTCACCTATCAAATATCACTGGCATTTAGCCTTAGTTTGGGGAGTAGATAGGAAAAGAGCCAAAACTGCAGTGAGAGAGGATAAAAAAAGGAACTGAGCAAAGCAGACAAAGTGGCCAGCCCTAATGTATTAAAAACACAAACCCAGCTGTATGTATTTGTGATGCTTCTTGCAATGTTCAGTGTTTTCTATTTGGTTACAATTTTGCTGCCTTTTTCACTCCATCCTTTGGAATTTTCTGGAGGAAAATCTCTTTTCCCCAGAGTACAGCCCAGTAGCAAGTTCTAGGATACAGAAGTCCCTGAGAGCACAATATAAGTAAAAATTGGGTAACTTCACTTTTTGGAGACTGAGTGAAATTTTGTCTTGTCCAGATTGGAAGTGGGAAACTGTTTTTCCTGCTTTTACTGTTGCATACACTTATCATTCACAATATTTTAAGGTTAAGTGTACGTATTTATAAGAAGTAACTTTTAATCTCAGACCTCATGGGCAAGGAAATCTTTTGAAATGCTTTAGGTATCCAACAAGTTGCATAAGCAGAAAAGGTTTCCCTCTGCCCAGTGGCCTCTATTCCTGTGGAACAAAGTGCTAATTTAATATATTGAACATCCAAAGCAAAACAGAAGTAATTTTTAATAGTTCTGAAGAGCAATCAGATACTGAGGTAAGGATCCATTGGTTTGTGTTTTTCCAGGTTCAAGATGCAATGACTTCTAGATACCTACAAATCACTTAATAAACGGAAAAAACCCAAATGTATATCATTATAACAATTTATTTTAAAATGAAAACAGAAGCAAAACTTTATCACCTGCACTGAAAAGGGCCAGGAAAAGTTTACTGAATTCTGTGAGTTATAATTATTGAAATTTATTTGTTTCACTTCAAGAATAATTGTTAATCCTTGATTTGAGTTCATATAGTCTCTGACCTCACAGTGCCACAAAAAGGAGGATGGGTTTGATTAGATTTAGTTGTACCACAAGGGGCATGGAAAGTACAGAAGAAGGAAGTATTTGAATGTAGATTAAAAGATTTACATTAATAATTTACGTACATCTGTGTTTAAACCATGGCTCCTTGAGAAGGACTATGTTGAACTGGCTGGTGTTCTGATGCACCAGTGCTGAACTTTGTGCCCTGGACCCTCTAAGACAGAGGGCTCTGTGCATACTGTGCAGATCTCAGAACACTGTACTGTTCAAGGATATCTTCTGTCTATTTAGGGTAGAAGATTTTTTCATTTGTATGTCTTGGATTCCTTTTTCTGTCAAATGACAGTACTTATTTTAGTTGTTATCAGATTTCTGAGTAGCTCACAGATAAGAATAACTTTTCCCTAACTGAGAAACATGTAGGTTTATAGGCTCTGTTTTGTGTCATGACACATTTAAAAATGATTTGAATTTTCTAATGAATATGAAAATTAAAAGATGGATTATTTCAGGAAGATATGTCAGTATTGTTGACAACATCTATTACCATCTTTGTGCCAATGCCTTTGCAAGTTTAATACTGCTGACCTTGAAAGTTGCAGGCTCTTTGCAGTAGAGGAGACCTGACTCTAGCAAGCACTGTTTGGCACCAAAGTAAATGGGATATAATTGCTTGAAATCGTTCTAAAGGGATAAAAATAACATTAATTTTCCTCCACGACCGACAAGACAGACTACAGATTAGTCTACAGATGTTCTCCGTTCTCTTCCTCTTAAGTCCTTTTGTTTTGGGGCATTCTCTGTCCACTGAAGTGAGTGCTTCTTTGCAGAAATCATGACACACTGATTAATTCCTCAGTTGAGGCACAGCCTGCTGATTTGTAATGCTGTCTATTCATACTCATCTCAAACGACTGTTAAATCAGAGCACTGAACACCCACATCTCTGCCGTGTTCCTTCAGCAATGTTTAACAAATTGGTTCCCCAGAATTTGCTGTTCCCTTCCCTGAAGAACTGCTGCTCCAGTGAGCACCAAGTCAGTCCTGCGTCACTTCGGTGACAAGAGTGACATTCACCTCAGCAAAGTCTGTTTATAACTGAATGTTGCAGTATCCCCAGCTCAAATCACAATTAGCCACCTCTGCTTGCAAAAGTTGTCATTGTGTATTCCTACAACTGAGCAAGGGTCTGCATATGAACGTGCATGTGTCCATGGTATTGCACTTGTCTTCATTTAAAAACAAATTTGATGGTGGAGGAATATTTCCTCCCAATTGCACTGTGGCTCTCTTAGAAACTGTATCTAAACTACCATCCCAAAAATTCTCAATAAATATACAAATGATAGTTTGTATAGTTGTACTTACTGTAACTTCCTGTAACGTGTATGCCTGAAAAAAACTGAATTATGATGATTTTACTGTGTCAGAAGATGTAATCATACAACTAGACCTTAAAATAGCAGCAAATCTAGCTCTAGAAGGAGATAGTAACAGTAATTGTAATCAGTGTACTGCTACATAAAATTGAGTATTTGAGTGCTGAGAAGTTTGAACTAATTCCTGTGTGTGTAAGTACAGGTACAACTTGTAGCCCACAGTTGTTTTATTTACTGCTCAGAGCAGGTTTCTGCGTGGAGATTCCATATTCTTTCACAGAATAGCCACTTTCTCTTTAAGCTGATGGGGCTGGGGAAGGGGAAAGCAGGCTCAATGTGCAACAAGAAAAATTTAGCCTCTGCAAAAAATGCTGGATTCTACTAGACAGTGTAATTAATGAAATGATTTAGAAGAAAGAGCCTATGGAACTCTTTAAAGCACAAAAAAGGGACATTTATCTGCATTATGTCTCTTGCTGCAGTTCACATTTTCAGCTGGCTCCGTGTCAGTAGTAGCTTATGATTCTGTTAGCTTTACACAGAGATAAATCATACCTAGATGATAGATGCCACTTGTGGATTTTTCTTTGTTGTTTTGCTCCCATGCACTCAGTCTGCAGTGTATTAGCAGGTTATTCTCCTGTAGCATTTTGAGATGACTGGCAAATGTAATAAAGGTAGTTGGGAAATAGGTGTATATTCAATTTACAAACAGTTCTGAGTAGTTCAGTATCCTTATGGCTTCTGCTTATGGCAAAAAAATTGAGGTGAACAAGTGGATGACATGAACTCTGAAAAAAAAATCACCTGCCTGATTTTAATGACTGAGGCATAGTGAGGTATGTAAGACTGGTAACTCCAAGAGTAGTAGATCATACTCTTGTGTCATGGAACAGTTTTAATTCAAGAAATGGGTTTTAAAGGGGAGGTGTTTGGTATTTTATGCTTCAATGAGTTGGTGTTTCACAGAGATACCTGAACTAAGGAGATAAACTTCATAAACGCTTGATACAAATGAACTTTTCTCTGTTCACCTTTCCATGTAACGCCCCTCTACTGGAGTTCTTGCTGAACAGAGAAACCTGAAAATAAATTATACCAAAGCACACACTTGCTGTGTCAGTCATGTTTCAGCAATGTAAATTCAGACAGCTTGTGAAAGATCAGATGGGGAAGAGTTTGTGTACTGCAGGTGTTGCACCAAGCTACATGGTGGTGTTCACCTCATCTGGGCCTGCTTGGCCTCTTGGGTTGATGGAGTTATGGAGACTTCAGCTGCTGATTATCACAGCAAAGAGACTGTTTGTAGACTACTGACTTGAAGGGAGAGTGTGCTGGTTTGTAAAGTGCTTGGAAAAGACTTCCAAACTTAAGTCTCTGATTGCGTGTTCTTGTTCACTGTGATTTTTTCTAGGAGTCTTTGTTTTCATATGTTTCAGCACAACTTTGAGAATATTCTAGTTGCAGGGACTTCTGCAAATGAATAAGCAAAAATAAAAATTGTCAGTGGGTCATAGGGGCTTGTTTCAAAGTACAAATCACTTTTTGTCCTTTTGTGGGCATGACTTATGTTCCTTGTCTGAAGTCTGGGTCCTGGAATGTATTCCTGTAAGTATTAGTTTGTGCTGTTTTCTGCTGATTTTTCTTCTCATGAAGTGAGCTGATCTTAAGGAAGACCTTAGTATATAATTTTTGCATTGTCTTTATGTACACAACCTGTACAGAACACAGCTGGGCAACTATTGTGTACTTTGACAGCATGCCCTGAGAATGCTGGAGTCTCTCTCTTCAGTTTTGATGCTGTTTCTCAGATTTTAGCTTCTTGCAGCAATGATTGGCTTCATTGCTGATTCATATGGAGACGTAGTAGTCTGTTTTGCAATGTTGACATGAAATTGTAACTGTAATACAGCCTCCACGCAGTTTCCTGTAAGGAAAATTAATAAAATAGCTGTCTTCATTTCCAGGCACTATTTTAAAAAGTAATAAATCAGTGTAATGCTCTGTAAAGTTATAAGATTTATTCAAGGCAGCAGCTTTGTTCAAAATAGCAAAGTGCATCTCCATTAGTTCTGCTACATGTTGTTCTCAGGTATGACTTTGTTTTCCACCTGAGAGGAGCCCTAAACTTAAACATGTTTATTATGGTTTGATAGTATTAGAGGTGTTTATGTTCATATCACAGAACTCAAAACTGAATGTGAATTAACTCTAAATTTTGACATGTCTTAAGTATAGAGCAACATACAGACTCTGAGGATAAAGGTGTATTAATCCTCTTAAAAGTGGTTGAGGCTCAGATGACTTCCTATTTAACTTGCTTAGGCCTTGAGAATGATAAAATCTTAAAAAATTTCTGGAGTCCTGGAATCACTTCCACCAGTCTGTCAATACATGATAGAAACTGGTTTAGTTATGTATTGAACTTTGCCTTGGCCCTTTCCTACATGTGTCATAGGAAAGGAACTGAACTGTCACCTGGTGTGCATATATGCAGAATCTCAAAATCACAGAATATCCTGAGTTGGAAGGGACCATTCAGGATCATTGAATCCAGCTCCTGGCTCTGCACTGGACCACCCCCAGTCACACCATATCCCTGAGAGCCTTGTCCAAAAGATTAAGCTCTGTCAGCCTTGGGGCTGTGACCAATTCCCTGGGGAGCTGTTCCAGTGCCCAGCTGCCCTCTGGGGAAAGAACCTTTTCCTCTTATCAAAACTAAACTGCCCCTGACAACTGCAGGCATTTCTCTTGGGTCCTGTCCTTGGTCACCACAGAGAAGAGATCAGTGCCTGGCCCTCCTCTTCCCCTCACCAGGCAGCTGTGACAGCAGTGAGGTCTCCCCTCCTCTCCTCTCCTCCAGGCTGAACAGACCAAGTGCCCTCAGCCACTCCTCACACAGGGTCCCCTCAAGGCCCTTCACCATCCTTGTTGCCCTCCTCTGAGCCCTCTCCAACAGCTCAGTGTCTTTTTGATGTTGTGGCACCCAGAAGTGCCCCCAGCACTGGGGTGAGGCTGCCCCAGCTCAGAGCAGAGCGGGACAATCCCCTCCCTTCCCTGGCTGTGCCTGATGTCCCCCAGGACAGGGCTGGCCCTCCTGGCTGCCAGGGCACAGGGACTCCCATTCAATTGCCATGGACCAGGACCCCCAGCTCCCTTTGTGCAGCGCTGCTCTCCAGCCTCTCGTTCCCCAGTCCGTATTGTCATCCAAGGTTGCCGCATTCCAATTCAGTATGAGGGAGCTTTAACATTTTCCAGTTGTATCTTCTTACTAATATTGTTTTCCCCCTCTTTTTCAGTGATAATCCTTATTTTCTAATGTACCCACTGCATAGAGTTGCAGGTAAATTTGTGAGTTTACTTTAGTTTCCATGCTGAATCAGATTGAATCTTCTGGATTATAGCCAAAAGATACCTGTAAACATTTTTACTATCTGATCTTCTTAGTCCCTCTGTTGTTGTGACAGTTTGTCTCCTATGGTATCCAGATTTTTTCACTTGTGATGATAAAGAGCTTCAGCTCCAGCTCAGTTTCCAGCTGGTTCCTCTTGTCAGGTTCATAACATAGGCAATGCACTTAACCCAGTTATTCAACTATTGCATTTGAAAGCAGTTTTGCTGAATGAAATAACAGCAGTGCTTGAAGCCTCAATTAGGCCACTGTGTTGTATTGTTTCTGCTAATCAGGTTGGTCCCTAGCAGGCTCTCTTGGGCCACCCTCACCATGTCTTTTGTCTTTTATATTAAATCTAGGACATGATGTGGTGTTGAGGACAGCTTGCCATAGCTGGACTTTACTGGGTTTAAGATGCCTATGTCTTGGTGGTTACAGAGAAATGTGACCAGGGAGAAGCATGTGGATTTTGGTAGCAATCCCCATTGTTAAATAAGGCAGACAGCAGCTGCTGGTCTAGGGTTTTGTGACATGGCTGATGAGTTTTTTCAGGATCTGCTGTTGAGTCTGGCTTAATCACTGGACCAGGTCATTTGTTTGAAATGGTAAACTATAGCTTTCAGCAACTTGATCTATGTAAATGATAAAGTTCATGCCTGGGTTTTGTTGTGAAACTTGCACCTTCATTGTCTGGCTTTCTTCTTGGATATTGCAAACTGGAAAAATTGTTTCTCTCAGCTATTACCTTGGCATTTATGAGCTGTAAGGATAGAGCCTCGGTGAAATGGGAGAAGCTATTTATTATTGTACCAAGTCTGATATTCTACCACATTCTTATTGAACAGACTAATTGTATCCATGTTCATTTCCTCAAAGGAATGAGAATTATATGTGGGATTAGAAGGATTCAGGGAAATTTTCCAATGTCAGCCCTTGTCAATTGAGGCTGTACAGGGAGAAACTCTGCATGTTCTTGTAAAATGTTATACTGTTGAAGTAACTGGGGCTTGTTTAATCTCCTGGTCTTTCCAGTGTAAATGTTTTAGTATTTTGTATGTTCTTGTGATTTCTGGGATTCAAAAAGAACTGTCTATTGGATCCTATTTTGGCTATCAGCAAGAAGCAAAAGCTAAGGATTTGCCCATTCATCTTTACTGCTCTAAAATTTCTACTGGAAGGTCCCAGAAGATTGTTACTATGATAAGACTTCCTTTTCTTCATTCTACCCGAGTCCTTATCTCTGCTATCAACAGGTTTAGAATCTTGTCCCTGGCAATTATGTCAATGGCTGCTGCCCTGTTATGACTGAAGAGGTTTTTTCTCTTGTGTTTATAAGCATCCACAGGACTAATTGTCAGATGGAATCAGGAAAAATACTGCATTGTGAGGAACCTCTGAAAGTGTCTAGTCATAGGATCACTCTGCAAATAATTATACTAAACACAGAATCCTGAAAAGGATGTGTGGAAACACCTTATGGTAACAGTAAATGTTAAAAAGCAAGGTAAAATAACCCTGTGTGTATTCATGCACATCTGCATGTGTAATCATCTAAATTCCTCCTCTCCAAAGTGAGTAATTTTGATGATCAAACAGGTTTTCCCTTACCCACATCTTTGCTGCTTGCACAGCCCTGATTATAATTAGTCCCTTATGCAAATGGCATATGAAGCCTTGGGAGGAGAAGCGTCTTGGAAACGGGAAGGAAGCTTCTTGAGAAAATATCAGCAGATGAAGAGAGGGGTCCAGATCCTTGGCCATAAGAGATATTTGCACTGCTGGCAGAGCTTCAAGACCTCCTCTGTCATGTGGATCCATTTGTTTATGCCTGTGCCTGCATCTGTCACAGACATGCACCTCTCATTCTGAAAAAAATGGTTCACAGGTTCCCCTGTCAAGCCTGCCCCATATTTGCTCACCCTCTTCAAGGCAAGCAAACCAACCCAATGCAGACTCAGGGAGGAATGCAGATTGGTAGGGACCCATGGAAGTCTCTGCTCAGCCCCCTGCTCAAAGCAGAGCTACCTTGAAATGGCACAGGACCTTCTTTCACAGAAGATGCTGTTTTCATTTAAATCTGATTTGATTTTATAATTTTTTGTTTCTGTTCTGGAATAAACTTTTCTGGAAATAAACCACAAGAAAGCTCCCTTCAAGCAAGGTTTTGCCACTACTTTCTTTGTAATTTTTAAAAAAGTTTGTATAGATTTTGATACCTTACTCTTCACCATAGTTTCTCTGAATGCTTTCCAGAGGATGCCAAGTGATGTGCATAATATCTGACATATGTGGTTTGTTATCTTCCTTACTGTCTCCCCAGAAGGAAAATTCTAAGTGCAGTAGTGTGTTTACTTTTGAAGGACTTTGGGGATAGGAGATAGTTTGTCTAGCCTTTGGTTGAAATTCCTGCTACCTTTCTGACCCTTCAGCAAATCTTGCTGAACTACTGGGCAGTCAGTGGCTGCTACCTTCTGCTGTTATTGCTAGGAACAGGCAGAAGGCAATAACATTTCAGTGTTTATTCATGTTCCTTTAAGGAGCCTTAAATAACAGCTGACTTCTCTGTTAACAGAAGAACAGGAAAGGAAACAGTGAGATAACAAAAATCCAGCTTTCTGCTATTAAATAGTTCATCTTAAGGTACCTACTGTTTATATGAACTCCTAGAGTTTCTACTAACAGTCATATTGTATGACCTGACTTGTTTCCATTGTATGTGGAGGGTATGTAGTTGCAGTGGAGGAGAGCCAGGCTCAGGTGAGCCACTGGCAGGACAAATTCCACATGCAGACATGTTTCACTTGCATTTCTCACACTTTTTGGTAGCAAGATAGCTCAACTTACCAGTATCAAACCCACGCATTCTAAATGTTTTCTTGCCATTTTGAGATTAAGTCATTGTTTTCAGTAATGGTCTGTCTAGATGCAGGGAGCTGTGTCTTTTAGCATTATTAATACTCAGCTATACCTGTTCTGGCATGAAAATGGCATTTCTTGTTGATAATAATTTCTCTCTTCCTTCTGACAAAAAACTGTCACCAATAGCATGGACTCCACCTTTCAGAAAAGTAGGAACAAAAGTGAGACACAGACAGAGCAAAGGTTAGCAAGTAATTTTCTTATTAGCTTTTTAGATTTTCTTTGGTGTTTATATACATGCTAACTTTAAAACCTGTTAATATTCTTACACAGATCTTGAATCCTTTTGTCTTTCTCAGTTTTACTTTCTTTGCTTTAAGCCTCTGGTATTCATTCCACTATGGTTTGGTGCATAGCCAGGCTTTGGAGTCCAAGAAGGCCGTTTTACAAACTATTAAACTAAAAATTAATCAGTTTTTTGTAAAACCACATGCATTTCTCTGCTTTTCATTTTGTTTCCAAAATTAGCCTTGCGAATGGAGCATTGGGACTGTAATTGCTGAGATTTCTTCCTCCGCACCTCCTCCAAAGGTTGAGGATGAATCATTGCCTTTCCTGGAGGAGCTTGGGGCCTGGCAAGCCCAGTGATTCAAAGTGAAACCTTCATAAACATTAACAGTATTTTTTAAGCCCTGCTGTCAATAGACATTGACAGTATTTTTTAAGACACAACTCTGGGTTGTTTTCTAGATGGTTAAGCTGCTTAAGTGGTCTCTGAATTGTGACAGCTGACCAGGAGTTGTGGCCTAACTAGAAGTACTGGTCATGGGATGGGAGTCTGGCAGTGAAAAGGGGAGGAAGAGAGAAGATGAACCCAATGAACAAGATGAGGTTGCACTTTCTGTAGGTGGAGATGCTGCATGGGAATCAGGGATTAGAGAGCACAAAGGAGACGTGGAGTTCTAATGTCAGGTGGAAGAAGGCATTTATGGAGAGTAAGGGGGTGGTCATAGGATGGCAGTATTGGTCAGAAAAGGGAAGAAGAAATAGTGTGCACAATAAGGAGGAGGAAAATGGAGGTGACAGTCTCAGCTATAGGTAGCATGTCATGCTGGAATGTGGAAATAAGTTAAATGCTAAATCTGCCTTCCAGTTATTAATTTATTAGAGAAAGATAATTGTGGTTAATTCCTGTTAAAAGTATGAAAGTGTTTTTGTAATTGTACCAGTGTATATATGGACCTGGATTTATTTTATTGGTGGAGCTTTTGTTTAATCTCATTAATATTTTAGGAAGGTCATTCTGGTGCTATACTGCTTCTGTATGAAATTTTGTTCAGTCTTTACAGTGTATTCTATCATGAGATTCTCTGGAAGGACCTGAGGAATTGAGTGGATAATCTATTAATTCAGGTAAACATTTATTTTCAAGAATGAGAGAGTAGTTTTGGCCCTAACACATCCTCACTGGATTGATTTCACATACACACTATTGTGAAAGGCCCTAATTTATTTATCTCATGATTGAATTTTATGTCCTTTCTATTAAAGTTATTCTGCAAGTGATGCAGTCCACTGGATTAAGGGATTGAGAGTGCTGAAATGGATTTGTTACAACAGACTGTCAGAAAGGAAGAATTTCTTGATTTAAAGCTGATAATCAGATAAGTTGCAAAAAAAAAAAAAATAGTCCTGGGTTCCTCTTTTTAGTACTGTATGCTTTCACTTACCTGGCTGTGTGCATGTACAGCTCTTCTCAAAACAGGAACCTTTTTCTTTAAGGGTTTCATCTGACACTGATTTGTACCCAGTAGTACCCTACTGACAATTGATATCATACAGAAGGTTGACAGACTGGGTTTTAAATTAAGATGAGAACAAGAAGGGATCGCAGAAAAGAAAGGAGAACTATTTAAAAAAAAAAAGGGGGGGGGCGGGGTGCGGCAAGAATTAGAAGTTAGGACCATGCAGTCATTTGGGATTTCAGTCACCTTGAGTTACAAAATGTTCTTTTATTCATACTGTTTTAATTGGAGTGTTAAACAGTTTAACAAGAACAGTTCATGCATAAGTCTTTTTAAAGAAATTAATTTTGAAAGGACATATATTGAAAGAGCTTGTAGTGAGAATGCAAAAGAAACTTTATGAATATGGGACTATGGGAAGCATTGTGAGACATGTAATTTGCCACCACACTGTCTAGGCAGTGGATTATCCTTTTTTTTTTCCCCCTCTTTCAACCTTCTTGTATTATGTGTTCTTCTTAGACATCACCTTTCAGCTTTCTGTGTGCAATTTCAGGCTTTGGTTTCCTGGATCCAACTGTGCTTGTTTGCCACCACCAAAAATGGTTTTCAGATCAGTTAATTAATTTCTGGTATTTGTATCCTAATGGATATGAGTATGCAGCTTATGTATGTTACTGTCACTAAGCATTGAAAGGACTTAACACATCAGCCCTGAGGCTTGGAGTTCTCCTATGTGCCAGCACTTGTGGGAATCACTGCTCATTCCTTCAGTGTGCTATATGCCAGCAATACTAACATAATGCACCTGGGTGGGTTTTTTAATAGGAATGCTGTTTCTTGCATGTCAATACAATTTACAAGTTAAAATATGTGTTTCAAACAAACAGAAATAAATCTTGTCCATGTTATATCAACTTTTTACTACTTTATCCTTCCTTTCTGGATTCTGGTTCCATGTTTATAAATTCCAGGTCTTCCTAATTTTTCTAGACAGATCTCTACCTGAAAAGCTCTGATCTCCATCTGTCTCTTGTATTTTCACAGTTGGCATACTTGGATCATTGCTTGCTTCTTGTTTGCTTAATTATTTGAGGTTCTAAAATATTTCTGATGGTTTACCTCGGGGGAGATGATGCCAATCCGTGATAAAATATCACTGCAGAAGAGCTTTTGCAAAGGGAAGGTCTTGTGTTTCCCTGGGTGAATGAGCTCTGATTTCTGTAGCCAGGGGAGTTCTGCATTTGAAGACTGGAAGTGTCCTACCCCTAAACCAATTAGATCTACCTTACATTTAGATGCTTCCAGCTGCCCATGGACCTTGACACTGAAATTCATGTGCTGTTTTGCCTAAAAAACCCAAACACAAACCCAGCTCTGGAAAAGTTTATCCAGGCAGACTGGAGATCTCTGTTCAGAGCATGGTTAGACACAGGCAAATTAATCCCTGGTGTAATTTGACTGACTCAGCTGCAGTTGCTACAGAGGTTAATTTAAGTATAATTCGCTTCCTTTAAAAAGCAGTATGAGGAAAGGAAAGAGCCCACAAAGAGCTTCACAAACAGGTTCCAAAATTGGCCAATATCTACACAACTGAAATAACAGGGAGATGAGGGAATGGGGCATTAGGTAAGAATATTAACTGCATTTTCTTTGCACTGGGATAATTTTACAAGTATGACCTTAAAAAAAAAAATCTCTTATTAACATTTGTATAATTTTCTTTCCTTGTGGCCAAAACACAGGATCTTTGACCATTTGTAATTTTCTGCTACCATGTACAGTTAACATTTAAAAGTACCTAGTTGTTTAATGCTGACTGGTGTGTATTCTCAGCTACCACGCTTTGAGCAAGAATGAGATATGCAAGTGCAAAACATATAGAACATTCTGCAAGAGATTGGATTAATGGGCATGATTCATAGAGGATATTTTTTATTTTCTTATATACTTTACTATAATAATCTGAAAATAAGACTAAGTGCAGCTTTTACTACCCTGAGCAATGAATGTAGCATTTTTTCTTAAGATCTTGACCCTGATACTAGTGAAGAAAGGAACCTAAATAATGCAAGGCCCTGTTGTTTATATAACTTTTTTCCTTGTGTAAGTTTCATCAAACATGTTACATATTCTTGGCTGGATAAAATGGTGGGGAACTTGGGTTCTGTAACAGTGTTATAAATTGTCCAGCTTACACCAATAAACATTTTCATTCCACACACCAGAGTAGGCATGACTTCTATCATCTTTTTAAGGTATTCCAAGTTCAAACAGGTACTGAGATATGGTGATCTTTGCTCCCCTACGTGTCCTGGTAATAGCACCTAGGGTCAGGGAGCTCATTTCATCAAAACCTGATGGATTTGTTATTGATTTAGGTTGGATTTACTTTATTTTTTCCCCTCTTCAGAACTGCTCTTTTTTTGTCAGTTCAGTTTTTGAATCTAGATGATGGCATGCCCAAATAAACAAACTGTTGCCAGTGATAAGGAGGCAGTGGGATCAATCAGGCAGGGAACATAAAGGCTCATCTTTTTAGCAGCAGCATTACTGTGGATATTTTTTCACATTTTAATTCAGTACATTAAATTATACCAAAACAGGTATTCTACATATCTGTCTAATGCAATATGTAAAGGCAGGAGTACCATTATTTTAATATTTGTCACAAACTTCACTGCACACAGATCAGATCTTCGCTGACATTTCATTGATTTGTACAGCTGTTATATATCTTGCATGTCTGTGATGTATAGTTAGAAAAAAATCCATTAACTTTGCATATTTCAAGACATTAAAATCAATACACCATATTCTGTGCTAAAATGACTATATGAAGTGACATTTATATTTTTTGTTCTCTCTACAAGTACATAACCGATTTTTAGAAACTTGGGGATTTTTTACAGAGAGTATTTTGTGTGTGTAGGGAGCCATAATGACAGTTTCATCAGAAGACTTGGTAATCTCAGGGTTATTTTACTACCAAAGCCCTAGGAAGGAATTAATTTTGCCTAACTTTCAGTAGTCCATTTTGCTGTTTCCCTGCACCTTTGTAAATGGATTTGAGGCATATTTCAGGTTCCAAGACATTTGATAAAATACTTGCTTGTACATGATAAAAATTATTATAATGATTCTGGATAAAATCCTGCAAACTATTGGAAAAGCAAAACTTGGAGACACTTGAGACTTGGCCTTCTGAATAATGGAATTCTCAAGTTTGGAAAAGACCTGTAAGATCATTGACTCCAACCATTAACCTGGCACCACTGTGTTCAACAAAAAACTGTGTCCCCAAGTGCCACAAACCTTTTACAGCACTTTGTAGGCATGGCAATTCCACCACTTCCCTGGGCAGCCTGTTTGAAAGCCTGACCACCCTTTCAGTGAAGGAGTTCTTCCTAATGTCCAACATTCTTCCTGGTGCAGCTTGAGGCCATTTCTTCTCATCCTGTCACTGGTTACCTGGGAGAAGAGGCTGAACCTCACCTGGCCACTGCCTCCTTTCAGGTGGTTTAGAGAGCAGTAAGGTCTCTCCGGAGCCTGCTCTTCTCCAGGCTAAACATCCCCAGCTCCCCCAGCTGCTCCTCACAGGACTTGTGCTCCAGACCCTTCACCAGCCTTGCTGCCCTTCTCTGGACACACTCCAGCACCTCCATGTCCTTTTTAAAGTGAAGGGCCCAGAACTGCACACAGGATTTGAGGTGCAGCCTCACTAGTGCTGAGTACAGAGGGACAGTCACTGCCTTGCTCCTGCTGGCCACTATTGCTGATAAAAGCCAGAGTGCTTGGGGTTGTTATGACCCAAGGGCAGGACCTGGCACTTTACCTTGTTGCACCTCATACA
This sequence comes from Dicaeum eximium, assembly GCA_013396995.1. Lineage (NCBI taxonomy): Eukaryota > Metazoa > Chordata > Aves > Passeriformes > Dicaeidae > Dicaeum > Dicaeum eximium. Next base: position 352,871 of record VWZP01003088.1, read on the forward strand.
ATTAGCCTTGGGGCATGGATCTGGTCTTTCCAGATCCATTTCCAGAGCCTTCCTACCCTCCAGCAAATCAACCCTTCCACCCAGTACTGTGAAGGCAAATATTTTAAATGAGTATTGATCACCTTATGGAAATATAATCTTGTAACTAGAAGAGAACATTTCTGACACAAGAAATTTGTTGTGGGTCCCTGCTTATCTGACTTAGTTTATTTGTTTTCCCTTGGAAAAGAGGGTTTATCTTCCTGGATCGAAGGGCTATCTTTCTTGATAGGAAACTGAATAACTGGAATAATTTTGAGGATTTGTTTTATTATCCCTTTGCATCGGTTCTTGATGTTCTTCTGTGGGTCAGGAGGGATTTCTCCTGACCCTTTCCCAGTGAGGCACAGGGCTGTTGCAGTGGGTGCCTGTCTTGAGGCTTGTTGCTGTTGTCCTCCAAGTGAACTAGAATGGTTTCAGCTAGAGAGGAGCTGAAATCAGGGTATATGGCTGCTCCTCGTGGTGCCGAATTATTACCTGATTGATGTGTATTTGTTTATACTGTCATTGCCTTATTTAGGCTCAGCAGGAAATTTGCTCTGAAAATGGTACAGCTGTTTGTTGGTTAATTTTTGTGGATTTTTTTTGTTTGGGTTTTTTAGCTGTTTGGTTTGGGTTTTGTGGTGCTCTGAAATACAAGTCATGAGCTTTTTCAGATTTACTGAAAGTGTTATCTAAATAATCCAGTTCCATTTCATGGACCTTAGTCTCTTCTACTCTGTTCCTTTTGCACATTAAATTTCTGTGGGGGTGTTTCTGTGTGTGTGAAATACATGATTTATGGTCTTGTCTGGAACAGATGTTGTGAATAAGATATCTACAGTACTCTTGCCCATGATTGTGGGAATCTAGTCTCAGCAGGCTAAGGGATCATTCCCACCCTTATGGGAGATTTGTTTGGCTAAAATGTACCTGACATGGAATGCCACCATCTCTCCTTAGACTTGTACAAGGAAAAAAGATGATCCTCTTCTGCATGGAGTATGGAGATAAAAAGGTATTTGCTTCCATCACCCGCCCTCCTCCCCATCCTTTGTTAGTCCCTCCAACAGGAGGACTGTGTTTCTAGAATCTATGGGGGAGCAAAGGGTAGTAATTTAGAGGCACATATAGGGTCATGCTTAACCTGCTTCACATCTTTGATTTGTACTTGCAGAGAATCCTTGCAGAAACAAGTACAAATTTATGGTGTATGAACTGTTGAGGGGGTCTCCATCGCAGCTACAAGAATCGGAGGTTGTGGGGCAGCCTTGGCCTGAGCTCCATTCTGGGTTGGGAGTTACCTTGGCATCCTTCACGGCGTTTTGAAGAAGGCACAGGGAATGAAAGCTACATGAGGATTTTCCAAACAGCTTCCAGCAGTTTTATCTGTGATAGGCAATAATCAGTGGCTGTTAAAGTCTGAATGCAAAAAAAAAAAAAAACAACTCTGGCTGAGATTAGACATCATCTTTCTGAATGGGGGATAAACAGAGAAATATTAGCTTTGATCTTATAAAAATATGGAGGCTGGAAGCTTTCGTTTAACTGAAGGCATTCAAACTGTATAATTCCCCAAATATTGTGTAGCAGACACTTGTCACTTTTTAAAAGTGGTAAATAATCCTATTATGTGCTATACTTAAATTTATAAAGGCTGAGTTACGGACCTAATTCAAACCTGTTTATTCAGAAAAGCACAAACTGTATTTTGAAATGAAGTCTGCACAAACTGGAATCTGAATCCATAGAAACAGATACTGCGTATTGCAGTGAGAAAAGCTTCTGTTGAATCATACTGCATCACATACTGAACATAATGCACTGGATAAGGAGGTGTGTATTCAGTGGTCACCACTCACTTTGTGGCCCCACCAGGGGCTTCCTAGAATAAGTGAACTTTGAGAGGCTTGTCTTTTCTAAAATACAAAGTACAGCAAGAATCTTAGAATAAATCGTGGCATAAAATACATTAAAGGTTGGAAAATATTCTAGTCATTTTTAAAATGTCTAAGCCATCCTTGCTCTGTAAACTGTTTTCTGGTGATTGATGGCAGGTGGCGTGGGGCTGTTAGCTGATGGAGTCCTTAAATAGAACACCAGACAACTTCAGATATACCTGACATTGGAAGGTAGGGCTTATCAGCATGCCTCTGTCTTGTTTTCTGAGGAAAGGGCATAAGTTGTATAATAAAGGAAGTATAGATATAAGAAAGTTTCATTTTTCCCCTGTATAACAGTCAGATCTGAACAAACTTTGAACATGGATGGGAATCCAGTCCTAATTGCTTAAACAGAGGCAAATGATAGTCTAAAATTTTGTGTGTAGTTAAAAATGTCCTGATAATCAAAGGCATGAAGTGCATACAGTATTCATGTACTCACTTCATCAGTACTCAAAATTACTTCTGATTTAAGAATTCAAATATAAAATTAAACCACTTTTGTTTTGCTAGAATTAATTTTTAATTCATTCATTTTTGAATGAATGGGCCATTCATTCTTTTTGGTTCGTCACACTTTTCTTTTTTTGCTTTCATTAAGTTTTCATGCTTTGGCAGCTTTTTTTGTTTCCTTTTTTTTATTTGGGTGGACCTTCATGTCTTGTGGCATTTAATGTCTTGGTAGGGTAACACAGCTCTGTTCTCTTCTCTCAGTTGTCACCTGATGTCAGCCTTCACAGCCGCCATCATCTGTCTCTTCTCTCTTCTCTCCTGGTTCTTTGCCATGCCACAAGCAGCAGTTTTGATGCAATGTGGACTAAAATGGCAGTGATGGACAAAATATAACTTGTTTTTACATCCAGAACAAGCAGCAGGCACTGCAAGTTATCCATAGTGCTTGAGATCAGCACTCGGCTGAAGATATACTAAGCGCAAAATGTAGTGCCCTTTTTCTATGATGCAAACTTTAAAAAAAAAACCCCAACCTGGATTAGTTTCTTTCTTAATACCCCATCTATTTAATTATGGGTTGAATTCAAGTTTTTGGCCCTGCACTCAATTTAAAATTAAATGGATTCATAAGAAATGTCTGGAACAGTATCATGATGTCAATGGTTTTCCACCTGAACAATGGAACCGGTAAGCCTTGAAGTGGAAATGGTGTTTGTGGGAGGTGGATGAAGTCCTCTGGGCTGTGATCAGAGTACTTACAAACCTTTGTGTTTAAATCTGCATCTCTGCCTGCCTTTCCTGTGGTATGGACATTAGCAACAGTGACAACACTTCACTTACTCTTTAGCCTTGTCCATGCCAGTTCAGAGTCTGACCATGATCAGTTCTTTTTACGCATTATAGCTATCCATGGGGGGGTCATTCTTTAATAAGCACGTTTCCAGTTGGGTTAGATTTTGAGTAAAAACTATTGCAAAGTCTTCTGCTGTGCTTTATAAAGGTGAGCAGGTTTCAGTGGTGGAACAACCCCTAAGGTAGAGCCAATTTCTGCATTGTTGGAGCAGAGCAGTTATTCCTGGGGAGGATACTTTTTGTCTGCTTTCTGCAGTCGGTTGAACAGAGGTCAGATTTGTTGGAAGCTGCTTAATTGTACAGGCAGCACTGCTCAGACCATGGAGCACAGCTTCCTGCTGTTCTCTCAGCTGTCTGCTCCTTCTGCAGTGATTGGCTCTGCTTCTTTTCAACTGCGAACACCTCGCTACAGGCCTTCCTTGATCGTGCTGCCTTATGGCTCGAGACCAACGTGTGGGCAATAATCACCATCTGGAGCGAGAGTGAGATTCAGGGACAGCTGAACCTGCCTGTAAGTAGCGTTTGAAATGGGGCATGGGAGGCTCTACACCAGCCCACCCTTCTTCTATTCTGAAAAGCTTCATTCTACCCCTGTCCCCTGGCAGGTGGTGACTCTGCAAGTACCTACAGGAGCTGTGGGGCAGGAGCAGCTTGTACTGATCAGCCACTCCAAGCAGGGCAGCCCTCCCTGCTTTGGCCAGTTCCTGAGGGTGCTGGAAGCAAACTAGTATGAAGTAGGAGCTGCCCCTGCACAGAGCAGCCATATAACTTTAAGTAAGCAGGAAGCTTTTGCCTTAGTAGGGGGCCTGGTGGGCTGTATTTTGCCTCTGCAAGAGACAGTGCCCCTGCTGAGTTTGGGGTTGTGTCCCCATCTAAAATACACATATCTGCAGGCTTACAGGTTTCAGGGAACAGAGTAATGCATGGCAGAGTATCTCAGTGCCTTTGAATGGAATGGGCAATTTCCCCATTGCTGTTAGTTAGGATGAGGGCTAGTATCACATTCCTGTGATTTTTTTTGTAATCCTACTTTGGATGCTTCCATAACTTAGAAGGGAAAAGAAAGTTGTATTAAGTATCATACCACTGGTTTCCATTTGTTAGAGACATACTTCTACATCAGAAATAACTTACTGCCCCATAGCTTGTTTTACAATCTGCTTGTTTTCCTTTGCTTATCTGGGTCCAAGAGTATTTGCAGGGGAGAGGCAGGAAAGGAATGCAACTGCTAAGCTCCTTATGGCCCACATCACTGCCTGGCAGCATTCTCCAGCTGCTAAGATGGATGTTTTATGTACATGGAAGTAGAGGTAGATTGTTTTCTGTGTGAGATGTATGGTTTTATTAGAAAACTCATGTGTCTCATTACGTGAAGCCCTATGCTTTTCTGAACAGAAGCATTTGAATTATGTTCTAACAATCCATCATATATCCTGTTTGTTCTGATTTCAGTTAAGCTGTGATAATCTAGTATGTTTTTTGGAGTACTGGAGTTAAAATATAGCACCATCCATATTCTTCATTCAGCATAGATATGTACCTGAAAAGTCATTTTTTTTCAAGAGTTAAGAATGCCTATGCTCTTGATAAATCTATCCTGAACAGCAATGAATAAACTGTAGAAATTTTGAATTAATTCTGATATGTTTTATCAGAAGTATGGACAAGTCTTGCTCCCTTTTGCTTTCTTTCTCCTGTTCTCTCTCTCTCTCAAAGGAATTCTTCTGCAAGGTGTTTTGTTATTGCTGACTAGGTTTTCTTCCAAGATCTAAGATGTAGTGCTACTGTGGAAATGGAATTAAATCACTTGGATGAAAAGCAAAGGTACCCTATGTCATCTCTGATGGAATCCTGAAGTAACTAAGTATGGGTGCACCAAAACATGCCTCTCTGTTTTCCTACATTGGATTTCTTAATTTTTGTAGGTTAAGTAGAATGTTTGATTCTTTACAGGTAGTACTACTGGCAAAATCTGTGATTCTGTTTTCCGTGGGAAGATCTAATATTTTTTTTAATTTTGTGAAAGATGCACTACTCAAGCTGCAATTAGCATGAATTCAGTGTGCCTCAATGTTCCTGAATATGTGCAGTCCCAGGATTACAGTGATTGATCAGAACTTCTCATGCAATTTCCCCTTGCACATATCATGCATCATGCCAAGTGTGAAAGAAAGATTAAAAAGTACAGAAGGAAGCAATAAATTAGAGGATATTGTGAAAATACTCTCTCCTCCTGAAACATGAGACATTTGAAAAATGCTGGAAAGTTCCTAATTTTAGTTAGCATCCTCTAGTACTAGAAAATTGTTATGAAATCTACTTTAAAGGTCTGTGTTCTAAACACACAACTTGGTCTCCTGAGAAATAATGGCCTGGTACCTCTGTGGCATCATTAATTCAAGCAGAAGCTTGTACTAAACTATATCTAGAGCTCTCACTATTAAGTATTGTTCTGCATAAAGAAATTTATATTAATAGCCTGGGCACTTTTACTGTGATGTCATACATTAAACCAATAGTAATGTTGTAAAACTTAGGAAGCCAAAAGTTAAGAAATACTGCAGTCAGTATTCTCTGCAATCTTAAATTGATATTCATGTGCATAAACACCATAATGCACTATTTTATTACATGCTTTTTCTTCCAAAAGCTCTAGCCTCATTAAATACATAGAATAAAAATGGTATCATTCACTGTTGCAAAATGAGGTGTGCGGTGAAAGAATGAAGGGTTTATTAGGGGAATGATGTCATTGAAAAAGCAAATAAATGCCATTCTTATCCCTTGTAGTCTTTTCCTGCATCTGCCACAAAATAATCTGGGGTAGTTTCTTAAATTTTTATAAGTTGTCACTTATTATAGCTCTCACTTTCTACAAACCTAACTCAGGGCTATAAAAGTGCTGAGCTCTCACAACCACAGCTGATGTCTAGTGGAGTTTTGCTTTAAAGTACAAAGTTTTTTAAAAGGCTATATAAGCAGATAAATACAGGTTTGTGTTATCAATTTAGGATAGAAATTCTTGCTGTTTTCACTTCTGCTGTACCTTGGTTGCTTTGTCTGAAAAATGGGGACAGTAACAAAATTGACTGGAGTAGCAGAGGTGTTTAGGGGAGAATACTGTAGAAAAAAAACAGGAGAAAATTAGCAACTCTATAGTCAGCATAGGAAAGACTCTTGTTGTATTAGTAATAAAGCCAAGGGCCAAAATAAGGGTAAAAGTAACCAAGGAGTTATAACAGCTCACTCCCTGAGCTCTATCTATCCCGAGTGCAAATGAGACAGGAGTCCAATTGAAAAATTCTGTTCATATAATTGATAACAATATCATAACTTCTATCTACAGTGGAATTGAATTAAGACTTCAGTTACTGCCTGTTCTGAACCCTTAACTCTTCAACTTAATGGCCTTTTTTCACCTTTCATACTTTTTTCCCTGTAATGAAAACTTCATACATATAAAATTTGAGAATATGTGAGTAGGTATGCATCTGGATATAAATTCTCCTAAAGTTTTATGGACGCCTCTAACATGCAAAGAATATGCAGTGTGAACACATAGATAGTCTTTCTTCCAAAGGAAGTCCACATTTGTTAGTGTTAATAACCAGCTTGCATCCATGCTGAATGAGCAGCTGCAGAGAATCAGGATATTGGAGATGATGCTTCCCTCTGGGTTGCTACAATAAACTCTTGTTTTGGTGCTTTGATTTAAAGCGCTGAAAATCTCCAAAGGAATGTGTCAGGACACCGAAGGATTCTTTTCCATTTGCAGTACAATGGAGAAAATATTCTTAGGCTCTCCAGAGAGATAAATATGAGATTGCAATACATTAATTGTATTTAAAATGAAAGTGTGTTGAAAGCGCTCTATTGAATATTAAGTAGATCCTATTATAATACACCTCAGATCAGAGTATAGGATTTTCCCTTAATACTTTGCAAGCTATTGCTTATCTTAACTACAGAAGACATTCTATAACTAAGGCTTATTTTGGCTATAGATTCAAGGGTCCTGAGTCTAATATGGCCTGTAGGGTGACTGAGCTGCAGTAGTACTTGCTGAATGATTCATTAAACGGTGTTCACATCCTCTTCAAAGAAAAATACTTTTCCTTTCTGCTCAGTGAACAGAAGCAGCTGCTGTGAATATGGGTATTGACAAGAGGCTAACAGAATCAAATGAGTAATATGCAAAGGGAAGAGAAAGCACATCTATCATGTTCATGCAGGAGGTAATAAGTAATATTGCTGTAATACTTACTTTTCCAAATGAAAATTGTTTACATTAATATATACCTCATATCCAGATTGAGCCCAAGGTATTTTTTTTTAAATTCATAGATAGTATAGGATCTGTATGTGTAAGCAGGGAAAACATATACAGCCAAGTCAGGAAACCCAAATGAGAGAAATGGACTCTGCAAATTTGTGTATCATGTAGCAATCAAATGAAGCACGTTTCAAATAATTAAGTACATGCTATTTCAATAAACCATTTTGACACATGGCATGCCACGTAGGATTTGAATCCAAAGCTTCAAGGCTAGATTTACAACCTTTGTTATTTGGTGTTGATGCAGTTACTATCAGATTGCAACTAGTATTGCTTTTGCTGACAGTAGCAGCAGTAAATCATTACTCTGTGTGAAGAGTCATAATGGAGAGCTGCACAGCACCATAGCAAGGACATCTATTCTGCAGGTAGTGTAGAGATGCTTCTGGATTTAGGAACTGGAAAGCCAAGCAACTGAGATTTGAACTTTCCATGTTATCATCGGTGGACAATGTAAATGGAATGTAGAAAAACCTAAATACCTTGATAAGAGCTTCAGCATCTCTAAAACAGGATGTTTCATGTGTTTGAATTGGGCCAAATTTGGGCATATTTTAATGGGACCAGAAAATACATATATTCTTTTTGGGATTGCTAAATGTTAAGGTCTTCTTCTGCCTACATTCCCAGAAAGACCAAGTCACCCATATATGACAGAAGCTGCAAGCTTCAACATCTCCAGGGCAGATTCATTAGGCCGGGTGCTCCTGCGTGCCATACAGAAGTGAGCTGGTATCATTACATCAATTACAAATTATCTTAACCAATATCTATTTTCTAGTAATGTTTGTGTGGAATTTTGATTCATCTCCATAGTAGTTATTTTTCTTCTGCTGAGTGGAGATGGGAAAGCTGCAATTTGTGTGACCCCCAGCATTACCACCAGCCCTCAGCTGTGAAAGTGCCAGGCCTTTATCCAGGAATTGGGACAGTTCATTGTTTCAAGGCTCTGTAACTTTTTTTTTCCTAGATTAGACTTTCACAACACTGCTGGCTGTTATTCATTAGCCTTCTCTCAGACACACTAATTTTCACCCTTTATATGAAGCTTTAGTGACCCATCCTGTAGAAGCTCATCCCCTTTATACAGTCTTCCAGTTATTATGCCTGAAGCTAGCAAAGTCAAATGATATATGTTTCAGACAGGCATCTAATCAGAGTGATTTGTAGGCACTCTGAGAGGAACCAAAGTCCAACCAGTGCCCCAGTGATAAAAGCCCACTGATTAATCCCAAGGCTACACTTTGCTGTGATTTGCCATTTGTGCAGAATAAATAAAACATGATCCATTTCACGGTCAACTGCTGGAAAACAGTTGCTTGTTAAATTCTCTCACTCACAGAAATGAAAGAAAGGGAACTTGTCTGGGATTCTACCCCAGCCTTTTTTCCCCCAACTCAGATTGTTAATGGGTGAGTTTGGTGTTCCAGAAATGTTTCCTAATGAGTACACGATTTAATATAGTAGATGCTGGTGGATTGATTTAATTTTTTCTAATCGGTTTAGACAGGATTATATATCCATCCATAAATAGCTTTAAATGCATGATAAGCATATCAAAGGCCTGGCTGGCAAAGAGAAAGCAATCTTTCAGAGAGACCTGAAAACTAAGAAACTCAGAATGTGACCCGCTGTACAAGCTACTGCTTTGTATCTATGAATGTTCTTTTTTTTCTTGAGAGACCTTTTGCCAAAGGAGAAGCAAAATATTTATTCAAATATAATTTAAATCTCTGGTTTTTTTCTTGCTAGTTTATTTATAACCTAATTTTTTTTAATAAATAGGGCTAAAAATTGTCTCTTGGGAAGAGAGGGTCTTTCTTACCTAGTCTCCCTTGCCCTATGCAATTGGTTGTATTCTGTGGTTTCAGATCAGAAGTGATTTTCCCTACCATAACCAATAAAGAAAGAAGATCATTTGATTAAGTAATTGGAAAAAGAGATTAGTTTGTCTTACTTTTTCTATTTATTGTGCCTGAACTGTATATAAAACTTTTTATACAGATAGAAAGGAACAGGACAGTACTTACTGCATCCTAAAGAGAAATATATTGTTGAGGAAAAACAGTCTGTTGATTTTTAGGGGGTTGTTATATCCAAACAGTATTTTGAAGAATCTAGTTTGCTGTTAAGCTGCCTTCATGGTTCAGTGAGAGCTGACATCATGAGTCCAGGATGCTGGTGAGATATTACAGAGCTCTCTCAGAATACAGCCAAATGTGAGATCTTTCATTGCTAAGATATTTGGCTTTTTGTGAACAGTAGAAGACAAAATAGTGAAAAGGACTTCTGTGCTTGACAACCACATGACTGGGTGATATGAAAGGCAATGTTATGTTTGCAGGAAAGAGTGCATAAATGGCATGTTATTTTATGGCTTGAAGCTAGAATGAGACTCTTTTGCAGAAGACAGGTACTTATTTCTCCTATCAAGTAAAGCTGCTGTTTGGTACCACTGGCCAGTCGAACTTCTTACTGATGACAGCAAGCCATGACTGGGTGTGTGACAAAGAAAGAAATGAAAACTAGAAAATTGTATTTTTCCACTAAGTGATTTAGTAGAAAGTTAGGTGGAAAAAAGAAATCAAAACACCATTATTCTAAGAACTGTAAGAAAATGGGCTGGCTTTACTTTTATGTCTACTCTGAATTTTTCATTTCTTTTATCCTAAGTAGTGCTGTGTTTGAGAATTAAAGGTCTGTTACAATCGGTTTAATTTGACACTTCAGCTTAGTGTTGTAGCATGTGAGAATCATTTATTTAAGTGCCCAGAGCAGATGAGTTTTTTCCTCTCAGATTTCAGGTATGTGTTTAGTTTTATTTTATAACTTTATTAAGGGCCCCTAGGTTTTGAATCAGTCCTTGCTCCAGTATTCTCTGGCTGGAGCAAGACACACAGCTTGATCTGAAAGGAGTCATTCTTAATTCTGAAGAGACACTTACTAATGCAACCATCTCCAGCAGACATGAGCACCTCAGCCTCTAAATCAGCCCAAGGGACTTCCAGATGAAGTGGAAATCATCTGGTGGTTGAAACTGAAGACTGAAAGGCCTGAATCAATTTTCACGTCCGAAAAGGTTTGCCTTCTGTGTGCCAGGGGAGACTGTAGGATCAGTTCAGAACTGTAGGGAACCTTTTCTCTCTCCCATTTTTCTCTCTGCTCAGTAGCTAGAACAGTAGGTAAGACACTATTCCAACCTAGCAGCATGGATGCTGATGATGGCATGTCATTTTAGAGGAAACAAATGCTTTGTTGACCATAAACCTTTCTGCTTTATGATTTGGTTATGTTAGGTGCAGCAAGATGTATTTAGTGATGTCAGTTATGGAGGCAATATGAGGGCTTTACCTAGCTTTGTGACAGCTGCCAAAATTTGTTGTCAGACTCATACACACATTTTATTTTTCTTCAGAGTAGCTCAGTCCAGTCTTTTAGAGACCTTTAGATGCTTTTGTAACACCAGGTTAATACTTCTCAGCTAGGAATTCTGGAAAATTAAAACCCTTTCCCCTCTTTACACATCTACACATTCAGCAGTTCTTTGTTCCATACAAATGAAGAATATTATGAGAAAATTAAGTTTTTTAGGGTTTTTAATTTTGGTCATTAAAAATATGAATCTGATTTTTCAGTTGATTCTTAGGGGTTGCTTGGGCACCTGTACACCAAATTGTTGTTGTTTAAACAAATTTTATTGAAGATAAATTCTTTGCTGTGACCTGCAACACCTGCTAGTAATACATAGCCTCACTGGAAAAAAGCATTAGTATCTTCTTTCTGCTTTTCCACTTGACTAGCAATATGTATTTCTTGTCATGGAAGCTGTTCCTCTTTAAATGAGCAAAACTGTTGCAGTCATTCCACGATTTCCTTCTAGTGAGCTTAATGCCACTGTCCAAGAGTACCAGGGCACTGCAGCACCCATCTCCCATTGCACAAGTAGCAAACATCATTCATTAAGAAAGAAAAAAGCATTTTACTTTTTCCTAAGGTCCTCCCTATTGACATGCAGAAATGAAATTCCATAGAGAGGACAGAGAGAACGTGTCTTAGCTATGGTATTGAACTTGACAATAATGTTGTTAGTGGAAAGAATCTTTGAACCTGTAGAAGTATTTTCCCTTTTTAGTTTGGCCTCATTGGTTTTTAAGTTCCCTGTGTAGACGTTTGTTGTCTCACAAGTTAGAATATGCTAGGGTTTTTTAAGGTTTAGTGAATTGTTAGCAGCAGTTAACAAATTACTAGAAAGACTAAGCAATGGGGCTAAGCAATTGATCTTTACAGAATGGTACTTTTAATCCATGGTAATTCTGAATTACTAATGTAATTTGGAAAAATTAGCCATCTGTAGAAGTTTAGTAACTACTTGGCAACGATTTCTGTCCAGCATTCCCAAGTACATTTTAAAAAATTATTTCTATGTACTAGTGGCAAAATTTTGAATGCTTAACTTTCAATTTTCCCTTATCTCATATGCTTCTGAACTAATAGTGAACGTGGCCTTAATGTTAGTGGGAAGAACCTTTGGAACTGTAGAAATATTTTCCTTTTCTGTTGGCCTGTGCAAACCTCTTTCTGGATAGGTACTAGCAGGGAAAGTGAACCTTACTGAGGCACTAATCACACATTCTCTTAAATCTCTTGTAAGAACAAAATCAGACCCAGAAATAATTCTGATTTCTTATTAAATGTAATTTCTCCTAAGCAAACCCCCTGATTTGGCTGTGTTTTCATTTGTTTTCTGAGCTGCACATCTCCATCCATGACTGCTTTGCACGCTCAAAGCATGAGATTTACGTTGTCTGGTTCATACTAGCAGTGCAAGATGCTTTAGGAAGACTTGTGTTTTTGAGTTTGTTACCAACTGATTAAGGAACCATCTGCTCCAACATGGAGGGTTTCTCCCTGGATGACCAATTGTGTGAAAAGCCATTGTGAGGTAGCTGGGAAGGAGCATCCTGCTCGCTCAGCCGGAACTGAAACATCACTGCTGACATCCTTGAAGGGTGCACCCAGAGCTGCCGTGTGAGCTCTACTCACACTTCCATTGCATGCAGTGCTCTTGCTGAAACGTGAAGTGATGCTGCTTCTGGGAGGTCAGATTATCAGATCTTCAGTCATTTTTCTTCCCAGGAACTCTGCCATCTGGTAGGTAAATGCTGGGTTTGTGCTTGAAATCAGACACAGTATAAATCTACATGTTAGAAAAACACTTAGATGTTAGTTAACATGTTAGAAAGAAAAAAAGGAAAAGGATGTGTACTGAAGGGTTTTGTCATGGTGATGTGTCTAATTATATGCTCACTTTTAAACTGCTACTTCCTTCATAGGATCACAAACTCCATGCTAAATGAACCATGACTTCAGATAAGCTATTGATACTGGTAGGTTAGCAAAGTCCCTGGCTTCTAGGATTTGCATCGTGTTGCAGCCATAATGTAGATACACATGTTGACAGTACACATCAAAGGAGAACAAGGGCAGGCAAACACCACATATTTTTAATAACTATATTTATTCTGGAAGTGCAGAAACTGGATTTTTCATTTTTTAAGAAGTTTCATGTCTTTAAAGTCTGTCTTGTCACAAAGCAGAAAAATGAATGGTGACTTTGGGGGGAAAGTCTGTGAAATGCCTTCCTAAAACTGTGTTATTATAAAGAAACCAGGCTTGTTTTACCCCAAATGTAAGTTAAATTTTAAGTTTTATTTTGAGCAACTGTTTTAAAAATAGAATGGTTTGCAGCATAATCTGGATATTTTTTCCAATTTGACTACTACTGTAAAAAGATGAAATATCCTTGAGAAAGTATTATCTAGCAGGGGAGAAAAGAACAACAAACCCATTCAAATCCTCATTTGGGAATTTTTAAAAAGCCCTAGTTTTATCTAAGAGCTATTCTCTCTTGTAACTTGTTCGTGGGCTCCAAAAAGGGCTGATCGCAAAATGTCAGATGGTACATGAGAAGGTCTGGAATCCCCAGAGCAGCCAGTGATAAGAACACACAAAATCACATGGCTCTCAGGCTGGAGGGGAGGAGAACTGGTATTCTGGCAATTACAAATGAGAAATATTGGCTAGGTTAAGTAAATGGCATCCTAGTTTCTTTCTGTCAATATAATGGAGCAGTCAGGGACAAAAAGAAAGGTTACTTACAGGCACTGACCAGCAAGGTAGAATTTTCTGAAGATTTGTATTAATTCATTGCTACATTTAAGACTTCCAGCTTGGGCTTTTTAAAGAGACACCTTTTATCTTTTCAAGACCCTTGAGTCTGTGCAATAATTTATTTTTAACATGAGTTGTTGGCCGTTAACCCTTGAGAGAAATCAGATGGATTTGGTGAGCTGATTTAGAGCTTCTGCTCTTGGATGCTTCATTTGCTACCCAGAAGACAGAAGAAGAATTGTAGGCATTTGTAGGCAGAAGCTTTTTTAAATTTTCCCAAACTCTACCTGTGTGTGTTCTAATGTTTCCTCTTACCCGCTTGAATGATTATCTCTATATGATTCTTGCTGCTTTATGCAAGCCACAGCACAGCCAAATTCTTCTCAGACTGAATGAGTGACAGCATGTATTTTCAAGGTACACTAAATGAGAAATGTGCAATTTAAGCAAAGCATTAACACATTTGAATGAAAGACTGAAACTGTTGAAAGTGCAGCTGCTGGCAGGAAATTGATGTACCAGTTGCTATTTACCTAGCAGAAATTAGTTCTCTGTGATCAGTTTTATTAAATGGGATGGAAAAAGTAAGCATTCCCTCAAGAGGATTAAAAAAAATGTTGAAAAGAGAACTTCCAAGTTGAGAGAGTTCAACGTGCTTCTTCCCTGTGTCATTGCTGCTTTCTCTTCATGTCCGTTGTTTTTTTATTTTGGTTTTTGTGTGTGGTGTTTTTTTTTTTTCCTGAAAAGATAGCACCATAAAATAGACTACTGAGCTTTCCTAGATGGCATTTGACCCCATCCAGAGCTTCCCATTGCACTTTGGAATCAGTGAATCTGACAGTAGCTCCACAAGAGGAGATTCTTCAGTGGGAATGCTCTCCTGTGGAGCACAGGCAAATGCACCAGGGCTCCACCTTTCATTTCCTGAGCACACAAGCCAGACACCCTGCAGTACAAAGTTATATCTGAATAAAAAGGTGGGTTTCTATTTCTAACAGGTAACTTCTTCATAAATCAGACAAGCCCCTAGGGAATCTTGCTGTCATGGAGAGGTTCAGTTGGTTTCACATTCAAATGCTTCAGGGTTCCTTGATCTGTCAGAGTTTTCCCTATTGAAGGGCTGTAAATTGTTATTGGTTATTAATATAGCACAGCAGTATGTAAGATGCACCACACTTGTTAACTTTGCCAAGTTAATCTGCATCTCAAAGCACTTGAAGCCTGTTTCTAGGAGGGAGAAGGTCTGCATGTGTCAGATACAACTAGAGAACATAAAAGAACCTCTTAAATCTAAGGCTGAAATAAAGTTTTTAGGGGAGAGTTTTCTAGTAGCACAGATCTGGTGCATAGTTCAAAGCAAGGGCAACCATTCCCCTTCCTGTTAAGCAATCAAAGGCAGGGGGCTGGAGCCGTGGTTTTGTTTAATGGGAACCCAGTGGTCACAGCTCTTTCTAATTCTGCCCAGGCTCTCATACACACATGAGAGTAGGTGTGTGATACTAAAATGATAAAAAGTGCCTCGTATTACTATGAAAGACCAGAGTAGTACTATGTTATTTAAGCCAAGATATCTGTTACCTGGGAGATGTTCCAGAGTCTGGTGATTTTGCTGGGTGAAGGCTTCCAGTAGTTCACTAAACCAGCTTTATCTTACCTGTCTACTTTTCTAGTAAAATGTAAAGCAGATGGATTGTGGATTTTTGTCTAGCTATAGTAAATCTATCTGGGAACTAACCCTGGAACTAATCACTTGTATTTTTCATGTCTGTGTGCCTAAAATTAAACACCTGCATCCGCATCAGTCACTTCAGGTACTGGAAAGAAGAAATAGGTCTTGTTTTTCACAGCAGTTAATTCAATGACAGGACTTGCAAGTACCAAGGTAACAGTTACTGGCAAATGAAAATACTCAGCACTTAGAAAGTTTGGGATTCTAGGAAAATTTTCAACAGGCTTGTTTAAATGTTTGGGCCGCTGTGTTTCTTTATAAAGAAGGATTTTCTTCCTTTTCCTCTTTTTAATTCCTCCACACTATTATTGTAGGGATTTTTCCTTCCATTTGGTCTCTTTTTCAGTTTTTATGAATCTAACTTATTGTTAGTAAATCACAGGAGAAGAGAATAATGAAAATATGGCTGAAAGGGATATTAAGAGATTGCCTAGCCCTTCAGTTTTTCCTGCTGAGGAACACCAACTAAAGCCAAGATATGCAACAGAGCAAAGTAAAAGGTTATTCCTCCCATTTTAGCTTGGGCTGAGTACCCATGACGCTACTGTCAGAGGAAGGCAGTGCTACCAGGAGGTCACAAAGGGACATTGTCTGAAAAAAAACAAAACCAAAAAAAACCCCCAAAAAACCAAATTGAAGTGGCAGGGTATCTCCTCCATATCTCAAAGGTAGGAGACCTCAGCATCAACTCTAATTTTTTTTTCTCCCCCCCTCATAGTCCTATCCCAGTTTTAAGGCACTGCTGGGAGCAGGTACCTTCAGGGCTTCAGAAGGACACAGAGAGACATGGCCTGCAGGTTGGGCATGAGACTGGGGATGCACGAACACTAAAAGAGGGTACACATACTGGAGACTGGTGGAGCAGGGGATAAGGAGTGATGAGGCAGGCAGAGTAAACTGGCAGGATGCTGATGTTGGCCTCACTGGAACATTTCCCAGAAAAGGCTGAAGATGCTCAGATTTTTTTTTTTATCTTCTCCATAACAGGTTCGGCTTTATCTCAGTGTTCTTCAAAAGCATTTGCCTATGGAAGTAGCATGATAGTGTAGGCATTTGAGAACAGTTTAAGCAACTTATTCCTTACTTTACTATCCTTATTATTCATAAAGTTTTCTCAGATATGCCTCTCCACAGCCTCTTTATTGTTAGTGCCATTGCCTTCTGAAAGAAGTGTTTTATTTCTGTAATGGTAGTCAGAGCACAGCATACTCTCACTTTGTTTGCAGTGTTTCAGCATCTCAAGTCATTCTAGTCCTTGACAGCGTCTTTGATGAGTATGGGCATAATTTTAATGGGCATTTAAAGTTGTTTCTGGCATTGTGACAAATGAACTTATGAACCTAATATTTCAAACTATTGCATTTTCTAAAGCTAGATTACAGGTTTCCAAGAATATCCAGAATCTTGGAAAAATGTGCATTTTAATAATTTAAAGCATTAAACAACCAAAGAATATTTGTGTGTATATATATATATACATGGTTATGAGACTTCCAGTAATAATTAACAGAAATTTAAGGCACTACTTCCACCACAGTTAAGGTAGAAATTGAGAGTGCTGGTTTCTTGCTACTGGTACCTGTTGACCAACAAAAGTGGCAGGCACTGTCATGAATGTTTTGCTGGTGAGTAACATGCTGGTCAGGTAGCTGAATTACTTATGCTCAACTGCACTGCTAAGCAATGGGTCAAGGTTGGTGGTATGAATGAGCAAGTGCAAACTTGTTTCTGAACAGATGTGTAAACAAGTAGTGTCTTGTCTGTTTCCAAAATGGCATTTTTTAAATTTCCCACACAGACCAATTACTTCAAAACCACTTAATTCCATCACTTCAGATAGTGGTGAGCATGTTCTTTTCAAACCGCAAAATACGGTCAAAGCAAATGTGGCAAATCCTGTTCTGGAAAAGATCTGTGAGGTCCACTGTGTGCTCGTATTACTGTTTGGGAAGTGCTGCTCTCTTAGTTCTGTTACTGAAGAGAGAAAGAGCTTTAAAAAAAAAAAAAAAAAAGGCAGTAAAATATGCCAGAAAAATGTTGAGATGTGCATTTTAGGAACATCTTAGTGTGTGATAGTCAGCTACCTGCAAGTGAAAGAGAGGATAAGGCCAATTAGGTTAGGGGTGATAAAAAGCACTGCTGGCTTGCTTTCATTCATTCCAGGGCACAAAGAATGGGAAACCAAGAGCATCTTTTAGTGCACAGCAGCAGAACAATGGCACCTAGAGAGTACATGAGGCAGGCACCCTCCCTAACAGTTTCCTCTGCTTTTTAAAAAATCAGAGATTCAGCCTGAAGAAATTCTGCTTAAAGGTAGCATTCTCACCTGTTTAATTTCTCATGGCTTCTATTGTGGACAACTGTCTTGATCAAGTCCATTGGCAAGGTGGGACTGTATGAGAACAGAAAAAAAAATGCAGCAGCTTTTGAACAGCAGCTGAAACCTAACAGACTGCAGGCAAATATGGCCAAGGTGAAAAGCAGCAAACATTGGAGAACAGAGCTGTGCCATCAGCATGCTTTTAGTTCTTTATGTTTGGAAGGAGTTGTCAATTCATCTCTTTGATAGAGTGTGGAAAAGAACACTGAATGTAGTCTGGTACCTCAGGATGCTGTGGTTGATAAACAGACCTGAGGCTTGGTGCAGGATTAAAGGAGGAAGTGGATGATACAGATACATATGCCTATCATACAAGGATTGAAAGCAAATCAGATGAATGTCATACTTGTAATTCAAAGGGTGATAGGGAAGGTCCCAGGGCAGACAGCTGTTGAGAAGCTCCCAAGAAGCAGGCAACAGTATTGAGCAGGGAACAGTCATCCACAGGATTCTCTAAAAAGTGAAAAGGGAGTTGTGTCTCAGAGGGTAACACACTGCATAGACTACTGCATGTGCTTACTAACACCATGAATCAGGAGCATGGAGACCCTTTAGCAAAGGATGTTTGTAGGCTCCAGATACATAGTTGTTACTTTTATTAGTTCTGTTCTTTGTTTTGCTGCAAGAACATTGGGAATCTCAATCATTTTTGTGTTGATTTCCCTATCCATAATCCAAAGACTAATGGTATTCTATGCTTTAGAGAAGTTTGCAAATACTAGTGAATTAAATTGCTTAGCTGTCTGTAGGCTTCATGTAATTTAGAAGTAGAACATTTTGTTCTACAAAGCTTGAGAAATTCTTTTCTTGGGAACAAGCTTCTCATCCTGCTGTAATATGTAAAGAGTATGAAAAAGGATGTTGTTTGCTGAATAGTACTTCTCTAAAAGTTGTCAGTTGGGTGATGCTGTGGAGGAATTGGATTACAGCAATTTTTAAAAAAGTTTTTGAGTGATATGAATTAGATTTGGGAAATTATTAATTCTCATCTAAATGAAATAAACTTCCTAGTTTTGCCAGGAGCCATGTCATATGTGATACTCCTCCATCCAATCAAAAGCAGAAAAATATGCTTAAGTACCGTTTTCATAAATAACAATGGAAGATTAAATTTTCTCCAGTTTTATTCTTT
The DNA here is from genome assembly GCA_013396995.1 of Dicaeum eximium. Classification (NCBI taxonomy): domain Eukaryota; kingdom Metazoa; phylum Chordata; class Aves; order Passeriformes; family Dicaeidae; genus Dicaeum; species Dicaeum eximium. Next base: position 371,885 of record VWZP01003088.1, read on the forward strand.
TGGGTTTTAAAGGATACATGTATAGCTGTGTTGATTTAAATTTTCTCCAGTTTTATTCTTTTGGGCTGTAAAGGATGCATGTATATCTGTGTTGACCGTGTGTCTGAATTGGCAGACAACACATTAGAGCCTGGTTTCCTTGCCAACCTCTGCTTAAATGTAATGTTTCCTACAACAAAACAACAGTAAGACTGCATGTTTAAACAAAAAAACCCAACACAAAAACCTCAAAAACCCTATTTGTACTGAATGGTTGGAGCCTCCCCTTGTATTCTTAATTCTTTGAAAACAAAGCTGAAATTAAGGGCACAGCTTTTCCCTGCAGCAAGGGCTCTTAGATAATTTCCCCAGTATTTTGCTTTGATAACTTGGCAAGACTGAAGTGGCAATAGGTAGATTTGTAGAATACACATGAACTCAAGTTCAGGCTGTTGAGGTTTTCAATTAAAGAGCACGGGGGAGCATAAGAATGAATACATCCATGTTGTAAAACACTTCTCAAAAGCATTCAGATGACAGATGCTGTAGCAGCACATTGGAATAAGGATCTTTTTTCTGTTGTTTACAGTTTTAATAAGCACTTGCTTTTCTGTCTGCATCAGTCCAGTCACAGAAGAAAGCCAAACAAAATGTGTGCACTAAATCAGAGTGGCTGGTTCATGCTGCTGTTTGAGGTCAGGGTTCTTTCCCTGTTCCAATATTTCTGCTCTCTGGTCGAGCTCCCTGTTCCCACACTGACATAACAGATACAGATACCTCAGTTCACTCAGCTTCCTTGGCATTTAGCATTTTCACTAAGCTGAAGCACAAAGAACATTTTTACTCCTGTGAGTAAACAAATGCTAAGGCAATGTCTGGTGATTCCTCTGAAACCTCAAGATGTCTCAGAGCATAACTGATAGATTTGATTAAATGGCACCTGTAAGACTGTTGTTGCAGAAGAATGATTAAGCCTAAATTATCTGAAAGACTCTGACTCAGGATATAAACAATGCAAGAGCAATTGAGAGACCCTGAATCATGAACTGTGACATGATATATCCTGGAGTTCAATAAGCTAATGGTGCTATTAATGACTAAGCTGAAGCAAGCAGAGGTTTTGTTTGCTTCTGATTTCATGTCTTCCACCCTCGATCTCTGCAGGTGGCTAAACATACAAAAGTACTTATGAAGGGGGGGGAAGGGAAATAGAGAGGAGAATAAAGTAGGAAAAGACAAGCAAAGGGATTTATGCTTTTGTTTACATCTGAAAAATTTCCTGATGTCCCTAGGGTAATGCTATTCACAATGAGGAAGGGAAGAAGGCCTCCAAGCTGTTGTGGGGGAGGGGGACAAAGAATAAGGAGCAGATAAGAAAACAAAAAGCAGAATGTAAAATACAGCTAAGGGAAAGAGGAGTTTGTTTTAGAAAAGGCAAAAAGTTAGTTGTTTGTTAAGAAAAGGCAAAAAGAGATGTGGGATGGGAGGAGGAAAGAACAGATGTCCAAATGGTTGTCAGGATTATTTATTATCTCTTCTGGAAATCCTCTGAGCAGCAATGGCAGTAGTGCACAGAGGTTCTTATAGGGGAAAAATAAGCCAGTCAGTAGGTTGTTTACAAATTGTTGTCCTGAAATTTTCACATTTATTGTCACAAAAGAATTTATTGATCAAAATCAGGTAATCCTCCCCCCCTCTTAGTATATAATGATGTCAGGAAAAGCTGAATAGCATGATCCCTTAGAAATATAGTGTTATTCTATAATAAATAAACTGAAATTTCAGTGACAGACCTGACAGGTTTTTTATCTTATTTTCATTGTATCTGAAAGAGAGGCGAAGTGGAATGAAGTGGAGTTAAGTCTCTCTTATTGTTTTCCTTAAATTAAATAAAAGGAATAGGAAGGGGATGGCAGAGGAGCCCACTACTGAACAACTGTGTTATCTTTCCAGTCATTTCTATGGCAAATGAAAGCGCTTCTCAAGGATAAGTATCATAATGAAACCTTATGCAGTGGTCATAGGGAATTGCTGCCAGAACCAGAGAGAAGTGAGTACAAAGGGCTCTGCATTAATGAAAAGTGCCATTAGGTATTTCAATGTAACAAGCAGGTTTTTCTCCTGTAGTGACACAGTGGTAACAAATGGTTCATCCTAACTCAGTGTCCTTTAAATCATGACAAAACTTAATACTAAGGGGAGAAGGATGCTCATTCACCTCTTCATGAAAAATGTTAGTAGCCAGGTGCTTATGTTTGCCTTCAAGTTGGCTATGAATATATAAAAATGTTGGCTGTGCATGAAGAATGAGGAGATATTCATAATGTGGAGCTGTCTCTTTTTATTAGAATTCAAGTAAAGATAAGACTACTCTGCATGACCACATGCAGACAAAATGAACAGTGAGAGAGAACAACTTTTTAAATTTTTCCTCACATTAGATTTACCTGATTAGAAGCTGACCAGGTATCAAAATCATAAAACCCTTCTCTAAAATGAAAGTCCCCAATGGCTCCATTAATACAGTGAACTGACATGAAGCTTCAGGCACAGGACTTTAGTGTACCTTGGCATCTAAAGAGAGCCTCTCTGGAGAAACAGTGAGAAGGGGCTTCAGAAGTGCTGTTGCCTCTGCTATACTTGGTGTTGAAATAGAGCAGGGTAGTATTGTCTTTACACATTGGAAGTGTGGGAACCTGTCCCCCTTGGTGGGGAAAGCAGCGCTTTACTCTGCACACCCATGTCAGAGCTGCTGCATGGAAGGGATAGCAACAGCCTAAGCCCATCAACTGCTTTTAGCAGGAGATATTTGACTGCCATAGAGTTTGTTTGCAGAATTGGTGCTGGAAGCCACATCTTCAATAGAGCCTCACTCCTGCAGTGAGGGGTGGTTGTTTGCTTTTTTGTCTAAGATGTACAAAAACTGGGAATCTTTTAATCTTTCTGTGTATGCAGAGGGCTGTGCCTTAATCCAAACTAGCTTGTGAGGAACTAGAACAAAAGCCAGATAAAGTCTGAGTGTGGACTGGGTTTTCAGTTGCTGATCAGAATTACCAATGTGCAGTAATGCTACTCTGGCCATCTCTGCAGGGGAGGATTAAAAGGAAGTTGAGTGTTGGAGGTAGATTGGACTAAAGTGTAGGAATCAGAAAAAAAGGGCTGCTTTCAAAGTTCAGAGTGCTTCTTAGGAAATTATGTTTTTAATTATGATGTTGATGTTGTCATAGCTACTGGAAAATCAAATTAGTACACAGGATATTAGCAAATGTCCATGGTTTTTAGAGAAGAGATAGAAAATAAAGGATCTCTGCTGGAATGAAGCTATGCTGGGTCAGCCAAAATCCAGCTTGAGAGCCAACCATATCGCCTGTCCTGTGGTTTTCCTTTCAAGTGCTTTCAAGTTGGGCATCCAGGAATTGATCTGGGGTGCCAGCTGCATCGAGACAGTGTCAATATGCTTCAAACACAGCACACATGCAGGGTAAAAGTGTTTGGAAAACAAGAAAAAGGCACAGAATCCAAACTGAAATTTGTACTGGCAGGTGCCCAAATCTGGTTTCATTTCCTCAGTGTGAGATGCACCGACTGGACAATAAGTTCATTGCAAGCATTCACTATTAGCAGTGCTCCCTATGAAATACCATGTTGCCTTTATTAGTAGTTAAGTATGAAATCATTTGGTGTCAGTTTGGTTGTAGGCATATCTTTCTCTTCTCAGGTGAGCAGGGCTCCTTTAGGCCAGTATCCTTGAACTGGCAAAGTCCCCTCATGTAGTGTAAGCAAATTTAATTAAGTCTCTTGCTGTATTTAATTGTCTAGTATGCCACAAGTGACAGGTAGGCAGGTTTATAGGCCTCCCAGATCTCTAGATTGCACCTAGCAGTGGAGATTTTTGGGAGGAGAGTTTCTATCCACGGTAGGAAAGTTAAGGACTATGTTAAGTACATTGGATGTATAAAATCCATCAGATAAGACAGATTGCATCTAAGGGTGCTGATGAACCTGGCACATGACATTGTGAAGCTAAGTTCTTATCTTGAGAGGTGGCAATCTGGGGAAGTTTCTGTTGACTGGAAAGAATGAAATGGTGCACTCTTTTCCAAAAAAGACATCAGGCAAACTACAGGTTGGACAGTCTTACATCCCCTAAGCCCTGAAAATTTTGACATAGACACTATTTCCCAGGCATGTGGAAGATAAAAAGGGGGCTAGAAACAATGCAGATTTTGAAGGACGAACTGAAGGTGATCAACATGAATGCCTTCGGTGTTGAAAAGACTGGCTCTGTTCATGAGGGAAGAACAGTGGATTTATTTTAGGAAAGCTCTCAGCACTGTCTCTTGTAGTCAAATTTAGGAAATATGAATTACAGAATTACAAACTGGGCAAAAGAAAAAAATGGCTGAAGTATCAAGCTTAAAAATCCAGCAGTACTATCATACTTTAGCTGCAGGCTCATTATGCCTGGCATTCCTGGCATGAGTCACTTCTGGAGCTGCCATTGCTTCACATCTGCAGCAACAACCTGATCACCAGGACCAAAGGAGCTGCCCTGAGGAGCTTCTCAGGTGACACTACCTTGGAGGGAGCTGGTGGCTGCTGGGAGGCCCCAGCCCTGCAGAGGGACTCCTGGCTCTGGTCCCTCCCTGTCACTCAGAAGGCCCTGTGTGTCCAGATCTGGCACCTCCTGGAGCAAGACCACTCTTGACAGCCTGGAGAGAATCCATAGCAGGGCCCAAGGGTGGTGCAGCATAGGAAAGAGCTGGCAGGGGAATGGAGCTTTTCCCTTCAAATACCTGCCAGGAGCCACAGGGAAGACAGACTCTTCTCAGAGGTGCATAGAGGAAAAGAGCAAGAGCCAACAAGTTAGAGCAAGGCAGAGTTGTCTGAGAATTGGGGAAAAAAAGTTTCCCAAAGAGGGCAGATAAGTCCTGAGTCAGGCTGTTGCAACCGAGGCTGCAGAAAATCCATCTCTGGAGACCCTCAAGGCTTCATGGGAAAAGGTCCTGTGCCATTTCAAGGTAGCCCTGCTTTGAGCAGGGGGCTGAGCAGAGACTTCCATGGGTCCCTACCAATCTGCATTCCTCCCTGAGTCTGCATTAGGTTGGTTTGCTTGCCTTGAAGAGGGTGAGCAAATATGGGGCAGGCTTGACAGGGGAACCTGTGAACCATTTTTTTCAGAATGAGAGGTGCATGTCTGTGACAGATGCAGGCACAGGCATAAACAAATGGATCCACATGACAGAGGAGGTCTTGAAGCTCTGCCAGCAGTGCAAATATCTCTTATGGCCAAGGATCTGGACCCCTCTCTTCATCTGCTGATATTTTCTCAAGAAACTTCCTTCCCGTTTCCAAGACGCTTCTCCTCCCAAGGCTTCATATGCCATTTGCATAAGGGACTAATTATAATCAGGGCTGTGCAAGCAGCAAAGATGTGGGTAAGGGAAAACCTGTTTGATCATCAAAATTACTCACTTTGGAAAGGAGGAATTTAGATGATTACACATGCAGATGTGTATGCATACACATGGTTATTTTACTTTGCCTTTAAATATTTACTGTTATCTTAAGGTGTATCCACATGTCCTTCTCAAACTTGTATATTTGATGAAGTCATTTTAGAGTGGTCCTGTTTTCAAGCATTTGTTAATTTTAAAGCCTGCTTAGCGTACTTAGATTCACTGATGTTGCAGTATTTTCTATCCCTTTAATTCCTTGCACATGAATCTTCCCAACCCTATGATCATGCTCATTCCCATTCTCCTGATTTGTTGTTGAAAAATTTGCTAAAAGCACTGTTTATTTCTATAACTCATAAGGGAGTTTGCCATTTTGCTTTTGGTTTAGTGAGAATTTAAAAAAAATAAAGACGTTGTGTAAATGTAACTCCATTTAAAAAAGAAAAGCTTTTGCTTTTGCTAATGCACCAACATGTTGTAATGAGAGCTATTAAAATAATTAGTCCCTATCCTAGGATGATTGCAAAAGGAAATAAGTAAAGAGAATGAAACATATAACAACTGGATTATAAAATGAACAACCAGCATAAAAATTAAATGAGTCAAAAGTTTAAACCAGAATGTGACTGAGTTGCAGGGTAATGTAGGAGAAGAAAATGTAATTGTGCTTATTCCATGGCAGTTTACTTGAACTAAATGCCCCTGAAAAATGTCTGAGACGTGTGGATAGAGGTTGTACTTTTCAAAAATGTACCACTGTATTTGATTTCAGGACAGTCAGTGGGTCAAACTTTGCCTAAGGCAATCACAGCAGCTTTAACAATCAAGTGCTTAGGGGAATGGGATAAAATGTCTGCATTCCTTCTTTGATTTGATCTCACTCCTTATTTTATTATTGCCTGCTGGATGGGTCTGTGTTCGTTCATTTGTGTCCAGTGCTGCCTCACAGTGAGGGAAGAAAGATGGGTACTGCAGGCTCATGCCCAGTGCCAGCAGTGCCTTCAGCCTCATGGGTCTTGCCAAGCACCTTCTCACTCGGGTGCTTGCACTGAACCTTCTTTTTGTTGCATGCTCCTCCTTGTGTAATTGTCTTATACTATAATACTCCTGCCTTAAAACAGTATCAAACAAGAAGGATATTGTTCTGTTTGTGCTGATGGCTCAGTATTACCAGTGTCAGAGATGACAGGTCCTGGTAGTGTGTTGTCTGATGGCTGTCATAGGTTTCAATATGAATGTTGCAATGTGAAGCTCTAATTGTTGTTTACATGTGCTCAGAAAGCATCCCTTGTAACTGTGGAGTTACATAGTAAGTATATACTGATCAGATGGATATCTTATCATTTGGAACCTTAGCTATTTAAATATAAATATTATTACTATTTATAATATCCTATATAAAACCATTACTTTAGAAATAATAACAAGTCTTATTTCATCTGATGCTGCACAAGCCTCTGTTCAAATGCCATCTTTGCACCGTCAACCTGTGAAAAGGGACTGAGGTGTGCTTGGTCTGTCATCAGTGGGTCAAAGAAAGCTGGACCAATCTATGGCCCAGAATGTCCATCTGTAACCTCATCTCCCCAGAAAACCTGTATTTTGGACAGCATTGTGTTCAGTATATAACAATAGAATTAAATACGTCTATTTTGAAAACTCTCTATATGTATATTTCCCAGAAAATATTCTAGGAAAAAGGATCCGGCTGAAAGATATTTCAAAAATCACAAATAAAAATTCCTAAAGAGCTGAGACCCAAACCTAAAAGGAGATTTGTATGGGCTCTTACTTAGCCCAGATTCTTAAAGGAAAAGAGTGCTTATGCTAATTTCGGGGAAAGCATGCTATTAAGAACAGTTTTTCTGTGATTTAAAAAAATCTAGCACCACCACATACTATAAATAATGGTTCTTATATATTTTATTCCTCAAGATAGAAAGATTATATTAATGCAGTAATACTTACAGCTGTGTAAACTTGTCCTGCTTGTTCAAGGTTGTCTTTGAAGTTTTAGAAAACACCAATGAGATGCTTCAATAAATTTTTTGTCTTGTTTAGGGAAGCAAACCAGCTGTGACAGGTTTAATCAGAACTAAACCTTGTTTGAGTCAAATGGAGGCTGCAAAACCAAACATGCTGGACAAGTTACAGCAGAGTTAAGGCCTGTTCTTTCAGCTGTTGCAGGGTGTGGTGTCTGGGGAGGGGGAGAGTGCCTATGTACATGCTTACAGAGCCTGGATTAAGTATCCCTAGAGCGTGGGAGGCTGGCAGTCATCCTGTGTCTACTTGTCTGTGCTCCCAGGGAAAGCTGCTTCTGGGGATGCTCTGTTTAGCAAGGTAAACCAGACACCAAAGGGACAGGCCACCAGAGCTCAGCAGTGGGCTGTTGACTTGGGTTGCAAATCGTGGCCTCTGAATTAATCCAAAGATTTTCAAGTGTCACAAAAGGCAAATACTCACTGCTCTACAGGGCTTGTTTCCCAGAAATCCAGATAATCTTATTTGGATCATCATTTGTGAGATAAAATAAGTAGCCTTATTTCATTTAAATTGATATGTTTCTTTCAAAGTGCTGTACTTTCCCTCTTATTTACATTTAGCCTAATCCTGTGGCAAAATCAGCTCTAAGGGAGGTAGCTACAACCACACTGACATTTACATTTCATTTGTTTATACTGGATCTGAGTTTATGTCTATGCATTTTACCAGTGGCTGCAGAAGATGAGAATAGCTTTAGGAAAGTCTGCATGTTGATGGAAGAGTGGATTATGTGCTTTTCATAACTGTATTCCTGACTCATTATTCACAGCACAAAGAATTCTTTTGCGGCATTCCACTTCTTATGTGGTTAGTGTACCACTCCCACCTTCCAAAAGTCTCAGCCACTCAAAGGCATAATTTTCTAAACTATAGGCTGTAAAATTAAAGGTTACATTTCAGTTTCTCAAGTGAACCAAGTTACCTGTCAGTTTTAGAAGAATGTACATGTGCGTAATAGTTCAGAAATTAGACACAGAAAAACCCACCTTAAAACCACTTAACAATAAAGTTCACTTTTAAACCCACTTAACAATAGAGAATTCAGAAGCTGATACTCTAATCTGTATTCCACTTGCTGTCCTGTGGCGTATGTTTTACTGTATGTAAGATCAACAGGCATCCTAAATGGGCTCCCCACGTAGGGGAGTGAAAGCCTGAAGTAAATACAATTAGGCCTGTTAAAACTTTGGGGTTCTTGGCCTTGCATTTTATACTTTTTTCAGTGAATGTTTGTGAGTAGCCAGGGAGTGCTAAACCAAAATCTTTTATTTTTCAAAATTATTTTTTCACGCAGCCCTCTGTAGAACGTTTATTATCTCTGTTAACTTGTAAGTTGGATGCCCTGCAGTTTTGATTTTCATATTCCCATGAAGTAGGGAAATAGCTTTATTCTCATTTTATGGCTGGAGGTTCTGAAGGTTCAAGATGCTAAGCACAGTAACCTTCTAGGGTAGCCAGCTTTCAGCCTTCAGAAAATTATAGTGGAAAAGAACCTGTAGGCTCAAGGGTTCTGAATTCCCCTGAGAATTCTTTATTGCTGGTACAAGAAGAGCTCTGTATTACTCATTTTTCAGTAACGTATATACAGGGGATGTGTGAAAGGATCCTACATCAGAATGGAGCCCTTAATTTGGGTCAGGTCAGATGTTCTGGTGACAGCTGTGGTGGCTGCAGCACCTATGCAAGGTGCTTCCCAAAGCACCCTGCTACGGTGAACCTCTTGTTGAAACACCAGGGTGGAGTGGGCAGTCTTGTCCACAGGGAAAACTGCATGTCTTGGAAGCTACAAAATGGAGAGAGCTGATCTGATGATCTGTTGGAAAGAGTTAATTTGGTCTGATCCCATGTGTGGCTTGAGGGATTTGTGGGATGTCTGGACACTGTTAAGGTTTTTTGAAGGGTAGCCTAAGTGCAACACTGATGGCGCACTACTGATAAAATGTGGAGGTTATTCATAGACATTAAGATTGAATCTGATGTGTCATTTTAATGGAACTGCTGTAAGTTTTCTCTGGTATTTTAGTAGTTTATCTAAACACACAAATGAAATAATTCAGTAAATGCAACAGAAGTACTTTGAAGAAAAGCCTACTACATGGATGAACTTTGAGATCTGAGTCCAACCAATAAATCAACAAAGCTACTTTAAAGGTCTCTTCAAAGTGGTGTTGTATCAGTGAGGAGTTTGATTGTTTGAAAAAGGGCAAGTACTGGTTTAAGTACTTGAAGGCCATTTGCACATCAAGATTCTTCAAGTGGCTTGTTAACTGGACCACATTGGATATACAGCAGAAGTGCACAGGATCAAAACAAATAATCTTTAATTATTTGTTAAAGATCCCACTGTTTTTTGTGCTTTTTGTGTTTTTGTTTGCTGGAAGTCTAAAGATGCCTGGACAATGTAGGCTGCAGGGAAACTGTGCTAACATGTTCATTATTTAAATCAAATGGAGACAGAGCCAACAGATGTGCGTGGCAGTTCCTGTGATTTCAGAGGGTCTGTTTCAGACTTCTTAGAGTTGAGTTTCACGAAGACCACAATTGAGTTGAGTTTCATGTGGCCACAATTTGGCCCATAGTTTTTCCTTGTTTACCACTGATTCTCTGACTGTCACTGTGCTACAGCTGACAAGACTAAATTTCAGTGGTTTCCTTTACTTTTGCTCATTTTTTGGTGAGGAAAAGTTGTTAAGTATCTTTTTGAATGATAACAATGCTGTATCAGTGAAGAAATAGTAAATTTATATACAGGTGGAAGCTGTGTATACAAAAATCTTGATATATGTTTGTTTGTTTGGGGTTTTTTTGCCTGTAAGGCTTTCTAAAATATATTTATTTCAATATTAGGTGAAGTAGGAAAAGAAGTGATTGTAGAAGCAAAATGTGTATCCACACATTCCTTAAAGAGATTGATTTCTGGGTAATGAATAAATATTTCCAATTTAAGGTGGATTAAATTAAATTATGAATTATAATTGTCTTCAAAATTATATTTAATATAGAAGCATCCATTGATCTTTTATGCACAGAACATGATATCATGCATCTTATATATACACAGTGTAATAAGTGTATTTAATTTATCAAGTTGTGGGATGTTTAATCTCTCAAAACAGTTATATTGAACATTAATGGGTACTAGGACAGTTGCCCAGACTTATTTATAATATAGAAGCCAGATAAACTGTTACAGATACACATAGTCCTGTATTTTAAATTAATTTTATATTCTTGAAAGTATGTATTGATTCTTACAATTTCATTGCCAATAACAAAAAACAGATTTAGAATGCTTATTTAACAAACACATGCACACAAAAAAAGGACAACACAAAATCCCTGAGCTCTTATGGTTCTGGGTCCTTGCATTTGGAAGAACTTTATACAGACAAAGAAGGGAGCTACTATAATGTGTATTTAGGGTCTTCGCTAAGATGCCGTATACGTTCCATTATTTTCTGATGATGATAATGAACTGGTTGCATTTCTGTGGGTAGCCTTCAGTATTAATCTGAGAAAATATATGTATTATGTTCAAGTTGCACAGAAAGAGATGGTTCTGTGAAGGCCTCTAAATGAACTCACTGATTCAATCATTCGTTCATTCATTCACTTACTTCCTCCTTTTCATTTCCCCTGATTATTTAGGGAAAAAAAACCCTGTAGTTTTAGATACTCTAGCCTAGTGTTACTCAGCTGTTTTGGCTTCTACTTCGGAAGTCAGTTAACAGAAGTTTTAGCTAGATTTCTAATTTGGCCATTATAATTTGGTTTGGATGAAGCTGTACAGGGTGTGTATAGCGACTGTTGACTAATGCGAATAATCGTAGCTGAAGTCAGCAGAACTACACCACCTTGCACTAGCTGAAGAACTGGCCCCTGAAGTTTGATATATTAAAAAGCTTTACCTGGGCTTGTACTAATGTCATATAAAAACCTATCAAAATGTGGAAAATGTTGCAAGTTTCTACTCCCATTCCTTTCTATCTGTTTGTCTCTCATAGCCTTTGAGTATTAAATTGCAGAATGAATGTCATGGTAGCCCAATTTAACTTCAGAACAAGGAAATATTTTGAATTCTGGAACTGCTTTTGGTCATGTGAGACAGTTGCAACAAGCAGTATCTCTAACATTTCAGTGAGTATCCTCTTCACAGCTGTTGCAAGGTACAAAATACATTGCATCTAGGATCTGCCACCTGTTGTAGACAATTTGGAGTAGAGTAAGTCAATGGAGGTTCAAGAACACATTTTGCCTTCTTTCAGCGATACTATTTGTATTCCATTTAGCAGCCACTTAAGCTACTGGAGTCTTTCCTTCATGCCCCTGTTTTGCGAGGTAGACCTGTGTTTTTGTAGCAGTGGGACTAGGTTACTACATTCATAAGCTGTAGGTGCTTTTTCTGCAATCCTTTGTCCCTTTTTCTTTCTCACTTGCATTAGGCCCAGCCCCAGATGAGCCCCTTTGTTTCTAAAGTAAAACTGAGCTTTGGCAGCATTCAAGCACCATCCCTAGTTTCACCTCTGCAAGCACTCTCCTCTGGGAGATGGAGGGAAAAGGGCACTGATGGTGACTGCTTTCTATTCAGCTCTGCTCAGATAGGTGCAAGACAAGTAATCTGTGTCACACAGAGAGAGCGTGAGAGAATTTCTGACATATGAGTAGTAATACTCACCTGAAAAAAAAATTTCTTTCCTTTCTTGAAGGTCTTCTAGTTCTGGACAGTGTTTTCAGAGAGTCCAGAATGCCACAGAATATTCTGAGTTGGAAGGGACCCACAAGGATTATCAAGTCCAACTCTAAAGTGAATGGCCCATAGAGGGATTGAACCCATAGCCTTGGCATTTTTAGCACCAGGCTCTAACCAGCTGAGCTTCTGCCTTCACTTCTCTTTGCAGAGCCTGTTGCACCTGTAAGTGTCAAACCTTTTGTGGTACACACTTTTGTTTAAACCAATTTACATATTGTTCCTTTTTTCTGTAATGCTGTGAGTTCTGACTCTTCAGAGTGCTGCCAGGCAGTCACTAGAGGTCAGTGACTAAAGCTGTGGCCTGTTAGAGTAAGGCCATTTCAGCTGATGGTCCAGCTTTGCCCTCTCCACCATGGTCAAGTTTTCCCTCACAAAATAGTTCTTATCCATACTGGTTTGCTGAGTACCAAAGTACAAAAGATATTCAGAGCATTAAATAGAAGCTGTACATTGATGGGCAGATTAGTAGACTGTCCCAGTGCCACTAACCCTTTGTCACTGGAGCTTTTGTAGCCTGCAAATTGCTTCCAGCTCTTCCTTTTTCCTGTCCTTGCCATCTAGATTGGTTCTGAATTTTAATGTGTCTCCAGACTGCTACCATGAGAATCCGGCTTTTTTAATGTTGTTCAGAGAACTGCAACTTTTGTTCAAGTCCTCCTCTTTACTCACCTTGATTAATGAAATACTGTCTTCTCTGGCCTCCTTGACTTCTTGGTCATCATTATTGGTGCTACAGAAAACGCAACTACTAAAATCATCCTTCCCTCACAGTTGGAGGTAATGGTGATGGCAGTTTAAAAAAAAGCTGTTCTCTTACCTATCTGTTAGAAATGTGTCTTGTGTGTATTGTTCATCACCTCATCCCTTAAGTATTGCAGGAGATGGGGCAGGAAGATCAAGGACACTAAAGTGTTTCCTCTCCACTTCCTCTCCAGCTCCTCTTTCATTCTTGTTACATGTTACTCACCTCTGAGTCTGAGGGACAGCTGTGACACTGATGTAACACCGTCTGTGTTCCAGCCTGTGAAAGTCAGTCTGGATTTATAAATTGTGTCAGTGGGTTACCTTTGTGGATTACAGGTGCTTGAGCAAGAGCATGGATGAACTGTGTGGTGGAAGCATGCCAACTCCCAAAAAGGAACAGTCCTTCCTTCTTGCTAACAGAAGGTTAGTAAGTAGTGGGGACTTCTAAGATCCACATGGCTTTTTTGTTGCCTGTACATCCTGTCATTTACTGCAAAGGATTGTGGTGAGTTTGAGGTGAGATTTACTGAACTAATTTAGGGAGATACCAGGTATCCATGAGATTACAAGAATTTTAGTATCTACCCAGTTAGTCTGGAATTGAGCTTGAAACCAGCAAAGGAAAGCTCACTTGGTTGTCTTTTCTCTTTTAAGAGCTAATACTATAATTTCAGGAGCGAGAGGCTTTTTAAAATTTGAAATATAAATTTACTAATTTAAGGTTTAACCTTTTGCAGTTTGTACCATCAAAATCTTTTACATGATGAGCTTAAATAAATTCTAGTTGTTTGGTTTGGTGACTTTTTTCCTCAAAGTTATCATCAGTGTCCTAGCTGATTCTTAAGGGAACAACCTGAATGAAGCAAAACGCTACAACTCTACATGCTAAAAAGACTAAAAATCAACCATTAATGCCAAATGTAAGTCAAAGAACAAATAGCTCTACTTTATAAGAATGCTTCCATACTTATTCATCATTTTCACACTGCTTTGCGCTCCAGCTGATGTTGAGCTGCATTAAAATTTTTAATCAGAAAAAATTGGTACAGAAAAAATGATAATGACTGAAAAACCATCTTTCTATGTTGGTTTGTGCACCCTTTATCCCCTAAAAAGAGAACAATCTGTCTGTGCTCATGCTTTTATATCTACTATACAATAGTGTTACTGTTGACATGTACGTAGCCTTATAATTTATGGGGTGTATGTGTGGGAAGCTTTCCGGTAGGATCTGATTTATAAAGGTGGCTTGATGTTGCTTCCTGCACCTTGGACATCTCTGGCATAACAGGGAGTTTATTTGAGCACACTGCACTCAATGTATGTATGTGTAGGTGAGTAGGAATGCAGGATCAGCAGGCAGCATCTGGGCAACTGAACCCTTCCTGTCTTGTTCTGGCAGACAAACATACCATAGAAACATCCATAAATCATCCTGTGACACCAGATATAATTCTCAACACTTAAGGAAAATTTAGAACTGTAGTAAAAATTTAAAAGCTGCACCTGTACCATGTCACATGCAGAAAGCAGGAGTGGAGGATATTTCTAGTCTTCCAGGTCTGTGCGCTAGCAAAATATTTATAAAATTAACTTCTGTGTGATCCCAAGAAGCTGATCATGTTCTAAATTACTGTTAGGACAAATAAAACCCCTCTGATCCCTGCTAATCTGACTTGGAGAACAGATGTCCTCCTGATCCTAAATCGGATGAATAGCTTAATCCTTTGTGTGTTAGCAGGACACCATTCATCTGAGAATTTTGCATCACTAGAAACACAGCTGTAGTCTGTTTACATCCTGGGTTTTGTGTCATCCAGTTTCCAGAAGCCAATGATAGACTAAGGAAGGAAAAGAAAATTCCTTTCTGGTCCACACAAGGACCAGAAACCATCCCCAAGTGTGGTGCACACACCCAGAAATCCTGTTTGCCGCCCCCAGAGCTCTTTGCATATGCTTGAGGACTGGGTTCCATAGAGACCACACTGCAGAAATAATTCTCTGGGTTTAGGAGTTCTCTTAGCTTAATTTACAGTCCTTTCTGTAACTTGGTCTTGCTTCCCACATTTCTTACTCCCATGATCGCATTTACAAGGCTTTTCCAGAATTTATTCTTGAATAAATAAAACCTCCACTTTCTAGTCCAGATTTGTTTATGACCAATTTATTGCAACAGATGAATCTGCTGGAACAAATGCTGAGAGCTTTTGAGCTGAGATGCTAGGAGACCAAAATGGATCTCTTTCCATAAGTACTTCCATCCAAGCTGAATGATTAGTTCAATCATTAGTTCAATCAAATATGTAAAATTTTACAAATATTAAGGTCACTGTGATATCAAAACACCTGAAATTTTGAGTGGGAAGATTTGGACTGCAAAGCAAAAGAGAGGGCTTGTGGATCCAGCAAATCTGTTCTCCCAGCTCTCACTGAGTGTGGGTTTCACTAGTCCCTTTCACCTCGCTGTGTTTTCCTCATTGTCATGTCATGACTACTTTATATAATGTCCTTAGACAATATCTGCTAGTAAATGCACTTACATACTTTTCAACTTTTTAAACAATTTTTAATGTATTCATTAGTATTTCTTACTGTTGTAATAGCTCCTTTTGACCCTGAAATTGTCCATGCATTTTGATTAAACCCATGAGTCTAGAGAATTTGACAATTTAATTATTTTAAATGCAGCCTTATTGCCAGACAGGGTTTCCCTGCAGCCCTCACAGCTGTTGTTTTTAGAGGAAACAGTTTTGGGTCTCCTACCGTAAACTGCATTCAGGTACTTTTCTTTAATGGGCAAGGCATTTAACAGTAATTGAAATGAACTAATTTAAATGACCCACTAGTGAAAAACAAACATGAACTAAACCAGGTCTAAATAAAAACACATTCTTTGTTGTAATTGCTCTTTCAAAAAAACCTAATAATTGATCAAAGCCTGATGTATGAAAGCACATAAACTGTACAGGACTATACAATCTGTAATTGTCACAATTGAAAAGAGAATCTTGTATAATTGGGAATTTTTATTTTCTTTTTTTCATACAGGATAAATATTATAACTCATGATCCAAATACTTTGTGTTTTCTGTAGAATACTTGAAGTGAAACAATGCATCTTTTACCACTAAAAACAGAATAAATGGGTCCCTGAAGGATTTATTTTAAGTCAGATGCATTTGTCATTCTATATTGATAATCTTTGCACTTCATTATCATATTCAACTCACTATTTATATGCAGATGACACAATCATTTATGGTAATAGATTATACTAGAAGAAAGCTTAATATTATCTTCAAGCTGATTTAAATGAGCTTTAAGATCATCTGGCACAATCTAAATTACTATTAAATATTAATGAAACAAAGATCATATTATTTGGCTCAAAACAGAAGTTGGGTAAACTGAACAACTGACAATCAATGCGACCTTGGAGACAGTTAGCAAATGTCAATGGTGAAGAATATAGATACATCATTTTTCATCGTATGACTAAGCTATTGATTAGAAGCTGTGAAGGTTTGAAAGAAAGCCAAGAACTTTATTTGGGCTCAGTAAGTTTGTTGACTTAGGGGAAAAGAAAAGATTTGTATTCTTGCATTTTCAGTTTGTATTATGTACTTTGGGTTTTACTGATTGCTGCATGATGTTGTTAGGAAAGACAAATTTTTTTAACGTGATTATCTAGGCAATTTTGTTGTGAATTATACATTTCATAAAAATCACTGTCTGTCATTTTAGCAATGATTGGCAAAAAATAGAAAAACAGTCAACATTTCATTGGTATGTTATCCTTCTACTTTCTTCTCCCTCCTGTCCTCTATCTTCAGATAAGTTACAATCTTCAGTCTTCCACATTTTCTGAAATAGAAAAATTAATAAGAAAACTAGTATCTCTACTTCTTCATCTGGAATCACACAGATGTGAATTTGATAAAGAAAGTCAGGAGTCTCAGGTAGATGCTTTATTTGTATTTGTTTATTTTTACGTAGGTAAAATCCTGATCCTGTGATGACTTGAGCATGCTCTAGCAGACGCAGATAAATTCGTTGGCAGTTTGTGTCAATTCCCAAGATGACAGATAAGGTCTTCTTTCCAGGAGATGTTCTCATTCTTAGAGATTCAAGTTGATAGTCCCACAGTAAAAAGTGAAAAAACATGACCTCTGTATTGTTCAGTGTATTAAAAATGCAGAGGATCTCCTGCATTTTAGCGCTGGCAATCCACCTCCTGTTTTGTGTAGCAAGATGTGTCACACTAATACATCCATTGTCCCAGAAATGCCAGCTCTTTTGACATTATAATGAATCCCATGGTAGGAGATATTGTTAGTTGTTAACCTCTTCTGTGTTAGACATAATCAAGATCAATGTGGATATGTTTTCTGTTCAGGGCATCAACTATTTCCCCTTAGTATTTTGCTGGGCTGTGCTGAATTAAGCTGGGCACAGTTTCCTTTGAGCATTTGCATTTAAGATAGGGGTCACACATTTTTTTGACCCTCATCTGGATCTTCACTACTCTCTTGGTAAAGAGCTTTCACTTAACGTCGGGAGATGGAGACCTACTCTGACATCAATAAAATACCAATGGAGAGAGGAGAATGCAGACATTTGGTTTATATACTTGGGAATGAGGCAGCTTTAGAGGGGCAGAGCAGCTGGTGAACTGTAGGCCAGATCATAAAGCTGAGTTAAAAATGACAGCGAGGCCTGGGATGAATTGATGGGTCTGGGAAAGACATTGTGGGAAAATTTGTGTAAGTAGGAGGCAGAAGAGTCTAGATGAGTGGAAGGGTAGGTACCCTCTGGAAGCACAGGAATAACAGGTAAAGGGGAAAAACAGAGGAAGAGAAAGCAGTGATGTGGAAGATTAATGTTGGAGAAAATGAGGTATGCATAAGACCAGGTTTCTTGGCAAGATTACCAGAAATTCAGGTCTAAAGAAAGGATTTATTCAGTGATGAGTTGGGACAGTGAATGCCAAATAGGACAGTCTAATATCCACTTCATTATCTTACCTGCTCTGGGCAGGAACTGCTGAAATTACAGATGAAAGAAAGAGAAGGGGAGAGGGAAGAGTTTGTATCTTCCCTGCTGCAGACATTTGAGAAAAGTTGCCGGAATCTGTTAGAGCAATTGCAGGGATGAGATTTCTGATTTATTTATATATTTAGAGATATTTTCTAATTCAAAGTTAGTATGTCACATGATTCAAGCTATCTTCCCTAGAAGGCAATCAGACAGACTTCTCTCAAAATAACCAGTAAATTGTTTTTAGAATTAGCCATACAATGAATTTTAAAAACGAATTAATCAGGTTCATTATTTGAATTTCTTGATTAGGCAACACCATTTTCCTTGTCCATCTAGGTGTGTCCTGGCAGGACAGTTGAATCAATTTTCTTTTCCCTTTGTACTGCCAACTCTCTTTGAAAGAATGGGAGAATCTCAAGGAGTTATGCTCTGAAAGTCACTAGAAATCTTGTTCTACACTGTAATCACACCAGGAGAAGATTCTTTTAAGCTTGTGCATTTTACCTAGTGATAACATAAGGTTCCTAGTGAATAAAGATATTCTTCAGTGTGATTAATGTTTCCATCATCCCCTTGCTCTGTAGGTAAGAACCAGGCCCATGCTGCAGTCATAGGTGCTAGGGAGTGCTGTTGTGGGTTTGGTGACTAATGAGCTCTGACATTTATTGCTTGGGTTTGTCTTCACCATTGCTGCCAGATGGGTATGGTTCTTCCAGTGGGGAGTGATGGCACTGCATTGCAGTCCTGGGCTTGTTCTGCATTCCCAGAGATGCCTTTTCCTTCAGCATGTGAAGCAAAGCCCCTTCTTTGGGCAGGTTTTCTGTCTGAGGACAGAAGAACATCTATTTTTTTCACTGAGGGGACTCTTCCCCTCCTGAGTCTCTGTTTTTAAAGAGATGTTCCTTCCACCTCCCAGTGAAGTTGAGGTCACTTATAACCTACTTTTTGGGTTTTTTTTTCTTTTTTTTTGGCTGAGAAACCTTCCTCCATTATAGTCCAGTTAGAAGTCCATTGGTCTATTAGCCAGTCAGCTGTGCTGTCCTATGCCACCTTTACTCCAGTTTCACCTGTCCTGGCCTTTCCATTTTCTAAGCTTCCCTACATCCATGTATCTATATTCCAAACTTTCCTACTTTTATGTATGTGTTTATGTATTACATATACATATATATATATATATATATATATATATATATATATATATATTTGACTTCCCACTTTCATAATTCTTTCCCAAATGTTGCAGTTGTTTTTCTCACAATAAGTATTATGTCCAAGGCTTATTAAAGTATCTGCTTGCTATTTGCAATAAGCAATGAGCATCTACTTGCTTATTGCCTTAGCCAGTCCTTGGACCAGAAAAGAGCTCCTCACAGAGCAGTTGTATGTCCTCCTCGCTTGTGTAACTGGGCACCCTCAGCTTCATCAGATTGGGCAGGCCCTGTCTGACCAGAGAGAGAACAAAACCAGCAGCCTGCACCTCAGAACTCAGCCTGGCTCAACACTGGGTATGGGAAGGGGATGGTCCCTCCACTGCCAGCCCCTTAACCTTTCTGTTCTGTGCTTCACGTGAATCTGGAAATCAAAAGAATTTTTGAGGGAGAGGGGAAGATAGAAAGAGAGTGGGCATCTGGATAGAGTTTTACTGGGGCTCACTAGTCTACTCAAGCTATACATTTTGACAGTGCCCTAATGCTGCTTTTACTCCTTTCTTATAGAGGAAATGGAAACCTTTTCAGACTGAGATGCTGAAAATAGGCTCCTAAATCGATGCTTAGGCATATAAATAGAAGCAGTTCGATATTCAGCAATGCTGAGTGCTCTGGTGATGCCAGTAAGGAAGAAAATGCTTTGTGTACAGAAGTGCATTATTAGAAAATGTGGAGGTTCAAGAATTGCTATTTAGAGACAACGAGTTACAATTGGAGTAATCTTTTTCTGGGTCAATTGGGCTTGACTCATCTCTGGCCTCCATCCTTCATGGTTTTTATTCATTATATGATTTTAAAGTAGTGTCTGTTGCTATTGGATATTTATGTCCATTAATTGAATCTAATTTTATCGTGGAATTGGAATGAGAAAGTGAAGGGCTATGCAAATTTCTTATATCACACTCTGTTGAGTGCTTTGTAGAGATGAAATACCTGTTCCATACCACATGGATCCTGTGGTTGTCTCCAGCTCTCACAGAAGCTGGGATGAACAGGGTTCCTAGTTTTTACAATAGAAGAACCTTCAATCCTTTCTAAGGGAATGCAAGAGCACAACAGAAATGTAGGTGAAGTTATTGCAACCTTAGCCTGTGCATACCAGTATCTGCATCCAGAAGAACCTTTTTGTTTGTTTATTTTTGCTTTTCTCACGTGGATTCTAAGCAAACTTCACAGTAGAGCAATTTTCTTCCCTCATTTTCTTCTATCTCCTCCCTGTCATCTCTATGAAGACTTTGTGTAGAAATTTTATGAAGTGTGCAAGGTGCTGTGAGGAGCCCTGTATTTTTACAGGTACACTCCATGCAATAACATGGAAGGTGAATGGATCAGGATGCCAGGTCTAAGCACTAATGAAAACAATAAATGCACCCTCAGGTGTACCTGGTGTTACTGACATATATACCTGAGTGCAGGTTTTGGCCCCAAAGCTTAGTCACTGAAATAGAGTTTTGAGGTGTCTGGGAATGCTATAAAATGACTACTTTTATTTTCTTAAGTCAATGCCACTGCAATTGTATCTATAAAATGCAGTAGAAAAATCAAACCATTCAACAGAGGACTCTTTGTCCTGTCTGTGTGAAAGACAACATAGTAAAATGGATATATTCCATAACAGCAATTAAAAATATGGTGGGATTTTTTTCCCTTTGGAAAATGAAAGCAACCTGACACTGGTATTGGCAAGGATTAATCCTGAATTGTTTCCCTCTGAAATTCATGTTTGGCTCTTATTAATTTCTCTTTTAGAATCATGAAGACTATTTCTACTTGGTTTTCATTTCTTCTTGGAACAGATAATTTCATACTAAAGCCTTTGCACTCATATGCAGTTGAATCCATGAGGTTATTTGAATTAGTATGGCCTGCAGATTAGGGTCTTAAACCAGAATAGAATCAAATTAATAATAATTTTAAAATAAGACTTTTCCTATTAATTCAAAACTTCAGTTAGATATCAATAAATTGGCTCATACTCAGGACCTCAGGTTATTCTCTAGGTAAAGATTCACATCAATGTCACAAGAACCTCATTTCTTGATCACATATTGTAAGCTGTAAATATATTCAAGTCCATGTAACATTAGAAATAACAGATAACAGTTCTCTCATATTTCCTTAATGGGTTTTAAAATGTTCTTACATGGTAGAATCCTGGCAGTATTTTGTGTTTGGAAGGGTATGGGTTGTTTGTTTCTTAAATGTTTAATGGAAGATTGAAGATAACTTTTCAGTGTTATAAAATTTGAAAAAGTGACGAGGAAATAACCTTGAAAGTTCACAGGAGGCTATAAAAAAGACATAAAGAATGTAAAATGTTTTAATAAGATTTATGGTCATTTGCTGAAAGCATTTAAATATATTGATCCATGTGTTAGTGTAGGTCTTTTATTATTAAGTGAATACATTCTTAATTTTAATTGCTTCTTTCCTGTAAGAGGGATTTTATAAACTTGAGCTAATAATTATTAACTTTCAAATCTAACATATCATGGACAGTTGTAATTAACTTAAATTTAGGTGAAAGAAAGGTAAAGCATCTGTGGTTCAAACAGGGACATAAAACAGATGATAGTGATTATATCAGTGCCTACAGAACTAAGCCATTTCTTGTGAGTGACACCACACAGATTGCAGGGCAGGATCATGGAGAACCCAAACCAAATATTTACATCACCGAGCTCAGCAGGAATTGGCCAGCAGACCAATGGCCTCTATAAATAGATTATTTGAAAAACATAAAGGGGACCATTGCAGGAGTGATGAGATAGAGAAGTCCAGACCCCTGAACGCTGCTCTTGGCTCCTTACATATTATTGAATGTCTCAGTGCTTCTCATTTCCATTTATGAAATGAGACTAATATTTATTTACTTTTTCAAACACTTTGAGATCCCCAAACTGCTCGATATTAATAAATTCTTTGCAAGCCAAGCTCTGGCAAATCCCCTTTGTGCTTGTGGCACAGGAGTCTCTCTGGCAAGGTCGTGAGGTTGGGGTGACCTGATGTACTGTGGTAGTGCTGAGGGAGCTCGGGGCTGTTCTACAGCTGAAATGTGTCCACCAGCACAGAGTCTTCAGTGCAGAGCAGCCCTGAGAGAGCTGTGGGCAGCAGCCAGGGCCTTCAACACCCCAGGGGCAGAGTCATCTGGAAAAGGCACCTCTCCAGGCTAAGGGCTTGGCAGAGACGGAAGGTGAGAAATGTGGCCATTAAATGAAGGTGAAACGCCAGCGACTGCCCAGGCAGGCTCTTGGAAAAGGCCTTTTGAGAAGCTCCTTTTGAGAAGCTTTGCATAAAACCCGTGGCCAGAGATGCTGAATGGCTCCCCAAACCTGGGATTTGCATTTTAAATCTCATGGCTCCTAGGTGATATGTTAAGCTCTTTCTTGTCTGACGGTTTCTTAACCTTTTTTGGACACTGTCTTGGCTTCTTCATGAATATCACACCTTAAAATCCAGTGTTTCTCTCAGGGGCCTTACATTCCCTGGTACCTTGAGAAAAAGTGTGCAGAGATCATGACAGCAGGTAGTATTTCTCTTCAGGTGGTCCTCTCCCCATCCCCTCCTATTTCATGCTTCTGTGCTGCTTGGACTGTGACTGCTGTTTGAGCTTTCTTATCCATTTCAACATTGCTCAGTGAAGCCAGAGCAACTCAAGTAGCCATGATTGTATAACCTCTGATAAAAGGCGTTCTAGAAATGCAAAATCTGGTACTGTTAATATACTGAGTATCAGTACTGTTCAAAATCTCACATTGATAAATTAGTTGATTAGAATTTTTCTTTCTCTTTTCCACAAAAATAAGTCCACTCTGTATAGTAGAAATTGGTTAAATTGAAAGTTAAATTGTTCCTTTTGCGTAGCCTCGTTTTCTAATTCAAAACTTTAAATAGTGACATTAGGATCATTCCAAAGTAACAGGCCAATATGATGTCAAAGGGAACATTATTTTTTCTGGCTGTTGTTTAGTAGTGAAGAAAAACAGCAAGAACTTGTTTACATGCAAATGTCATCTGTATAAAATGCTCTGAAGAGAAGATGTTATTACAAAGGCATAATTTTCCGGAGGCAGAAAAAACAGAGGAAGCATTTCACAGTCATCAGGAGTCTCTCCATAAATCTGTACCATCAGGCATGCTGTGTGGTTGGCATGTATACTGGTCTAAAAAAAGCCTGAGACCCTCAGCCTGGAGACTAAGAAGAAGGAGAAATGCAAGGAATGTGTCAAAGAATTTGCCGTCTGCTGAGCAGAAACCAGATGTTTTTGTTAGTAATTATTATTATGATAATTCATTTAAGTAGGAATAAAATAGGGCATGATTGTTTACTGCAGCATGTTTTCCCCAGACAGTCTGGGAAATGAGAAAAAAAATCTCAGAGGTTTTACTCCTGGTTAAATGAATAATTTTTTCATTTAACCAGGAATAAATATGACAACAAAAATAGTTTTCATACATATTGCCCAGTAGCTGTGAATAGACATCAGACACTTTTTTATTTGACAAAGTCACTAGAGGCTGTTGAGGAATGTTAGGGAAGGTCACTTTGAAATTTTCTTTTTTTTTTTTCTTGTACATTTTACCTCCTGCTGAAATGTCAGATGAACAGTGGAATAACTGAAATACTGGCAGAAGACTAGGTAAATCTAGGGGTTATTTTAGATGAAAATCATCTGCTGGGAAGGGATAGTGCAGTGTGAGCCAAGCTTCTGCAGGATATCCATTGGATTTTGCCCTAGCATCTCTTACAAAACTTGATTTCATATGTGTATAAAAGTTTAAAATTATTAAATCCTTCTCAGTTCCTGGTGTTTGATTAGGAGCTCTTAGTAAGCAGAAAGTAATTCTTTTTCCTGGTGCTCACTCCCACAGCATATGAGTAGCTATCAGTGTTTTTTTTTAATATAGATTAGAGAATAGTGTCAAGCAGGTGCTCAGCAAGTATAAATCGTGTTGATCTATTTAGTCTGAGAAGAGAGGGAATGGTTTTCAGCTGCTATCCTTTCTGCAAGCATTAAGTTGGATGCTTTGAGTGAGTTAAATAAGTCCTATAGAAAAATTAAAATCTAAACAGAGTCTGGAGGAGTTTAATTGAGCAAGTGCATTATTGGGAGTCTCTCTGATGGTGAGGGTTAATTTATCACACCAAATCCAATCACTTTATAAAAAACCAGCGTGGGTTTCATTTACTTTGATGAGGTTTATTGCAAGATTCCAGAAAATCAATTTTACTGTGAGCAATATTAAACCCAGGGGAATAGAAACACTATATGTACTACACATAACTTCTTGTTATTGCTTACTGGATCACTGGGGAAATTATGTGTTTACCATGAAGAAGGGCTATGGCTACGTTCATTGTCTTGGGTGACTCCCAGCCTGCCCATCACAATGAAATAAAACAAAATGGTAGAGTTTGAAATCAGCAAGACTTAACTTGTCTTCATATAGCCTGAGGTATGGAAACACTCAGCAATGGTGACGTGGTTTTCCAAAGGACTTTAAATAACTGTTATGTTACGTGCTGTCCTTCTCTGCTTGTGCAAACGGACGCTAAATGCAGGCAGTGCAGAGCCTGCTGCTGCTCCACCAACCCCAACTAATTCCTGCTCCCAGAGCTTCTTGAGGTACAAAGCCAGCACTGACAAGAAGTTACTTGGAAATGCTTGAGTTTGATCTGCTGTTTAGGGACTATGAAGAAAAAAATATCGATGTTAAGGAATTTCTATTGTGTGTTTACTCTTTCTGTCTTCCCTTCCTATCTGATTTACATACGTGTTGAATTTTACATGAATTAAATATGGTAGCAAAGTAATTTTGCATGAAAAGATTATGTTCCCTTCGGCAATAGCAGGGCAGAAGCTCATTTGGGGTTGAACTCAGTAGATGGTTTCCTGTTTCACCATTTTTTTACACACCAGTAAAGTCAAAACGTTTCAATTATTGGTATTTTTTTCCTCCTCGTCTGGCCTCACAGATTATGACATACTAGTTATGTTGAAACTGGTATCATGGGCAGAAATAGTGTTCTTTACGTAAGGAAACTTAGATTACAAATAAATATATAGAAGTTATTTCCCATACAAAAAGTCATAAGAATTCAACAAAGCGTTTTTCAAAATCAGATGCGTGTAGCCTTTTTCATGAGGATTTTAATCCTTTCTTTTCCCCAGTGTTGGGCTCTGTTGTGCTGTGACAGGGAAGAGCAGCTCTCTGTGGCCTCCGTGGCCAATCAGTGGCTGAAGTGAAAGAGCAGAGCAATACATCCATCAATCTGTGTTTCATCTATATTTTTCCATGTGAGTTTCATAAGACCAAAGATGGGATAGCTGAGAAGGTCTACATGTAGTTAAATGTTCTGTTTGATCTATGTTTTAGAGAAATGGAGAGCCTGGCTCCCTTATTAACTTTTGAGACTTCTTCCTTAAGATGTAATTCATGCTGCTGTTTGTAGTTTTATTTGCACATCATATTTGGTAGTGTCCTGATCCAAAAGCTCTTGATTAGGCCAAACTCCCAGTGAAATGTGTTTGAAGTAAGAGAGGAAAGAAGAGAAATGTAACTGTTATTTAAAAATATAGACTGTTATGATTTACAGATGGTTGTAAAAGCATTGTAACAGTGGAAAATCAATCTCCCAAAATATTTATCCTAAAATTCCTCTAATAGCTTTATATCCAGATGTGTTTATTTAGGTGTTTCCAAGGGAGTGCATATGTAGATGTTGAAATAGCAACTAACAGACTGATTCACAGCAATGTTGTCAGTAATCTTTTTGACTCTGTATATGGAAAAAAGTTACCGTTTTCAATTAACTATTTCAAATAACTAATTTTTGGAAAGCGGAACACACAAATTCAGTAAAAGAAAGTTTAACATGGACTCTTATTACCTTGTTGCCTCTCTTTCCCTTCCCTGACTGCTCTTTATTGTATTTTTCAGTGTGAGCTCTGGAAGTGCAGGCCAGCTGGTTTTATTACACAACTGAGTAAAACTGTGAAAACAAACAAGAGTGGTTAAAGATGAAGGAGCACCTGCTCTTATATTGTGGTGTCCTTTTGAATTTAGTCACTGGGACTTTGGTGCAAAGTCACTGTCAGAAAGAGGGTGTGGATTTACCATGGGCATCCCTGCATTTGTGCTTGATTTCACAAACCCAGGGTAAAGTGTGTGGCTTGCGTTCTGAATTGCAGAGTTCATTTTGCATTAGATTTAGCTCAAAGGGAAATCAGGTTGAAATACCAATACCTTTGAGCACCCTATCCACAACATCACTCGGGTTCTTCATGGCTGTGTTTGTTCTTTGTACACAGAGCATTTGAGCAAGTAGGAAGTAGCCTAGAGCTGGTGAATACAGAAGAAGATCTTTTCTGAATCTGAAGGTGGTCTGTGCTCAGCTCAGATATATTTCTGAGAGTACAGCCTGTGGCTGGGGGGAGTCAGTGTCTTCAGTAAATTAACAGAGGCTTGAGAATCTAACACCAAACACATTAAAGATGGTTTGGTAGGCTCTCCATTCACACTTGTTTATTTGTAGTATCTGAAGACTAGTTTGTGTGCATGTGGATGTTTTCATACACCACACAAGAGAATACTAACAAATCTTTAGTTTTGGTCAAGTATTTTGTTCTTTCCTTCATCCTTTTCTTTGTATCTGTGCACCAAGGAACTAAATCATGCTCCAGTAGCTAAACAAATTATGCAAAATTATACACCATGAATATTTTATACCCAGAACCCTGAAGCAAGGACTTTGAATGGCTTTATGTCTGCAGCAACCTGTGTCATACCCAGATGAATTCCACAACTGATAAGTCCCCGTCTTCTTAAAACTTTACTCAGGTCTTTATTTTATTATTTTTCTCTGCATTTGTCTGTGATTATTAATAGGAATGTCTCCAGGGTTTTGTAGTACGTAAGAAAAAAGAAGTTACTGCCATCAGCCTTCTTTCTACTACTGCATGAGGCTGGAAGTTATTCCCCTTATAATTCTGCATTTATTTAAAATTTCACATAGAACAAGTAATGTGACAAAAACAAGCCTAAGTATAAAAAACTAGCTAAACCATACTTCATCTGATGCTAGATCGCACCTACTCTGATATATCTTTTTTTTTTTTTTTTGGTTCATTAAAGTATATTTCCTTAGAAATATATTTCCTCTTTTCAGTAAAACTTTAATTGCAGAGTTGTGTAGATGTTTTCTTAGGGCAGACAGCAGGTATTGTGCACTGGAAAATGAGAGCAGTTCATAAAAAATACTTAAATTTTTTTCATTATTTAACCAGTTTTAATTAGCGATCCCATCCTGCTTCCCTCTAATACTGAAGAGCTGGCATGTTGAGATCACATGTGTCTGCCCCTGAAGTGGAAGGCAAAACAGAAATCTTGTAATTATAACTTAACAAGGATTCTTTGGCACTGCTTGCTGGTTCCTGGGATGCAGAGCCTGTGAGTTAATGCCATAATTTTGACTACAAGTGGCACTGAAACAGGCAGGGTAGGTACATTTCAGTGTGTTCATTAATCTTCAGTGTGTTCCAATAAATAAATATCATGGGCAGACACTGAGTGGGTTTGTAGTTTTGGGGGGTAAACTGTGCTGTTTACTATTCATTTAATACCACTAACTTTTTAGGAGCTGTGACTCGTATAAAGTCTCAGCTAGCTCTTCCAAAGAATCTCCTCTCACTCTTGGAAATAGGTTTGGGGATAGTGTACCTGATTTCTGTCCATTTAGTCCATTCCATGCGTTTTGTTTATGCCAACATCGTTCAAGATAAAGTGAAACTTTTCAGTTAAAATGAAAACATTCACTGCCACAGGTAATGCTAAAAACATATTAAAACCTTTTTGGGTTTATGCAATGCCTACTACTGAAATATTTTAGTATTGATCTATTTGTCCTCTTTTACAGTTAAAATTGAATGTGCCAATACAGACAAGACAGTTCATGAGAAAGGTGCCTGTTCTGAAAGATATTTGAGAGTTTATTTGATTTAGTTATGTGCCAGAACACTTTCTTGAGCTGGAGCTGTAGAGAACAGCTGTGTGCTGCAATGTCTGTGGGTGATACCTGATTATAAGGGTGTTCACTGCAGGGATGGTGCCAGTCAATTAGAGAACACTTCATGGCTGCACTACCCCTTAATTTGCTCTCCTTATTTTGGCAGAATTTGCAAGGATTTTTGCTGGAGTGAAATGTCTATTATTGTCACTGTCTGCTCGCCATGATGGGTAGCACTATTCCAAAATTAATTAACCAGGTTACTGGGTAAATAATAAACAATGTATATAAGTGTATCTTAATGCCTGACAGATTGTGTACCTGTATCAGTACAGATTGTAGATAGGAAGAGGAACAAACTTTATTTTCATCTTACAAAACTAATGTAAGTTTATAACACTGTGTAGCTCAACAGTAGTCTTTAAAAATGGTCTATAGTACATCTTTATTTGCTCATTTTAGAGGTGTTTTGGCTTAAGTTTGACGATTCAGTGCTTCAGTGAAACATAAAAATTAGAATTTATATTGTTCACTATTTTTGCAATTCAGTGGAAAGTGCAAATAACATTCATAAAATGTTGATGGCTAGATAAAAATGTAAAATATTTATGAATTAACCTGAGATACGGATCAGATTAAATCAATGCTCTCACTTTACTACAGAATGTGAGTATAGGCTGAGAAAGCACAATGCTAATATTACAATTTCCTGATGATTTTAGAGTATTTTACCTTTCCAAATAGTTTTTACACAGAAATATGGAATGGCCACTAATGTCGTAATTGATCCCATATACAGGATACAAGATCAGAGAAATATTACCTCTAGATTCATATAGAATAAAAATCCTGATAAAGAAAAGTACCATTTAAACAATTCCAGAGATAGGACCTTTTTGGAGACAGGAATGAAACACAATGTTTTTAAGAGAGAATCTCTGGCTTAGCCTCGATTTAAAAATGTGTAAGTATAGTGTGTGTTTTTTATTGAAGTAAAAATAGTAAATATTTATTTGCTTCCTGGGAAAGGAAAATTGCAATGCTTGTCCACACATACTTCCAAATGCATTACTTCTTTTTTATATTAAATAAATCTTTCAGAGGAGGGGGAAATGTACCCATCTTTATTCAGAAGAATTTTGCAACAGAAAAGTGAGATTTTAACAGCTTTTAATAAAATAGTACACATATTGTTTGCTTTTTTGATGGGGTTTTTTAGTAACATTTAAGTGTGAGCCAGTTGGAATAGCGCACACAGCTGCAGGAAAATAATGCAAATTTTGACATTTGAGGTTCAATAAATTGAAGCTTTGTTAACTTTAAACCAGAACTCCAGTATTTTGTTGTAAGCAAGCAGTGGAATTAAGACTGTGCACTGAGTCCTAAAGTGAATCAAGTCAGGAGATGTTTGGTTTTGCTGAAGTCTGAGCATTTAAGTTAACTGACACTTAATCTTCTTCTGAGGAGAACCAGTGCTCCTGCATTTTTCAAAACTTTTGCTTCCTTCTGTCTTTCCTACACGGTTTATTTGGTATGTTAGACCTGAGATATTCAGAGGCATAGAAAGCAAATAGAAGCCCAACTCCCGTTGGAATTCAGTGGAAGTTCAGTATCTTCCTCCTTTCAAAATTCCAGCCTTACATGACCACCGTATCTTTTTTTAACTTTTTTTTTTTATCTTTGGCAGTGTTATTGATTGTAACATAAAAACTTTAAGAAATACACAATCAGGGAATGTAACTGAGATGAGGAGGAGTTCAGGTACTTGAAGGAGGATGATGAAATGACTTGAATTAGGCTCTGAAATACATTCAGGCTGTGGGAGGACAAAATTTGGCAATAACACATTGGCAGAACAGAGTAGTCTGAAGTTTGATTCTGACTTCTGTGATTGAACTTCATACCAGTGGGGAGAAAGAACTTGAAAAATGCCACTGAGCCTGCAGGAGGAATGAATACCTGCTCAAGGAAGAGGATTTCAGTTTGTCACTGTCATTCACCTTTTTAACCTCACATGAGAACAGGTGGGAAGATAGAAAGAAAGATTATAATCTAGGTGGATTTATTCACAGCTATAATATAGAGGTTCTTAAGAGAGAAACTTGCTAAGATATGCTTGTGCTACAATTCTGCTATGTATTTTAAGGGAATTGATCATCTAATAAATCCTTCTGGATGTAGACCATTGGAACTTGGGTTCACTGATAAATTAGTAAGTTTAAACCAAAATCAATGTATTCACTGATACTTATGCATTAATTGTGTTCCAGAGTACTCAAGTGCTCAAGTAGTTATTCCAAGCCTCTTTTTTACTGTTCTTGAGATAACAGGATGTGTTTATTTTTAGACTATATTCTCCATGTCAATTGAAATTTAAATGGCTTCAGACCACCCTTTCATCAAAATAAAAATTTGTGTATATGCATATATGAAATGTTAGATCTTTTCTTGTCTTTTGAGGTGCTAATGTTTGGTTCTTGGAAATACGTTTTCTAGCTCAAGGGACAGCATTTGTGTAAGGAATTTGTTTGAGATTTACTACTGGTACCACTTAACACTGATTCAGCATTTATAACTGGCCACCTTCAACATCTCAAGTTTAATATTCTTTTTATATGAGGTTTTCATTTGCAGTGAGAAATGAAAAAAAAAAGTTACAGAGGTGGAATGCTGAGAAATGTTTCCTGTTTTACCTTTTTCTTCAGAAGCCCTAATAAGAGAGTGTGAGGAAGCATAGCAGAGCTGGAGGCTCCCCTTGGTCAGGCAGATCTCCTATTAGGAAGTTGCTAACCCATATGGTACACTTGGGATAGCTAAGTTCCAGCACCTAAATGTGTGGAATTGCAGGAAGTATCCGATTTCCAGTCCTTAAAGATAGGGCAACTCATAGAAATCTCTAGAACTGTGACTCCCCTTAGGTCATCTATTCCCTGTATCAGCTTGCTGTAGGAGGAAAGGTCTGAACTGAAATTCCTAGCAGACAGACCACAGGACAATGTGCCTTCAGGTCATTTTAGAAGGCTTTCTGACTCTTCAGCATCCTCAGAAATTCAGCTCTGCTTTCAGGTTGAATATGTATTGGTTTTCAGTGCAGGAGAGTTAGCAGGATTGGGGGTGGCTGATAAAGGATGTTTCAGTGGGATGAAGCAGTTGTACTCTGGGAATTCTTTTAAATTTGGAATCCAGTAATAAACTTACTATAGTGAGACTTTGCTGTCCCTTACATGACACGTTGAAGGACAAGGTATGTCCAGAAAGGTAAAAGCACTTAATTTCATTTCCTAATGCGTACATCTATTTGTAAATGGCAAAAGAATTTTGCCTTTGAGGCGCAAAGCTTGTACAGAATCTAAATTAACTTCAAATTGAAATAATTCATGGTTCTGAGCAAAAATAACATAATGGTTGATATAACCATGTTTATGAAATGCTAAACTTTAACACACAGCAATCAGCCAAAGCAATAAGGCAGTGTAAAAGACTGCACACTTAATAATTGTAAATGTTACATGAGTGCGAGTTGCTTGATTAAATTTATTAGAAATGTGTTACAAGCATTTTAAGAAATAAAGCATTTATCGCAAAATGATGATTTCTTCACTTAAGCTTATTAGAAAATCACACATCAATTCATGCATAATTACAGGGGAATTTCTGCCACTCACTACAAATCATTACCACATTAACTAAAGTTGACTTAATTTATCTGTGATTTGGAAAAGGTGGTATCTAAATAGCAAAATTTGCTTATGCAGGGGATGAAACTATCAACATCACCACAAAAGACTTAGCCTTCTCTTACTTGTTAGACAAAGACACACCTTTTAAATCTTTTATATGTAAACCTTGTACTTTTGAATGAGCTCTAAAGCTTTTCTTTCCATGTCAGAATCCCATATTATGGATCCAGTGCCAGGTACTTAATGAATCGTTGATAGTCAAGGCACGTTTGCTTGCGCCAGACGTACTCATTGTTTTTAATGATCATTGCAGTTTGAGATTGAATTGAAAGGGTTTGGGGGAGGCTGGGAGATGAGAAAGGAGCAAGTTTTGCAGTGCTGGCAAGCTGGTCCCCCAGCAGCAGAGCTGCACTGTGCCAGCATCCACAGCATTTATGCTGCACTGTGTTTACATTCCCGCGGGGTTTACGGTGCCCACAGCTCTCCTGTAGCGTGTTGTGCCTTATTTCTTTCCCAGACTTCGCATAACTTTGAGGATGGTTGCAACGGACAGTATCCAAGCTCATGGTGGCTGGTCACTGGGTGATCCTTTTACACCAGTTTGTGTGCTTTCTGCTTGTTGGCTCGCAAGGACCCTTGTGAAGGAGTAACTTAGGCTCAGAATAATTGCACTTTGTGCTCGTCTGGCCAGGAGGCATTCAGGAACGTAGTCTTTGAATCTCAGGGCTGTATGTTCAGAGAGGAATTGCTCTCTAACTTTGCAGCCTTTCATTATGGGAAGCGTGACTTAGTTTGAGCATTTCCCTGGTCTGCAATCAAGTGCTGTATCATTCTTACTATTGGAAAGTATTTATGTCACAGTTATTGAATCTAATTAGAAGGGGTTTTGTCTATTTTAATCTGGAACATTTCAGTCACATTGACACCTCATGGGGAACATTGGGCTGTATATGGAGACATGAAGGAAAGCAGATGAAGAATGGATCAGGGAAGTCAGATACTTTTGATATTGACTTTGCTGTCAGAAATAATGTACATGGAAATACACACTCAGTTTCATAGTGAAGTACTTACACTTTGTTTTCAGCAGACCTCCTGAGGCGTTCTTGTGTGTCCTCTGTTTGGGGTCTTTTGTATAAGCTCGGGATCTGTAATTTGAAAGTTATGCTCCTCCTTCCACATTAGTACCTCACATTTATAGACTGAAGCATTGTTTCCTGTTTCTCTCTGAATTTATCTCCCTGGCAACATATAAGCCATTTGGGATTCTTTAGCTACTAACTTTTTACTTCTTTTGAGGGCTCAAATAGAGTTGTGATGGCTCTTATTTTCTGAGTAAGATGTAATGTTGAATCATGCATTTTAAGTTCGGTATGTTTAGTGGCTTTAGTGTATTTTCATGTCGTTTCTCACAGACTTTAGTAACATAGGATGTGAAGGTTGCATGAGTTGGCTGTGCCAATGAAATGGTTTGCAATTGCTAAAAAGGGTAGTCCTGCTCCCTCCTCCTTTCTGGTTCCTGTCTGACCCTATGTTGAGCTGACTTGGCATACTAAACTGACAGAGACAGGTTCATTTTTTTTCAAAAAAGAAAAGGATTTCTTACCAATGTTGCAAGTTGAAAAGTACTTGAGAAGTCCACCTACAGTGGCTTTGAATTAATAGATTGGTTCTGGTATCTTAAAAACCTAATGTATATAGTCACAGTGTCTCTTGAGTCTATTTAGGTTTTTTAACTATTTTTCCTTTTTCTATATTATAAATAATATTTTCATGTAAGAATGATGGTTGCCATTGAAATGGATGATTGCTAGAATAATAAATTTGACAATCTGAGACAACTAATGCCACTTTCAGTTTTAAGAACTGTAAGGTATCCATTTATATCCTAAATTTATAGGGAAATAATTAGATCTCAGTATCTTGTACTTATTACACATATTGTCCATCCATTTAAAAACAAAAGTTAGAGAAGGTCTTAATTTTTGCAGTCCTTACACTTTTAAAGAATTTTCTTTCTTTAATCTTGGAATAGTCATTTTAACCAAATTAGATATACTGAATGAATCGAGTTCTTGATCTTATTGTGCACAAAATTCATGCTATATACAGAATTCATGTTTTAAGGTTTCATTGCTTCTGAATTTCAAGTTGGTTTTGATTAATCTTGAAGTGCACATTGCATCCTAGGTAGGAGGCAGTATATTCAGTGCAGAATGCCGACTTTGCCGGTGGTTGAAGACATTGTGATGATAAAAAAGAAAAGGGGGGAGAAATCCAAAACAACCATCTGAGCAGCCATTCTACTGCGGTGACAGCAGCAGTTTAGTACATTGTATCAAAATGAATGGGCTTTGCATAATTGATTTCAACATACTACTAGCCTGGGGTCTAAGCTGCTCTAACCCAGAACTTATTATCCATGCTACAAAGAAGGGAGAAAACTGCAATCTGCTACAGGGGAGGTAGAGAATAGCATTGCTGTTAGAGTAAAAGCATTAAAAGTAGGACAGAGCTACTAAGAGCTACCCCTTTTGTATATTTATTGGGGTTATTCTGGTCATCTCATTCAAGTATCTTAAAAAGCTATTTTAGAGTCTTTGTGCAATACCAAATACTGAGACTTAGAATCTTATTACTTAGTAGGTTTTATTACCTAATTTGAATGGCATGCCTGCACAAAGTGTAATAGCTGTGGTGTGAGACCTCTTATAACTGGGAAACATTTTGAATAAACTCAGCAAAATTAGAGATGCAAAAATAAGCAAGATGCTCTTTTGGGATCCACTTTACTTGCTTCTTCTTGCACATTCACACACAAGTACTAGTTTTATTTAATAATGTTCTGCTCTGGTGTGAATCAACAAGTGTGTTTCCTGGAGTTTCCTAAAGGGAAGAGGATTATATGCATTACAGAAGCACATATAACTATACCACAGGATGTGAAAACACTAATAGCTGGACGTAAAATTACTATGTTGATCAAGTGAGAACATATAAATTTAATGTTCTGTTTCCTTGCTGCACTGTGCAAGTATGGTACTGCATGTTGTCTGGTTTGCTTTGCCTCCTCTGGAGGGGTGCTTGTGAGTATATGAAGGGTCTGGATTCATGCAACAGACTCCTGAGAGTAGAATGATTATCTATTTGATAGAGGAAAAAATAGATTAAGTTTTCTGACTAGAATCAAAGGTGGGAAGGTGAGGTGAAGGGCTGGAAAACAAGATTTGAATGAACTAATGTGTTCAGTGTCAGGATTCCCAGACTATTGGACTTCTTTAGAAAACGATGACAAAGTTCTTCATTAGTGCTCGTTACACTTCATCCAGCAATGTGAAATATTGACAGTGACTTCCTTAAACATGAGTATTCTGCATAGATCAGCATCAAGCACCTTAGTTATGCCCTTGCTCATATAAGGAGCTAAATGATATTAAGAAGAATATTGTACATTTATCAGTAGTGTAGAGTTTATTCTGAGAGGATCCAGAGCTGTGATTGACTGAATGAGGTTCAGTACTCTATAATTAGGAGACTTTAAGACTTCATAACCTATTTTTTAAAAGTTTTACTAAGGAAAGTTTGAATAAAGAGAATTCCGTGTTACTGGAAATGTTTTATTCATTTATTTTTTTATTTGCACTACTTTCACAGAATCTTCATAACCTTCACAGAACTGTAGAGGTTGCTGAAATATCCTATATTATTTAACAGAAGCTGCCTCAGAAAGATAATGAGGTAAATCTTTGGTAATTTCTGTTTGGTTTTAGACTATTTAATCTCACGACGTGTGTTACAACAGAAAGTTATGAACAGGTTCTTGTGACCCATTCTAATGGATGTATTGATCTATGTGACCCATTTTAAAGTATCTTTTCTGTTCTGGTAAAGACATCCATTTGTTTCAGAGGTTGAATCATGATTTTTGAGATTTATGCTGACATAATTGAAGGAGAAGAATACTGGCCAGGTTGTAACATCTTTAACAATATTCCAGTGTTATTCTTGAGAATGTCTGGCAGAGCCTATGTGCAAAAGTTATGTGACACTTCAGCTTTGCCTTGCACCACAGGTTTTACTGAAAGGCAGGGGAAATCACCCTTAATAATAATAACAATGATAATATGAAGGTCCTGGAGGACTGGTTGGAAGCAGCTGCATGCCTGCTAATCTTTTTTTGCGTGTTTGCAAAGAAACCCAAGATAGATATTTTCACATTAAAATAAACACCAATGGAAATTTTGGGTTACTGTAACATGCCTTTCCACCAAAGAAGCCTTGCTGGTGGATAACCTCACAATTCTAGTAGCTCTTGATGTGAATTCTTGCTCTATGGAGACCTGGATGACAAAGATCTGCACTGGACGTACACAGATTATTTCCTAAATTGTTTTTACATCTTTTCTCTGAAGTTCATACCTCAGAAGAGGAGATGGGCAAAATAATCAGGTTCAGCCTTGAAATGTTGAAGCCATTTGTGCACCGTTTTCAGGACCTTCAAATCATACTAACATCAGTGGTGAGCCAAGAATCCTCAGAATGAATTGTCACAGGAACACTGAACAAGAAGGAAACATACCCTCTTTTAGTTCCTTACTCTTTCAAGTTGTTTGCTGAATTTGTCCACATACTGATATCTTTACGTGCTTTATCTTCTAAATAACCCTTTTCAATAGTTTGAAGAAACCTGGGAGAAGAAATGCAGAGAATCTTTGCTAGGAATCACAGTCTGTGCCTTTTTGAAAAGCTGGTCACAATATCTGTTTAAATACCCAGTGGGCTGGCCTGTTCCCCCAGCAGGACAAAAGAGTGTTGACATAAACCGATGGCTGAATTTTCAAGGGTGAGGTTTACAGTAGATGTAACAGCAAGAAAGTGGAAAAAGCAATTAAAAAGATGAGTATGTATGTTCTAATTATGAGTGAAGACAGTGTAATCTGGTGCTCTCTGTTATAGAGACCTGTCATGGATTAACCCAGCCATCAACTAAGCCCCGTGCAGCTCCTTGGAGAAAATCAAGAGGGTAAAAACGAGAAAACTCATGGGTTGAGATAAAGACTGTTTAATAGTGAAAGCAAATGCTGCTGTGCTGCTTTTCAACTAGGGTAGAGTTAATTTGCTTCACAATGGCTAGTAGAGGGCTGTAGTTTGGATTTATGCTGAAAGCAGAGTTGATAATATAGAGGTGTTTTTGTTATTGCTGAGCAGAGCTTGCACAGTGTCAAGGCCTTTTCTGCTTTCTGTATGAACATGTTGGTGAGGAAGTTGGGGGTGCATAGGAGGTTGGGAGAATACACAGCCAGGAAAGGTGATCTGACCAAAGGGGTATTCCATATGACATCATACTCAGTGTATAAAATGGGGCAAAGAAGGGGGAAGCAGGGGACACGTTTGGAGTGATGGCATTTGTCTGCCTAAGTCACCATTATGTGTGCTGGGGCCCTGCTCTCCTAGAGGTGGCTGAACACCTGCCTGCCCGTGGGAAGTAGTGAATCAATTCCTTCTTTTGATTTGCTTGTGTGCATATCCTCATTTTAAATTGTATACAAATTTTCAAATTATAAGCATTTGGGATTCATTTCTTCAAGCCAAGCATCTGCCTCAGTTAGGTGGCTTTGTGGGAGAGTTTCAAGTAAGTTTGTCCATTTCTGAGAATAAGGTTAAGGAGTAAAGATGTTTTGCCTATCTTGAAATTAATGCATACCTGTTATGCTTTTGAAGCTCTAGCCAGTTTTCAAGCAGAGACTTGAAATGTGTCAGGGCATCCATCCAAATCTACATACAGCTATGTTAAGCTCTCCATTTTTGGTCAGTCTGTGAGCCTTTGAAAGTCTAAGCTAGCCTGCACAGCAAGGCAGACTTGTCAGAACCTAATGGCTGAGTACAAGATTCACAGAAGTGTTCAGTTTTCTGACCAGATTTAGGTTTGGGGGGCAGGGAAGAACATTAAGTAGGAGCTGTAAGCCTCAGTACGTTTGTGCACATTGCTCTGGGGCTGTAAAGGTTCTGTGTCCACACAGCCAGCTCTGTCTCAGGTGATTTTGGTGCCTGCTCAGCTGGATACACTTAGAATTTTGGGGTCTGAGTTGTTTGCTCTCTGTTTTTAATCTCTTCCCATTCCAGCACTGTGCAGTGCCAGGACTGATTTTCCCTTTGTCTTCTCAGAGCTCGTGCCATTGCAGCCCGAAGGAAAGCTGGCATGACTGCATGCAGAGCTGGGGGGGTGCAGGAACCCCAGGAGAGGCCTGGGGAGCTGGAGAGGGCAAGGAGAGGAGGTGGGTAGGAGCTGGCAAGTGGAGGGAAAGTAGGTGGAACAGAAAGTAGGGAAGGGTCTTTGCAGGAGGAAGGGGGACCAATGACAGGTGCATGGGAGGAGAGTTAGCAAGCAGGATGGGGGCAAGCAGAGCTGAGACTGAACCAAGGGTATGAGAGAGCAGGAACAAGCAAGATGGATGGAATAAAAAAAGGGGCAGGAATTGATGTGGGTGGGCATGAATGGAAATAGAGGGGAACAACAGGAATTGTGCCCTGGGATACATTCTTTTCTCAGCAAGTAGAAATTACAGAATGAAAGAAAACCAAAGCCTACTTCGGTGACATCTCTCAAGTGCAGGTTAAATATTTGGTTTAATGATGTATTTGTAAATACGTGCTTCTATTAGAATGTAGGATCTTTGGGGCTCTGATTCTGCTTGATTGTGATTGCTATAATATTGTGTATGCTTTTTGCACACTAATGTTTTATTCCATGAGAATAAATACACTATCATTACCATTTCCTAGTTGCACCACAGTATTACTGAATTTATCTTCTGTTCATTTTTGGTATTTAGGTGTAAGACTCTTTGTGTAGACCTGCAACAGTGGATTTTGATAGATGTTTTTGTTTCTACTAACAAAGACATACCTATATACCCAGATAAAGTATTTTTCTATTCCATGGTCAGCAACAAACTGTTCCATTAGTAATAATTATTGCTATCTGCCATGGGGCAGAGCTGAACTCAAAGGCAGGCTCATCCACACCAGTGCCAGCATTGTTAATTAGATACTGCCATGGAGGGTTGTTTGGAGAGGGGAATTTGTGTGAGTAGGAGGAAAAATCTTCCTGCTTGCTGAATACAAAAGTAGATTGGGTACCCCTACCAGCTGGGTCTCCAGGATTTTATGTGTTTTGTTCTGTTATCAAAATTTTCCTCTTATTCATAACTAACTCCCAGTAAATACACCTTACCTCCAGCTAATAAAGCAAGAGAGAACAAGTCTTGTGCTCTGAGAGTGATCTGATAAGGATTTGTTTAAAACCTGTGCAACTGGCATTCCTGTCTCCCCTTAGTTTTCCTGTGGTCACTCAGGATTTAACAACATTTCCTTAGGCAACAAGTGGTCTGGGACCTGGAATACTGAATTTACATCCAAAGAGGCAAAAGGTGATGCTGCAAATACAGCTTGTAGTCTGTATCCCCACCTGGGCAACTCTCCCTGGCTTTCTAATAAGTTTCTTATTGACTAATTTCATTTCAGAAGGGAAAAAACCAGTCTACTTGAGGAATACCTGTGGCCTTCCATTGTCTTTGGCATGGTACAAATGAAATTATTTTCCCAGAAATTAAAATTACTTGCAACTGACATAAATTAATTTTGCTAAGAATATTGGGGCTGATGTTTCCCTGGATGTTGGATGAATTTGTTCTTCAGGATTGTTATGACTTAAAGAGAAAGATTCCTCATCATGGCTGCTCCTAACATAACAATGTTTGTTAGATGTCACAGACAATTTTTAACTAGAAATTGTTGGTCTGTTTGTGTACTTGTATGTACTAATATAAAATACAAAAATTAATGCTTTCAGTATGCCTCCTTTGAGCTGTCTTGCTGTGAGCCACATTTCAGCTAAAGGCATCTCAGATGTGAAGGCAAAGTTGTGATTCTCTGCTCTGAGGATGAGGGCCAGGACAGGAGTGCCATTGCTGCTGTAGGGAGAGGAGAAGCACTGATGTAAGCAACCCTTCCTTTCCCCTCCAGGTAACTGCTGCCCACATGCTCCAGCCTTCTTGCTCTGTGGGGCAGGAGTAGTTGCCAGCATAGCTGTCCTTGCCAGAGGTGAGGGGAAGTAGGAGCTGGCCCCATATTGCTACTCTCAGCAATATGGTAACTTATACAGAACAGCTTGCTTTCCCATGGGTTGAAACAGCCATCCATAAGCAAAACTGCAGTTATTAGAAAAAAAGGAATTTGTTGCAAAGCAATAGCAAATCAGAATAAGTGACCTGTAATTTTTAGTGCAGTATTTTGGCTTAGTTTTGCCTAACATCTCTAAAGAATCAATCTAATGGAGTCCTTTAAAGCCCTTGTAGTAATAGATCAGAACAGCTAGTAATTGGTGAGTGGCAAATTGCTTTTTTCCACCCAAATGTCCCTACTAACTGTTTGTTTCTGCCTGTTGTCTGTATGCTGTTCCAATGAGTAGTAATTGTGGGCTGACTAAACAATCATAGTCTGCTAGGGAGGGTGATTTCCTTAGGGGTTGAGAAAAACTCCACATGGCTGAACTGATACTTAAGCTTTGCTTCCAGATCTGTGTGCAAGATCCTGATTTTTCCAGGGTTCTGAGCAGGTGTTGGTCCCTAATAGTTTTGATACCCAGACCAGCTCTATGCATTCCTAAGTGGGACCTTACTGAACTTTCTTAGTTAATGGTATTACTGTTGTTTTCAGAGCACACCTTACCTGAATATATTCTTAGGTGTGCCTGTGTTGAATTTGGGAACTGAAAAAAAAGTGATTTTATAGTTGCCTCTGGATTGTTCTCTTTAGACATGGAGGTAGAAGAAGAGCATGGAGTCCTGCTTAGTTTGTTTTTGCCAAATTAAAAGAAGAAAATCTCTGAAGAAGCTGAAGTGAGGTAGGATGAGCAATTTTCTGAACTTTGCATATTCAGTTACTGGTAGTATATTCCTCTGAGAATTTCTTGAATATATACCTACTTGTGAATCTTTAACTCCAGATGCTGCTTGAGACGAGTACTAATTAAACAATGACTAGCCTTCCAAACTGCCCCTCTAGAGAGATTTCAAATCCAAAGCTCCACAAAGAAAGCACAAGGTGTTAATTTCCTTAACAGAAATATTGCATGAAACTACCCTAAATCTTCATTTCCAACTTCTTTATAAAATGTGGATTATTTGAAAACAAGTTTTGGATAGGCGATGATACTGAGGATTACATAGTAGTCTGTTACTGATGCTACAGAATAATCTGTGTAACTTCATAGAGGCTTGCCTTTCCCAGACAATGATTAACATCTTAAAATCAAGTTTATATAATCTAGTTTCCCCATATAATGGATGTGGTTTTGGAAAGAGCACCGATAAAAGCTATGCATTAATTGAAATGGAAATCCTAAACCACCTTCAACAGAAGTTTAGATATAGTACGTAAAACCTCCTGGTCCCTGTGGAACTCAGTAGAATGCAAGCCACCTATTAAATAGTCTATTTTACCTGTTTCCTCCACAGATTTTGTGACTATTAAAAAGACCATCTTTAGTCTAAGTGCTAAAGAGAATCTTACTCCAAATGCTGTTCAATCCTGCATTTTGAACAAGTAGATTATAGGAGGGATGGAGACCATTTATGAAGTACTTTTCCCCTCCCTTTGCCCAAGAAATTCTATACAAATCCTTCTCTAAGTAGGAAAACCATAGAAGATGTGCCATGCAAAAGTACTAATTGTACAGATAGTGATGGCTACCACATTTAAAGAAATTCTTTTATAAGGATAGATAATACTAAAGGGTTATATGTGGTTAGCTGCAATTAGCTAGTAATTGACTAAACAAAAATATTTTCTGCTATGGTAGTTAACTAACTCTGAATTCTCTAGTCTGTTGCTAAATCCTAGTATTTCAGAAAGATTTCCTCCTGACCCAGGCAGCCATGTTTCTGTAGCTGATGGTCTGCATTCAGCAGGACCTGCTGCTGTCCAAAAGCAAGGATTCCAGAGTGCAGCTAAGAATTTTTTGAGGCAGTCATTAGTAGAACTGAGAGGTTTCTGCTGGTGAAAACTGCAGCAGTGGTTTAAGAGTATTGTAATAACCAATTGGAGCCTAAAGAAATCATTCTCTGTTGGTTTTCCTGAAGACATATGGAAAAAGGTGAACCAGGTATAAGATATTTTCCCAGGTATATGGGAGAATTAATTTCCCTTGCTCAGTAAGGATCCATGTTTCTGATGACCAGTTTTCTTTCCCACACCTGGATAAATGTAGGTGTTGGGGGACCCAGCTGTATCATCTCCTCCCCTAACAAGATGAGCAGGCCAGCACATGTTTTTGCCTCATTAACTCCTTTATTTTCCCTGGAGGAGAAAGGGAGCTGCCTTGTCAAGAAATGCAGCCAAGGGAGTGGCATGCTCCCTCCTTTTCTTGTTCAAACAAGGAATGGTGGCTAGGAAGGCATGAGCTGAGCTGTGAGGAAGGGACTATTGCTGGAAAGGGAAGTTTCAGTGTAGCACCACCTATTCCTCTATCCACAGCAGTAGCAGCATCTGAATCTCTAGGGTGGCAACAGCAATCCTGCCATTTCTTAGTGTGCTGAGCCAAGAGAAAACATTCTCATGGGCAGCACTGAACATGTCTGATCAGTCAGAAGTATTTCAGACATGTTCACAGGGAGTGTACCTGTGTTGTATCCGGTTGGATGGTCTTGTGAGCATTGGGCATTCCTGAGTTCTTTATTTGGCACCCACTTGGAGAGGCAGCAGAAGTTTTGACTTATATGCAATCTAGAAATGTCATCATACAACAGGAATATCAGAGAGTTCTTAAGAGTACCCTGAAGACTGTAAGTACCTGTCTGACAGTGTGTACAGAATAAGTGGAGCACTGCAGAGTGACAGTGCCATTTACACAACATGTGGATGCACCTATGAAGCAGTCAAAGGACAGAATGCACCTGACACTGTTGGGGATACCAAAAGTGCTGTCCCAGATTTACCTCCCTGACAAGTAGTCTATAGCTAGGCAACTGTTCTGGCTGCAAGGACGCCCTCCAGGCTTTTCTACAAACCCTGCCTCCTTATCTGACTCAGCTGAATAAAAATTTATTTTTTAACCTGTGTGCTAACATTGGCTGCTGCTAAAATGGTCATAAAGGTGCTGAGCAGACAGTCTTGACAGTAGCAGGACAGGGAAAGGACTGGATATGCCTTCCAGTCAAACGTGATTTTTTAACATTTTAGCAAAGAGTTTCATCTGTAAGGAGTTGAAAAAAAGTTCAGATTAGTGGTATATCTTTCATCTGCATCAGTTTGCTTTGTCAATAACATACAGAGAATTTTTTCTGTCCAGAATGGGATGGTGAGGTATCTCCAAGGGTTTTTTTTCTGCATCAGTTTGCTTCTGGACTGACAAGAATGTAAGAGATGAACTTTCATGCTAAGGGAAAACTTGCCTGTAATTGCAAGGTCCATTTTCTTTATCAATTAACAGTTTTTGTGTACTGTGAACATTTTTGGATTAATTCCTATGAGAGATTTCTGTTCATAAATGTTGGTAAGGACTTACCACTATGCATTGTAGCTATTTCAGGATTGGTTTTGATAACACATAGGCTTACTTATTGCCAGCTTCGTGTCTTATTTGGAAAGCTCTATCTAGCAAGGAAGCCTGTGGGTAGTCTGGTAGATATTGTGTTAAAAGTAATGTTGCTAATGCAAAAATTGAAGATGTTTTTATGTAGTTGCTATGGACCTACTGAGTCACTACGTACAGAGATTGAACTTTTGCTGTCTTGAATGTTTTTTATACCCTGTAAAGATGGCAATCTAACTGCTACCAAAATAAAGAGTGGAAGCATTTCACACTTGGGTTTGTTCAGGTGTGAAGCAATGCTGGAGGGAGGAGACTCTGGAGAATATAGCCATCAAATTCAATCATTATCTCTGAGAAGAGCAGACGCTGTAGTCTAGAGGCAGGCAGGAGTGTGAACTGATGTGGTGCACGTTCATCACAGTATGATGCTGGTACCACTCAAAATCCTGACTTACAGACATGCTACTCCTCAATGCTCCTAAACAGTGCAGTGCTGCTCAAACTGTGTGGTGGGGAAATGGCTTCAGGTGTAGGCAAGCATACTCATACATTCAGGTCTCACACCTGCAGGTTTTTGAGTGTAGTCTCCTACAGAGTAAAAATTAGCCTGTTCACTAATTTCAGCACAAAGTACCAAACATTTCATAGCTATTAAAATCTTTGTAAAGTGTAGCTTTCTGGATGTGTTCCAGCTTTTACTGGCAAATATTTCCTTCAAATTAGCTGTCTTTTAATGCACTTTTCCAAGAACCTGGTGATGCAAAATTTCAGTTTAAAGGAATATATGTTGTTGGGTTTTACACTTCTTTGCTATCTGTGTCAAAAACATGCATAACTGCCTGGTTTAACTGGAGAGTTAACTGGGAGTACTCAAACAAAATGTTTATTCTGATTGCTGAGTACTTTGGGCCAAAAAGAACTGAATACTAATATATTCTGTACAGAGTTAGATGCTGGTGCTGTGCTACTGTGTAGGCAGCCATTGGGTTGTGGTACCCACCACAGTAGCTTCCACAAACAGCCTTGGGGATTGCTGCTGTCTTTATTTAGAAGAGAAGAGTTGCAATGAGTTTCATGGTTTTGTCTATAAATCTTGCAGAGATAGTCTGGAAGAGTTTGAATATCTTGTGAGCAGGGTGGCACTTGT
The DNA here is from genome assembly GCA_013396995.1 of Dicaeum eximium. NCBI lineage: Eukaryota > Metazoa > Chordata > Aves > Passeriformes > Dicaeidae > Dicaeum > Dicaeum eximium. The sequence continues at coordinate 416,538 of VWZP01003088.1, forward strand.
GATAGCAATCAGAGCTTATCTGTAGTGCTGCTTATTTGGAGAAATTGTGCTGAAGATGTGGCTCACACTGCCTATGATACAACTAAACTGCATCTTGATGCTGTCTTTCTCACAGAGACCATTGAGTCATATGGCAAATTCAAACTGAGTCATTAGAGCTGTGAAAAATCATAGAACCATAGGATGTCCTGAGTGGGAACAAACTCACAAGCATCAGCAAAGTCCAACTCCTGGCCCTGCATAGGACAACTCCAATAAACACACCATTTTCCTGAGAACATTATCCAAATGTTTCTTGAATATGTGCTGTAACCACTTCCCTGAGGAGCCCGTTCCACTGCCCAGACATCCTCTGGGTGAAAAAACCTTTTCCTAATATCCAACCTAAACCTTCCTTGACACAACTTCAGGCCTTTTCCTTGGGTTCTGTCACTGGTCACCACAGAGGAGAGATCAGTGCCTGTCCCTCTGCTTCCTCTCACAGGAAGTTGAAGGCTGCCATAAGATCTTCCCTCAAGCTTCCTCTTCTCCAGAGAGTGATACAGAATATGAGCAAAGTAATCATCATAGCACAATGGGAACATGAGTTTACCTTCCTGTTTTGCTGTGTTTTTCAGGAGCTTTGTTAAATACAGGCTTAGATTTTCAGATGATGCGTGTCATCCTTTGTGAAAAATCAAGGCCTTGTAAATTTACCTCAGATTAGACACCCCAAATGAACACTTTCAGATACCAATGTTCCTCTCATTTTTGAAGGCTGGGAGAGATTGGATATGATCTTCCTTTACTTACAACACTATCACATCAGTCTCCTTGGGCCTTTGCATTGATCAGAGATTTCACATTTATCAGTCTGTCTGGGGTAAGTCACTTGCTTTCCCCTAGTCTAATGACTCCTTTTTTTCTTCCTCTCACAAGACCCCTGCCTGCCCAGAGACTTCTTTGCAGAGTATAATTCTCAATCCTTTTGATTCTAGGGAAGCATATTGGGGAAAAAAATGTCATGAATACTGAGTTATACAAGTTAGACAGAAGGTTTTGATTATACTCGTCTATTTTCCTGTTTGGTAGAAACATGTTCTTGAAGTGTTTCTCACAACATGGAGTGGTTTGGGGATTATTATTTGTACTTGGTATAACTAGGCACATGCAAAACTGTGCAATGCTAGAACTGCTCTCTAGTTAGCCGAGACTAATGTTATTAAAAGAAATGGTGGATAAAACAGGAAACGAGCACCCTGTTGCCAGGTCAACCACATTCCTTATTTGTAAGTATTAGTGTGCGTATGAGACAGTTAATATGCAGTGAGGACAGACAAGAGCTGAAAGCTCTTCACAGCACCATGGGAGGGAAGACTTGTAGAAAATAATGCCTCTAGCAACAATGACCTAAACCCTTCACTCTCTTATCGCTCTGTGTACATGTCAGTGAGAAAGAGGGAGAATTATTAGAAGGATCAAAAGGCAAAAATCTGTTTCTTAATTAACTGTATTTCAGTTTTCTGAGGGGACACACAACGTGTTTCTGTGTGTTTTCTCAGATTTCAATGGTGATGAGAGACACTGGATCAAAGATGTTGCCTCACTTAAATGGCCCTCAATTTCTTTGTGTTTACAGTAGATGATTTGTTACCTTTCCAGGTTTTGACTTTATTCCTGGAAATGTTATTTTTAGGGTTTCGTTACTAACATCTTGTGAAATCTACTTGCTATGCGAGGAAAAAAAAAGAGAGATAAAATAAAAGAAGGTTCAGGTTGTTTGGTTTTTTTTTTTTCTATTCGTATCATCAAGCAAAAATGTTTGTTGTTATGATGAAAAAAATGTAGTGGTCAGAATCTTTCCACTTGCTAGGCTGGAAGTCTAAAGAACAGTGGTTCACTTGTGTGAGAAACAGCGATGTTTTACATAGAAAGTCTAATGTAAGTCTGTTGCACCATTAAACCTTTAAAGTGCTTATTTGAGGAATGTGCCCTGCATCTTACTGCCACTGATTTTCAGAAAATTAGGTATGATTCTAACTCTAGACTCTTATTCTCCATGTCCACAAGGGATAGGAATTCTGTGGTGGGAAAAATGTGCTCACACTTGAAACAGGCAGTGCCTGTCTCTATTCAGCAGGTGTTTTTTCAACCTCTTGAGAGTTCTACAGATGGACTCCAAACAGTGCAATGATACAAACAAAAAAGTGGTTTTTTTGGTTTTTTTTTCTTAAATTGTCTCTCTGGTTATCCAGCAGTTTTTTGTTCTAATCTGTAGAGGACTAGTAGGTGCTCAGCATTTAAGAAAATCAGAGCATGTAACTACCTACATGCAGATGTAAGTATGACAGACACTCAGTTCTGAAAGTCTTGCCTAATGGGTGTAGTGTGGGTGGTCAAGAAATTTTAATTGGGTTCCTTGGAGCTGCGAGATGGAAGTGTTGATATAAACCACTTTTTTTCTAGCTGGAAAAATTATATAAGAAGTGGCTAATAATTTCCTACTCTAGCGTGTTTCATTTTCCTTCCCTTGTTTCATAAGACATTCTTCATTTGTGGGACTGTGGGAAAGTCAAACCTAAAGTATTGTTGTATCATGTGTTACAGCTACTTCCATAACATTTTCTCTTCTATTTGCATAAATCAGAACAGAACTGAAGTACTCTTCTTTCCAGAGAAGATTTCTGTTTTGGCGAGGAGGAAAAGAAAACCAACAAATTGTGTCATAGCCTTAGAAACCTGTAGTTTCATCTTTACAAAAACATGTTACAAAACAAAGGAAAACAGTGGCTTTTGCAGAGATTGTGCAAGGGAGAGGACCTGGGGGAGCCCAGGGTATTTTATGATTTCTGAAATGCAAATTGCAGAGAAGAAGGAACATTTTTCTGGACACGAAACCTCTGTCTTTTTTCCATTCAGCCAGCTCTGAATGTAGCAATGCAGTATTTGTCTTCTGTTTGGGATAAGCATGTGATTGGCATTAAGTGTTTCAGCCTACATATTTCTTTTATCTCATACAAGTACTGTTTTCCCTCTTTCTGTTCAGCTAAGTCATGTGTATTTTATGCAACCTAGAAGAGTCTCTGTGTTCTTAATCTTGTTATCTGCTCTCTCAGCATTTATTCATTTTTCAGTTGCCTGTGGAAGTGGAAAGGTTAAAATACAGTAACTGGGCTCTCTGATGGCAAAATCTTTCCTTGTAAAACTCCTGCTTGCATTTTGTCGTCTGCCTTTTTGTTTTGTACCCTTCAGCTTTAGGATAATCACATACTGTGTTACATACAAGTCTTCTGTCCTTCCACAGGTGCACACAGCATGTTCATGGAAACAAAATACTGATGTGTATAGGCAAACTACAGCAGACATGCTAACCCATAATACATATGTCATAATGTTATTAGTTGGAAAATACTAGCTGGTGTAAGTTATTCAACACAAGGGTCCTGAAATTATCCATATCGTCTTTACTGAGTTTGTTATAGCTGTGTGTGTATACAACAGCATATTACTGATGCATCAAATTCTTTGTTTTGATACCCAGAAGTGTTGTTTGGGCTTTGATTTGATTCCCTGTATTCTGTCATATCCTATTATAAAGCTTTGGGTAAAGAATATTGCTGGTAAGGCAAATTAGGTCTACAGACTACATGCTTTTACTAATTATTTTCTATATTCTCTGTTAAATGGATACTTCTCAGGTTGGTCTTACTCTTATGCAAAACTGTCTTGATAGATGAGTAGCTCAGAGCAACATCTGTAATTTATGGATATAGAAAATGCGTGCAGTCTCTCACTGTCTTTACAGACGTGCTTTAGGGCAAGTGAAATGTTCAGATAATGGAAAGGGGGAGTGTTAATAAATCTCAGTCAGGAAGACAATACTTACCTCTTTCCTTTAAAATAAATTCAAAGCTGAATTCCAATTTACTTTTTTTAAACATCATTGGTGCTTTTTTATCTTCATACTATTGCTATTGTTAAATTCAATGCAAGATAATGTGCTTGATGTGTAATTCAAAAATACAAATAATTAGATTGGTATATTTGTTTTCCAAAACAGAACTGGTAAATCACTCAGACTCCATAAAAATGTAGACTAGTGCTTTTGATTAGTTGTTGGAGTCATTTCAGTTTCTATCAGTGTTTGTTTCAGAGAGTCTATTACCATATATTGGAAAATGACTGCTGTGGCATTAATGGCATTATTGCAGCCTGTAAGGACTGCAAAGAGAACGAACGATGCAGAAATTGCTGCTTTGGAACAGACCAGTGATCCGTACAGCCTTGTATCTTGTCTCTGACAGTAACCAATATGTGATGATTCAGAGGAAGAAATACACATAGCCAATTGTGTTATAGTGTACCACAGAGGGAAATTTCTTTCTGGCCCCAGATGGTGTTCAGTTTATGCCTTAAAGCATGAGGATTGATAGCCATTGTAAATTTTACCTTAGCTAGTGTAACCAAATTGGATTGCTCCTTGTTGTCCATAACCTGCCCTTCACCTGGCCTTCAGAGAATTACAGTGCTCTTCCTTACTGCTGGATTCACAGCTTTTACCTTTGCTGTTTTAAGCAGAGGCAGTAATGCAACTCAAGGACTTGTGCCACCATTTTACATGTCACACACATTGTATTTTTCATCAATAACAGGCTAGTTCAATGCTTTTAGTTAAACTGGAAGTATTGGTTTTCAGTGGGGCAAAGCAGATACTAGACTCACCCTGTGTCAATTCTCTGCTATTCCAAACATGGGAGCCTTAGTCATGGAAATAGTTGAAGATTATGCCTAGAACTGACACTGTAACACTTTCGTGTCATTGCAGTGGCCTTGAAAGGGTCAAAACTGGGTTTGGATCATTACCACACCCTGCAAATCTTGACCTCAGCAGCCTCTGAAGACTCTTCATAGTGTTCTTTCACTTCCTACATTCCTACACTGCAGTACAAGGTGCTGTTAGAGAAGTGACTATTGTTCTGCTACTGTGCATATGTGAAATTTAGACCAAAACTTATGAAAGTACCCTGGGTTCAGCTGTAACAGAAGCAGAGACCAAGTTCTTTGTAGTAAGCTTTGGTACATTTCATTTGTGGTGTACCCATCTAATAAAACCCTGTAGTCTGAGAGGAGCTACCTGAGAGTCTGGTAAAATAGCTGTTGCAGACAAAAGCTGACCTCATTTTAGGCTGTCATTCATAATGCAAAACAGCAGAGGCCTTTGAAGCTGCTTGCACTGATGCTGCTGCCCTTCAAGACCTTGGGTACAAGCTAGTTTGATGGAGAACAGCACTGCATGTCTTACTGGTTAGTGCATTGCCTTTTAGCAAGGCCCTCCCTGTGTCCAGAGTAAGAAGAATCTGCAGCAGTACTTATGCAATTAACTGTCCTCCTTGTCTTTGCCTCTGTGGGTGCAGATCAGTCTCTGACATCACAGATAATATTAAAAAAAGCAGCAAGCCCTTATCACAGGAAGCAGATTTTGCTCAGCAACTTGCAAACTTGTCATTAGGTCCTGCCTTTCTGCCTTCCAATGCATGCTCCACTGTTATTTTGCTCCTTCTTGAGAAATAATTGAACAACTCAGGTCTCCTTGCCAAATGACCAGTCAAAGCCAGGGAATCTGGGTATCCTGAATGACAGTGGAGCATCATGACAATCTTGGGAGAAAAAAATTTGCCTTCTCACTGAAGGAAGGAGGTTCAGATTTGTTTTATGCTCCTTCAGTATTACTGATTATGAATCTTCTGGAGGGATCATCTAAATCAGCATGAAAAAAATAACCATTTTGTTGGTTGGTAAGTGGCAGTTGTCATGTGGCCAATCTCTGAACCTCAGCTGATCAAATCCAGCAGGAATTGTCCTTGAGTTGTCAGGCTTTATGAGCTGGCACATTGCCTCCTCCTTTACAGCAGATTCTAATTCTACCAGCACTGCAGCAGTGGAATACTCACTCAAAGTGATGACATTTTGTATGCTAGTGAGGAAGTCCTTCTTTGTGATACGAAGGAAGGGGCTTGTGGTGGTGATACGCTGCTGCCTAAGCTTTGGAAAAGGCTTCTGTCATCCTGGACTTCCACTGGCAGGGCTGGTTCTCACGGGCTTGCATGGTCATGTCCTCTTCCCAACTTTCCATTCTGAGCTCAGAAACAGGACTGTAGGCACTCAAGTGAAATTCCTTCTGAAGAAACCTCAAGGTTTTCTTCTCTAATACTCCTTTCTTCCAGCCCATGTTGGTTGCACAATGGGGCATCTCACTTGGAGCCATCTGGCTGTGCAGTTGCAAATCTGCATACAGCAATCTTTGCACTCAACAACTGCAGAGGCACAGTGTTCATTTGCAGCCATGCTATCTGACAATGGGAACCTAGTGAGTTTTCTCTGAAGATAAATGAAGTTTTTTATGCTAACAGATGAAATGGAAAATTCTGCTGGCTTAATCTCAAATCCCAGATTTCCTTACTCTTGATCTTCCATAGGTCCACAAAACATTTTTAAATAGTGCTTAGGTGTGATTCCAAGGCACTGCAGTCAGTGGACTGCGTACTCTGGAGTAAAAAAAAAAAGTTTGGTGTAGTTTAAAGATGCAAAGATGCATTAAACCACCACATCTTTAAAGACGCAAAGGCAAGATTTAAACGCAAGAAATAGGGGGAAACCAGTTCTGTGGTTAGTGATGTAGTAGACTACATACAAAAAAGAAAAATAATTTTAATCGTTCAGTGTGCACATTGTTCACTGAGTAAATTCAACATTTCTGCAAAGCTCTTGCTCTTCCACTTGCTCTGTGATACACTTCACCTTACTCTCAACTGCCTCATATTCCTCCTCATTTTAATTACCTTTTGTATGTTTGTTTACAAGTTGCAAAATTCGGAGATCCCCAGGCCATATTTTTAAGAAGAAAGTATGTTTTTATGTTGAATAATGTAGATAAGTGTGAGGAGGTTAATGTGAATCCAGGACCTTCTTCAAATCTCTCAGTTCAGGTTTGTAGTAAGCCCTGGTACACTCTGGCTGGGCTTTTGTAGTGGCTGAATGACAAAAAAAGTTCTGTGGGGTGGTTGAATTGTCAGGGGTGGGGCATGTCCTGCAGTGGCACTTACACAGCTGGAATAAGACATGCCTGCCCCTGCACCCGGTCGTGCCACATTTCTTTCACTTTGATGGAGCACCACCCTGGGCTGTGGGAGCTTCCAGCAGTGTGTTCAAAGGACTAGGGAAAGTCTTCCAAACTGAGCTCTCCTCAGTAAGTCCTGGCCAACTTCAGGCAAATGAAAATGAACAAAAATATTCCTTGCTTGGTCCAATGAAGTATTTTAGACCCTGTTGGCCTCAGCATGGTTGCTTTGACTCAATAGCCCCTCCTTTTCATGGAGGCAAATTCCTGTCTTTGGTGTTGGGAAGTCTCTCCATTCCCATTGACCTCAGGGTTCAGCTCTGCTGTGGAAGTGAGATGCTGCAGGTCAGCTGTGTGACTGCCTCTTTCAGCTGCCCAAAACAGCGGCCTCTTGGCCCACCTGTTCAGCAGAGCTGCAGGAATCCCAGGGCAGCAGCAGCTCCCACTGCTTTCAGAAAGCTGTGACCAATAGGTCACATGGCTCTGCTAGCTTCAGAATAAATGGTACTGTGGCATAATCACACAATAGTGTGATTACAGGCAGGGCTTTGGAAGGGGGCCTACTGCAGGGGTGCTGAATGAGTTAATAAATGCTCATGGAATGGTTTTTCAGAATGAGGTGGGGAATTCTCTAGGTAGGGTAAGAAAGCTGTTGTTTTGCATCATGTCCCAGCCAAAGCTGTGAGAAAGAAAAGAATATTCCTTGTCTCACTGCTGCGTATTAACCTCCCTTTGCAGGGATGGGACTCATGCAGTGGTAATGTCTGGTTGCTGCAGATTACTCAGGAGAGCATGTATTGTGCAAGCATCAAGTTTCAGCAGTGCTGGACTTTGTTTGGGATTTTTTTTTTTAATGCAGCATAACAGCCATGTTAAATTGATTTGTGTGAGCCATGGAAACTGTTCAATGAGAAGAAGGCTGATTGTTCATCAGTCTGTTCTTCTCCTGTCCCTGTGTGCATTCAGGGAATCTCAGACCTCCCGATAATCCCAGAAACACATTCACACAACGTGGTATGATTTGTGTTTGATGCACAAAATGGTGTGCACTGTTATCTTCCCTATGTGTGTACTCAAGGGGCCAAGCCTCATTTTTGTTTCGCTTGTCCCTGAGTGCTGTTGAATGGACTTATTGTGCAAAATAAGCATGAGTGTCAATCTCTGGTTTTTCACCTCAGAAATTAATAGTACTTCCTTGAGGCCAACTCCCTCAACTCTCAAGGCTGTAATACTGCTGAGTGGTTAGGTCTGGAGTGGGTTTGGGGGCCAAGCTGCTCTGCATAGGTGAGATCATGGTGTCAGGCCCAGACAAGCTGAACTAAACACACCTTGGAATTTGCTGTTGATGTTAAACATCCTTCCTGGAAGACAGCTGACTTATTTTCTTTTTCTTCAAATTTTCTTCACCTTCTTTCAGTCCTATATGGCAAATCTACATCTGTGTGAGATGCCAGACTAGCATCTGTACTAGCTGCCAGAAATTCCCCTCCAGGAGAAACAAAGCAAACCCACCCATGCCCAGCACAGTCACTATGTGCTATTAGAGTCAGCCTGGATTTGATGCCAGTTGATAGTAAGAGGTGCTGTATGATGCCTAAGTGTTTCTTGATAACACTGAGCAGAGGACAGATATGTTACTGCTAATGTTTAGTATTGAAATATGGACAGCATGAAGATACTTTCCTTAACAAAGTTAACTCATAAAAATATTTAATGTTAATGGATAAATATATGTTAAAAATGTGATAATTTAGGAATTTGTTTGCTGTGAAGTTTATAAGCCAGACATCCTAGTTAGACAGCATTGTGTGCTGTGCTTAGTTAGCTGTACTTGTAGGAGAAGGTCTGTTACATCTGTTCTCATTAGTGCCTTGGTTTTTTTTAGGAATAAGCACACTATGGAAAAAAAACCCAACACAACACTTCAGACATTATACACAGAAGTAATTTGCTTCATTGCCCTGGAATTCTTCTGGAGAAGATCTACATGTCTTTTGATTCACTACTCTGTCTTTATCTATCGGTGTCATTCCCTAAGACATACTGTCAGTATTCCTGTGAAAATATCCTCTAATGCAGTGGAAAGCATTAGCACCCACTAATCTCTTCTAAATTGCTCTTTTCTGCTTTTGATTGCTGAAATGTGATAGAGTAAATAAAATTGTAGGCTTTTCTTGCTCCTCTCTCATTTCATGGATATTGTTATTATTTACTTTATTTATAAATAAATGCAGGCCAGGACATTCACACACATACAATTGAAAGTGTCAGCTTGAGTCCTTTGCTGTAGCAAGCTATAACATACCAGGCACCACCATTAATGTAGTGGCTCTTTTTTCTAATGGATAAGACACTTTGAACAGTTTCTTCTTTTGCTCTCTGTCACTGCAGCAGTGGTTGGCTCTTCTGTGACCAAATTGTCCTGATATCTGAGAAACCACTGCTAATGTTCAGCCCAATGACCAGTTCATACCATTTTTTACTCTTTTGTCAGCATTTTTTTCCCCCTTCAGATAACATCCCCGTTGTCTATCAGTATAAACATCTCATCTCATCTCTCCTTTTCTTTTAAGATGTGCACTTCTGAATGGTTGTGGCAGCACTTCTCTGCCCTGTTCTGGTTTGTGAATCTGTGTCTTAAATGTTGAAGACATTATCACGTGCAGTTTTTGAAAGAAAGCCCTTGTACAATGGCATAAATACTTTTCTATCTACAGAAAATACCTTGATTGATGCTTCCTAGCATTACATTTGTCTTTTTCATAGCTGGATCTTACAGACCATTCATTCTCCACGTTAGTAATTTCTTATTGATGAGCTCTCAGCTTCTCGCAGCAGTTTTTGCAGTTAGCTCCCAAGTGTAGAATCACAATATTTTTTTGTTCGTTTGGGACTCATGTCAAATTTCTATTGTTCTTGTCACCAAAGAAATCCATTTCTTTTGGGGTAGCTATTGCAATCCTCTTATATTGGCAATGACACCCCAGATGACTGACTCTCATTAGCCCAGTTGTTCATGCCAAGGTTATTAAAGAAAATACTAAACTAGATTTATCCTTGAAAAACTCCAGTAGCCAAGCTCCCTGCTGTCTGAAATTCTTCCCCTTAGTACTTCTTGTTGCTGTTTTTCCTTTGCATAGCTGCCTACCCACTAGCTTTCTAAATTGACATATGGTTTCCACTGGAAATGCTTTACTCAAATGTACCTATATAAGACTGATTTTCTTTTGTCTTTGTTTAAAATATAGATTATCTTTCCATGTCAATCTGGAGAACTCTTTAAATTTTAGCTTATTTTGCATTTAGGTCCATGCCACTCATTAACCATCCTTTCAAAATTTGTTCTAAATTCTCCCATACTCCCAAGGTCAAACTTACAGGAATGTATTAATTAATATTATTTTCCTATTCCTAATGCAGGCATTACTGTTCTCCAGTCAAATGACATGACTTCTTACTGGATAGACTGTTATAAAAATACTTCCTACAAGGCTGTAGCAGACAATTATTTCTATGATGTATCATTGTAATGGAGCTGTGAAAATGAAAGGTGTAGTCCTGTCTAGCTTTATTTTCTGAAAGAAACTTCTAATCATGGTAAGGTGAGAGAGCTCGGTCATGTGCAATATGGGTGAGAAATTCTCGTCTGTTTATTTTTACTTAGCCCTTAGTCTTTTTTAATGTACGCATGGGTTTTCATTTCAGTGGCTGTTTACAAAACCAGATCGTCTTGGAATAAGAATGGAAACAAAATGAATAATACAGTGGTTTCTGTTAAAAAATCAAAAGTCAACCATTTTCATTTTATACGAGAAAGGAAAATGACTTTGGTATCTCACTTCTCACTAGCTGAGTTGGTAATAGCAATTGAGAAGCACTGAAATAATGTTCTTAAAGGGCTGTTCTCATTTTGATAGGGCTGTCTTTTCCTAGCCTTTTAACAGTCTTTGAGCATTCATCAACTATCTTGAATGTGACCTGACATTCCAGTGCATGTTATAATCATTTTATAGTATTTTATTAACATAAGGAGTATATGATAAATTATGCCAGCTGTGTATTTATTCACAAATTGTGGTCAGCAGAATGTAGTCCCCATATCAGTCTAATTTAATGACTTTGATGGGGATTTTTTTTTGTACTGTCTTCTTCTTTGCTTGACGATGAACTTAACCTTAGAAAAGCAGAATGCTTTTTCTAATCTTCTGAATTGAGATTAGGGATAGCATTTAGACAAGACCTGTTCTCTTTACAAGAAAATGCTGTGAATTCTCTAATAAACCAAAGTAGTGTTGGGGAGCACAGCATTACATTAATTTTTTCATAGTGCTGCTGCATTGGTTTCCCATGGTATTAGGTAGGGAATTGCTGTTCAGGAACAACCAAGGAACAGAGGAAGTGTAGTTCTGAGTCACTGGGAGTCCATCCGTGAAGGTGTTCAGTAACCTGCTGACATCAGGGAAATTACTGCCAGATGGTCCAACTATGGACCAAAGAATGTTCTTTGATTTCACTCCATCTTCCATTTTAGTTTTCAGTTTGCTGCGTATGGGTTTCTCAGATGATGGGGCCTGCTTAAGAGGCAGTCGGACTTATTTCAGCTGAACTGTGCATGTGGATATAGTAAGCAAAATTTGGCCCCTTTCGTTTCAATTTACTGTGTCTTGTAGAAATGTCCTTGAGCCAGAAAATTTCCACTTTTAAAAGATGTCCAGATCAGCATTTGCATATTTTTCCTTTTTCAGAGCTTTGAAAAAGGGTAGAAAAAGAAAATCTAAGTATGGTTATCATCTAAATTGCATTGTGTGATTGACTCTGTAATAATAAACATTTCTAACAGAAACACATAAACTTTGTGTAGAGGTTCAGTGAAAAAAAATTATTTGTAATAACTTAGACCCCAATTTTGCATTGATGGCAAATAAAAAATGGTAGATAAAAGTTTCTTGGCTTTGTTGCTAGCTAATAATGCAGAATTCATGCACAGATTTAATATATTTTAAAATAGAAGGGACAGTTTGATAAATGTGTGGTCCAGTATTGCAATCACACAGAGAATGGACAGCTGTACTATCATTTCCCCATCAGTAATGCAGGGTTTACATTCATATCAGACACTAATGTAAATGTCTTTACATTTTCCCTTTGCTTAGATATAAAATTATTGAGGTAATGGATGCTTTATTGCACTATGCCCTGTGGCTGGGCAGCTCATTTAATAGTGTTTTTTCATATTAGTTGCAGATTTTTTTTAGTCAGATTTTCTAAATTACCTAAGTGATGTAAGATCGTAGATTTCATTCAGAATCAATTTTTAAACGTCAATTTTTCTTAAAAGCAAACAATCAAACAACCCCCAGCCAACCCAAAAAACCTCCAAACAAATTCCTGGTGTACTTTGAAAAAACTCAGGAGACTTGGTTTAATATCTGCTTAGCCTTTAAAGGCAGTGTGGCAAGTTGCAATTTTTCCAAATCCCAGCTTCTTTGGTTCTGCACCTGCTCATTGGCAGCTGAAACTTATGCTTTTCTGACTTGTGACACCTCATGAGCCTGAATTCCCAGCTCCTCAGTGCTGCAGTTCCCACACTTCTCAGCTATGGAGTAGTCCAGCAGCATTGGTTTACTTGAAAGGAAATCCTGAAAATCCTGTTTGGTAGGAAACGCAGATAATTTAAATTTTTATTCCTTTAGGGAACAAAAGTTCCCTAGGTATGTTCTGAAGGTTGGTATTGTTTGTGTAGTAGAATCATGAGAATTGCTGCCCAGCTATGCTCTGAAGTCCTTTAGATGACTTTTGTAAATCCCATGCTGAAATCTCAGTTTTGTATAGGTGGATTTCTCTGGCTGCATTCAAAAAGGATCAAAAGCTAGAAGCAGTTATTGCCAAGTTTTCTGTGGCGAGAAGAAAATCATGTATTGATGAGCTAAATTTGAACTTTTACTTCATTTTGCCATTTGTGATCATTATTAATACCTACACTAGAATAATTCTCAGTTTGGCCAATGCTGCAGCTATCACATTCCATCTGTTGGAGAGATGCAAATATATACAGGCAGAAAAATACCATCCCAACTTAATCCATGTATTCTGACATCAAGGCAAAAATTGCCACTTTTCAGTATAAGAAACTTTTCTTGGAAAAAATGTTCTCTCTCTCTCTCTCTGCTTATCTTGGGTGATTTCATGTCTACACATAGGACATCCATTCAGGGCTTCAGAAGAAGCAAGAGTGGTGGGTGGTGCAGGGCAGAGAAGGCCCTCGTGCCTGCTGATGCATGAGGTGTCTCAAACAAGCCTACACTGATTTCACTAATGCAGTGGTGCAAACAGTACAAAGTGCTTAAGGCCATTTCTGTTCCTTGGAGTAATGGTAATGTTTGGTGGGGTACTGGCAGCAGTGGTACCATTGATGCAATAACAAAAAAACGGGGGAAATGACAGCCAGATAAGGTAGTGGCTGCTGCTTACTAAGTAAAATAGGGACAGACAGCAAGTGCTTTGTGTTCTGTTTTTCCAGTCTGATGACTGCAGTACTTCAGGTGTGGTGGCCGTGTGAATAAAATGGTCATCAATTTGAAGGATGTTTTAGATCAGACACCTTCAATGTTCAACATAAACACTCAAGAGACAAGTTTCACACTTCTATGTGTCCCTCCTTCCTTCACTGTCCTTGCTAACAGTTTCTCTAATTCCCCTGCCCTCCCTCTTTGAGCAAGGTATCACCCTTTGATTGTTTCTTCTATGCCTTTCTGCGGAGAACATTGTATTCTCTTCCTACGGCTGTTAGTGATGCACCTTAAATCTTCTTTACAACGTTGCTCTGCCTGTTGGAACGCAAAGCAAAGCATTGACTGTGGATACAATGCAGCCTTGTCTGAAGTGGTAATTAAATAAGAAGCAGTATATTGGAAGGCAGAGTTGCCAAGTGCCTAAGAAGGGAGTGGAAATTTTAATACTTTTATGGTCTTCTCCCACCTTTCTCTTAGGAAAATAGAAGGCAAGGGAAATCCACCATTTGGAAAGAAGTTCTAAAGAAAATGTTGGTTTACAGAGAAGTTCCTGTTTGCAGGGTCTTGCAAAAAGTAAAACCTTCAAAAGCTGCTCTCACATCAGCTTCCAGTGAAGCTCATATTGGATTATTTCTGGTTTCCAGTTTCTTTGACAGCTCATCATCAGTCCCGCCTCCACCTCACACAATTTTAAGATCCTGTTCAATAAGTAGAACAAGTATAAACATGGTTCTGTACTCCAGTTATCCTGGCCCAGGGTGGGGGAGGAGGGGAGGAGAGGAGTGGATAAAACAACATGGAAAGGCAAAGCAGCATGTTCAGTGGGGAGTTTTAACAGGACATAGCACTTTTTCCTTTAAATTTGGAGTGTTGCCCTAACTTTGAAATTCTTTACTCTCTGGACTCTTCTAGCTAGCCCTAGGTCCTTTTGATTTTTCTCTTCCCAGCCTACGTTCCCCTCCCTCCACAATCCCTCCTGACTCTGCTCCTTCCTGTTTCTCCCTTGCCTACGCTCTCAGAGTATCATTGGCTCCATGCCTCGCTCAGCCAGGAGAGTGTCATGAATACTGCATACTGCTCAAATGTGCATGTCTGATGTGCAAAGTTCTAAATTAAATGCTTCTCTAGATAGAAACTGTGGGGGGAATATCGCAAATCAGAGTCAAGAAAATTGCTGTGTTTTCTAGAGAGAGAAAACACATTGAAAATAGTCATTTGTAAATGACACATATGCCTAGTGAGTGAATCATATGCAGTGTTCTAAAAACTAGGATTTATCATAATAAATAATTTGAAAATAGGGACCTCAAGTTTGTGTTTAATCACTATCTCCAGGGCAGTTCAGCTGTACCTCAAACATTGCTACTAATGTTTATCTAACCTTTTCAGAGGGATTTCTGTTATGAAAATTAAGTAAGCATATTAAATTTGCTGGTTTTTTTTTTTAATCCCTGAACAGGGAGGATATTTTACTTCTTCCTCTTTGCAGCAGCACTTCATATACGTGTTATATATATATATTAGCTGATTTCTCAGTACCTCTCTTCCTCAGATGGAGCATCTCTCATTCTTTCAGCATTTGCTCAAAGAGTCTTTTGTTCAGACATTGCTCATCCTTGTTTTCTCACCTCTAAATTCTAAGCGGTGTACAGTCAGTAGATTTTTTGAAATGTAGAATACTAAGCTGAACAAACTACTTTGGGGCAGGTTTGTTAGCTCTTGATGCTGTAATGTTTAGGAGGTTTATTTTCTTGTCCTAACAGTGTGACAGTGTTGATTGATATTTGATTTCTGAGCCATTCTCACCCCCAGGTTGTCTTATGTCTCCTGGCTGGTCATCCAGTATTTGTGCAGTTGATTGTTGTGACCTTCAGCTCACTGACAAGTGAAGTATAGCACGTAGTGTTTGTCTTTACTGGGGCACTCCTATTTTTTTCAGACCACTTTTCCACTTTCTTAGATATGTTTGGGATTCTATACCTGATCTCCATCAGTTTATGCCCTTTTCAATTTTCCTTTTCTGTACACACAGCAAGTGTATTACATTACCCAAGGCATTAGTGAAATGACTGCTTGCTGTGAGTTTTAGTAAGACAGTGAGCCAGTGATTATCCTTCAAAAGCAGCTTTTGAACTAGGAATGTGCATGCTTGATGTTACTCACATTCCCTTTGGCTCACTATGGAAGGCCTGCATGACTTGGGTCAGGGCACCATTGATAGGTTCCAATAATGCCACAGGAGTTTGGATTGTTGTCATTTGTGTTGACTGCTACTGATCACCTTGCTATCTTCTCCAGACCAGTAGAATAACAAATTGTCATTTTTCTCTATCCTTGCCAGCAATTACAGCTAGGTGCACTGAAATCTGAATCTGTGTTCTCCTTTTTCTACCCTGTGTTGCCTTTCCCCAGCTTTTAAGTATCTCTTTGTCTTCCAAAAGTTCTTGAAGACTTTTCTTGGAAACTTTTCTCATATACAAGGTTGTTGTCATTGCTTATATCAGGCTGACACTTTTTACTTCTGCTTTCTTGTAATTATTTGCTCGTAGGTGTCAGATATTGTACAAGAAAATTTCAGCTTTTCAATTAATAGATTCTTCTTAATTACTGTTACTGCTCCCTCACATTTAGCAAAGACAGTCTTAATTTAGCTTTTTGAGAAGAGACTTGTTCTTTTCAGATGTTTGTGGTGTGCCTTTTCTATTTTATTCTGGAGACTTGGGGCCGGGTTCAGCCCTAACCTCAATGTACCAGTGTCTTTGGCTGTGAGGAGACGTGATCTTCAGTCAGAGTAAGGCAAGGGCATTTAAACTGTCTTAAGGTAAATCATCCTAACTGTGCCCCAGGCCACATTTAGGAGGTGAAGCCATCTTTGCTTTTTGCCCTTGAAGGCAAGCTCAGCAGATATCCGGCTCATCTGGGAAATGAGCTCACTGAGTTTACATGAAATATTTCATTCACTTAACTTTTCTCCCCCTTGAATGTAGCACTTCTTAAAGTGCCTTTACAAAGTTATCTTTCTTCCCTTTTACCACACATTATGAGTGAAAATCTTGCCTGACTGAAATCAGTATAAGCTTCAGTTAGGTCAGAAATTTCACCCTAGAATTTGAAGTACAATTATGTTGTGCAAGCCTTAAGTAATGTTCTCATTTTACTGAGCTCGCTTGTTCTCTCTAATGAGTCTTCAGCCAAAACTAAGTAGAGAATAAGGAAAGCTTGTCTATAATCTTAATTTTGTATAGACAAAACCAATATTACAAGCTAATTTTTAAGTTTTCAGAACAAGACCAAGTTCTCTGCAACTATTTCATTACATGTTAAATAAATCTGGATAAAGAATGGATCTGTGTCTCAGCAAACAATCTCAGGAAATCTGAGTTGAATTGATGACCTTGACATTGGCATTACCTTCTCATGTTTTCGCTTTTCCATCTGTAAAATGAGGATAATGATGCCGATATTTCTTTAAAGCTGTTGGATATCTTTGGCTGAGAACTTTTTCTGGAAGTGGCACTTCTTTACTTTCCAGAAACCCTTTCAAGCTTCCATTTAAAAAAAAGAAAAATCAGGTTTTTGTGCTGGCACTTGCAGACTTCAATGTTGCTAGACCTATGAGATTTTTCCAAAAATGAGTCATGAGAACTGGGCTCTTTCTTTTGCAGCCTTTGGTCTTGCAGCTGAGCTAGAGAAGGTTGGTATTTTTGCTTGCAGCAGAAACAGCCACCAGTTTTGATGCTTGCAGTTCTCTTGCAGTTGGAAAGGGAAGCCTGTACAGGAGTCTCCTCTTAGAGCAGATTTTTTGGAGTCCCAGTAGAGAGCTAAGTGTCTTGTAGAATATATTTAAATTAATGAAGGGATTAAAGGATGTTGGTGCTTAAAAATAGCACAGAGCTGTTCTTAATGACATAGAATAATGGTTCAGAAGGGAGCAGCTGTGACTACACCATTACGTAAGAAACAAGGGGAAAAGAAATCAAGTTTGCTCAAAGACCTAAAGTCCTGCATTTGTAGGAGAGGAAGATAAACTGAGAGATCTTTTTACATTGTGGTGGTTTCTGGTAGACTATGAAAGTGAAGATTTTCTAATTATCAGGAGGCTGGGGGGGAAGTTGCGTGGTTTTTTGTTTTGTTAAGCAACTGAGGATTTCAAATGATAGAAATAGCTGTTACATAACATTTAGCACAGAAACATCCCAAGGTTTCTGTGTGATTCCCTTGGCATGGAGTCAAGCAGGGATAAAGCACTTATGTTTCTATGTTTCTTAAAATGACTTTTTCAACACGCTGAATGGTTCTGGTATCTCAGGGGACCAGTCTAAGCCAGACTTGACAGTGGAGTTGCATCATAGGCTGCTGTCCCAGTGGAGATGGGAATAAGCAGACAACTTCCATTAGAGCCCACCGTTGAGATTCCAGCAGCTTGTTGGAAGTGCTGTTTGCATTCCAAAGAGTAATTGCACATCACTAGAACAGGTCCCTCTCTGTGGCATGGTAGAAAAAGTCGATATTGGCTTGGCAAGGAAAGGGAAGAGAATTGCTTACTGCAAGTGGAAAAAGCTTTAGGCCCCTATTTCTTTCCCATGGTGTATTCTCCCTCCTTCCTTGCAGAAGCCTTTAAGAGCTTGTACACTTCTATTCTCAATGATTTACAGCCTTATATGTTTTCCAAGTTTTGAATCTAAATTGCTATTCTGGTTTTTTGTTGGGTTGTTTTTTCTTTAAATGTACTTTCAAAGCCGAGGTTCTCCAAACTTTAGCTGCTTGCTTAGGGGAAACCATTCCACTGCCTATTAAATTTTACTGTGAAGCAACTTTTTCCCAACGATCTGATTTTTCGTGATTTCTTCCTATAAATGCTTAGATTTATTCTCTTTATTTTAACCCAGAGATTTCCTAGTTTCACATCTTCAAGTATTTGTAGATTTTTTTGTAATCTGTTCTTATGTCCTATTCATTTTTGGTCTGTTGGACTCTTTGGATGTCTGCCCTGTGAATCCTCTTATTTATTTTCCCACATTAAGGTGATTGGCACTGAACACATAGTCCTAAAATGATCCTTTCCTATGTACATATTCTGCTTACGCCTCTGCTTGTGCAGCCTAATCTTTCATTTGGTAATTTGTTGCCAAAGCACTTGGCAAATTTGTCTTTCACAAATACCTTTCGCAGGTCACTGCTGAAAGTTTTCTCCCTTACTCTGGTGCCAAAATGCAAGTTAGCTAATTTAAACTCTTGAAACACATTAGCATAGAGAAATGATTGAAAAGTTTACTGAGTAGTGGAAAGCTTTCAGGTTAACAGTTTTGCATTCAAAGGTGATTACAAGGAAAGGAAAGTGGGAAGAGAAGAATATCTGGGTAATCTCTGTACCGAAGGAAAAGCTATGGTAGCCTGTGACTGCTGTAATGAGCCTTGGGGCTGCTGGCAGTTGGCATCTTTCGGCTCCTCTGCCTTGCCCTGGAAGGCTGGACCACCATGAAGCAGCTTTAAGATGAGTGGTAGAGTGCAAAAGCTAATTTAAAACTGCAGCTGCCTTTTCCTCACAGTCTTTGCCAAGTATTTTGTGGTGAGAGCTAATGATGAGCATTGCAGCCTCCCTAAGTGCTCCCCCTGAGGAGGGCACGGGCAGCTCTCACACCCTCTGTACCACAGGAGCACTGCTCGCCTTTACTGCAGCTGCTGTTCCCTTGCTGCTTCTGCACAAGGGTGAACCATCCTGCACAATACAATTGTCCCTTTTCCTAGGAGATATCTCCTACATTGTGGGATTTGCCTTGCTTTATTTGCATTTGTGTTATTTTACCAGTCTGTGTTTCCTCAGCCTATTCCTCAAGGCATTTTCCAGTAAGAACAGTAGTGAGGTAAAATATAAAGGGGACTTACAAGAAAGATTGAGAGGCTTTTTACCAAGGCTTGTAGTGACAAGACAAGGGGCAAGGGCTTTAAACTAAAAAAGAGTAGAATTAGATTTGACATAAAGAAGAATTTTTTTTTTATTATGAGAGTGGTCAGACACTGAAACAGGCTGCCCAGTGAAGTTGAGGATGTAGCTTTGTTGGAAACGTTCAAAGTCAGGTTGGATGGGGCTTTGAGCAACTGGATCTAGTGAAAAATGCCCCTGCCTATTACAGAGGGTTGGATTAGATGAAATTCAAAGGTCCTCTCCAACCAAAACCATTTTATGATTCAGTCCTGAAAATAATTTGGCCTATTTGACAGGTATCTGGAAGTTGAAAGTCATGCCTTTTCTTTGTTCAGTGGTGTAATGTTTAATATCCCGCTCAAGTTATCTGAATTCAGCTCTTTTTTTCTCAGCCCAGGAAGACCTGGGATAAAATTGTTTTCTTTTCAGGTACTAATGCTTGATTCAGCTGTACAGGTTCTCACTGCCTCTTTTGTCAGCCTAGGAGGATGCATATGGGAAGTGCTTGTTGCACCTTGGATTTTTGTCATATGCTTCTGTTCAAATGAGTGCTTTGTGCTGTGTTTGCTTAGCTAGAAGAAGAAAGCATTTCAATTTCAAGCCATTGGACAGAGTGTGTTCTGCAATTCAAACTTCCTTTTTACCGTGCTGCATTTCTCTCCTTGATGGCATAGTGACTTACCTTGCTCAGTTGAGTTGGGCCAGGCTCAGCTTTCTGCCCAATTATGTCTCAATGTCTTTCAATTTTACATCTTGAGCTCAGACTTGTTCCTCCATGCTGGGTTAAAGTTCTGTAACTGCAGGTTCTTGCTGTGCATTTCCTTTAGGCTCATAATGAGCAGACACGGTGCAGCTACACCTGGAGGTGAAACAAGTGGGGTCCACCACAGATGTTGAACACCTTCTGAGCAGTATCTGGGGTTTCTGTTCCTCCAGCAGCCTCCTGCTTTTCCATGCAGCATGGTGGAAATGAGCAGGGCTGAGCACCGAGATGGATTTGAAAGTTTAGTTTATGGGTGCTTGATTTGTCTCCTCTGCAGAAGGTGGTGTTGAGGGTCCACAGCCTATGGTGTCTTGAGCACAGGTGTCTCTATTTCCTCCAGAAGTGTTCTTTCTTCCCCTACCAGCAGCACATAGGTCAGTGTTCAGTGCTAATTGCCTAGACATGGACAACGAAGCTGGGGCAAAACATCTGATCACTTCTTTAAGGAATACATCCAGTCTGGTCCAGTGTTACATCCCAGATGTTTGCTGGGATGGTTAAGCTGGTCAGAGGATGTGGCATATAAAGCTGACCTGACTGATTACTGTTACCTAATTACTGTTTAACCATCTGGATGGGGTCTGGGTCTCAGGTGAGCTCAGGAATAAGTGAGCCAGGAGATGTAGGAATGGCAGGAGCTGAGATGAGTGCAGCACCTCTACTTTCCCTGACACCTTTTGACATATCTGCCTAACTCCGTGTTTCCTGAGATTTTAGCATCTCATCAGGATGCTGGGAGAGGCAGACCTGCCTTGCTCCTGGCCACTTGCTTCCCCTGTGCTGGCAGCTAACAGACCCCCTTGAGCCAGCTCAGCTCACTAAACCTCCAGAAAATTAACTGTTTCTAAAAATGTGAGTTCTCCAGCTGTCTCAGCAAATCAACTCACCACCAGAGCCAGTTCCACAGGGCAGCAGGGAGTCTCTCACGGGAGCAAGGCTCAGACTGACCACTGCCCTGTGAAACAACCACCTTCCCTAGCTCCTTCCCCCAGGCTGAGTTTGGTGCTTGACCAGTGCCTTTAGACTGCCTCTAAACCTAAGAAAACAATAATTCACTGATTTAGCTGCACCTGGTGTAGAGAAAGCTCCAGTGGAGTATTACAAAAGCTGCTTTGACATTCCTGCTGTTTTTAACAGAATAGTTGCTGTATTTTTAAGAAGCATTTTAGCATGCACATGGCTGTGTAATTTACAAATTGCATATGTCTAGCCCAGAACACTAAATTTTTTATTCAGACACTGTGATGCATCTTTGGACTACTTTGTTAGAGTATGAATTTTCAGTCTGAAAAACAATGCCATTATCCCAATTTCTGTTGCTGGAGGTTGGTCATACAGGACTGTCCTCAGCAGAAGACAGCACTGCAGTTCATACCAACAATTCAGCGTCTATGCAGTAATAATTAAAAGAAAAAGTTTGTATTTATTTACTGGCCAATTATCCAATTTTTTAAGATTGGTCTTCACTGCAAGATAAAATGAAAAGAAAAGCAAAAGGAGAATTGTGTCATTAATGTACTCTTTGCTTCTAGCTTTCACTTCATTTGATTGTAAATTGTTTGCAGTAAAATTGCAAATTAGTAGCTTGGATAAAGCCCTATGAATTCCTTCAACATCAGATTTAAATGAGGAAGAATTGGGCCTCTAACCTTCATGGAGTATAACTGTAGCTGGATGCATTCCTAGGGGCTTATTACCCATTCCTCCATATTATTTGCTTGAACTCTCAATTGCTCACTGTTCAATGCACACTGGGATGCTGGAAATGCCTAAGAAGATGTGAGATGGAAACCGAGGCCGTGGGATGCTCTTGCTCCCAAACACGGCCGTCAGAGGATGCGCCACGTCCCACAGCAGGCTTCCGAATAGGAATGGCTCTCAGAAAACCACCTTGCTTCCCAAGAGAAGTGCAAAATTTACATCCTTAGCTGGCAGAGAGACTAGGGTTAGCCTGAAAATAGGTTTTCCAGGTTTTGTAGGAAGAGCAGGTTGAAATAGCCATCCCTCCTGGAAAGGGAAAAATACTGCATGAACTTCACAGTTAGTTGTCTCCTGCCTCTTGCCAAGTTCAGGAGAAGTGTCCTAAAATGTAGGCAGGGTAAATTTTGGTTTAGCATGAGATATTACTACTGCCACTTCATTTATTTTATGACTGGAGTAATTTCTTCCTGTTTATCACACAGCTACTCACTGCCTATGAAGCAGTGTCTTTTATTTCACCTTTATTGCTTTTACTAAAAGCCAAAGTGATAGGAAGAAGAATCTTTTTGGGAATATCCTGAATTTTTAGAGAATAGCTATGGAGAAAGAGAGCTCGAGATCCTTTTAAGAGGGTGTGTGGTGGCTGTGGCCAGCCTGGAGGGAAAGGTTGGTGGCTAGAGGGACGTCTGTGTGTGCTCCTGCTGGCCAGGTGTTTGGGAACAGGGTGATTCTGTGATGCAAAAAATTTAAGCTCTGGTTTGTGTGCATAAATAACTGGACCCAGGTACTAATTCAGCATAATTTGTCTGGAAAGTCAAAGATTAAAGGAACTCTTGTTTTCCTGTCACAACAATTCTGTCTGCATTGTGCTGTCTGATAAATCAGATTGCATAACGGGGGTGTTGTATGGATTTTTGGATTTTCCAAGAGCAAATCAGAATATGCTGATATTAGACCCAAGGTTTTTTTTTCTTCTCTGGTGCATCATTAAGTCTATGGAAGAGCTTCTGCACCCTTTCCTGTCGGTTTAGCTGCCTTTGTGTGCTATGTGGTGGCTCCTGTTAGCTGTGCTAGGTACTCATCTGGTTGTTGGTGGGAAAGGCTTCTGCACCTCAGGCATTTGAGATACAATGCTTGTCACGTGTCCTGCTTTTTGAACTTTGAACCTCTGCCTAATTCTGACTTATTTTTTCTGATCCAGTGATCCTTCAGCCTGGAAAGGATGAGCAGGAACACTCATCTATTGTCAGCCTGGTTCAAGCCATGGGGGAAGTACAGTGGTTGCTGTTCTGCTCTGTTTGTAAAACAACAAGCAAGAGTAAAATGCTTGGATAGAACAAGCAAAAATAATAAAAAAAAACCCCGGTGTATCAAATCGTATGGTATACACAGTTTGAGCTGTGTATTGGGTGGGAATACATTCACAGGGAGAGGAGGTTACCTGCAGTTGTTAACAATATCATTAAGACAAAATGAAACAATGAGATAAAAGATTCAGGGATTTGGGTTTGAGTTTTGTTGGTTTGGCTTGTTGTTGTTGTGTGGGTTTTGTTTGGTTGGTTTTGCTGATTTTTGTTCTGCACTGAGGATGTCTTATTCGTGACTTTGTTGCTCTGGACACTGTGTCCTTCTTAATAGTTGCTTTCCCTTTTGAGTTATGTTGGTTTAAGACAATGCAGTAGCCAAGTCTCAGATGAGTGCTGGATGTCTGGGGCTTTTTCCAGTGGGATATATTGTGTCACTAGAACAGCAAAATCTCAGCAGCACCAGGATAAAATACCTTGTCCATGGTCACATCCTACACTGGCTCCAGAGCTTTTATTGCTTATGCTGTCAGTGCATATTAAGAATTAGTGAGCAATGTGCACTAGATTGTTTTAGACATGGTTTCTGTATTATTCCTAACATCCCCTGACAGACCGTGTTATCCCAGCTGTGCTGTGTTGGGAGAGAAGGAGGAATATCAGCCGCCATTGTGGAGTTTGGAATATAGGTTCATTTGCAGCCTCAAATTCTTATTTATTATACAGAGCTTTATAAAATGGGCATCTGTCAGAATGATCAGTCTCTGTCCAGAAGTGAATCTTCTAAAAGTTTGTTAACAAAAGTAACTTCCAAATACTGCACAGATCTAGAAAATCATGTATTACCTATGTTTCATAATGAGGAGTGTTTTCAAATTTACCTTTACAGACTAGATTTCCTTAGGAGCAAGAAAACATAATTTTAAAATAAAATATTATATTTTGTGAGAAAGCAGAAGAAGGAATGCTTGATGAGTATTGGATTAGACAATGCTTGTTGCTCAGCTGTTTGTGAAATTAATGGTAGACTAGTCTGTGCTTAATGATCCTATTGCTGTTGGACCATTTGAGTTATTTGTGGACCATGGATAGACAAACATTAGATACTGGAAAATCATTTCTGAGTGCTCCATATTTGCTTCTCCTCTGCCTTATGTATCTCCTGTATATTTTGTATGTACAGAGGGGTGTGAAAAAGACTGCAGCTCGCCAACTCAGATCTTGGAATGAGGGAAGAGAGGAAAGCTGGCTCTGACAGTTCAAAGCAGAGATATTCACAAATGGAGAAAGATGAGGAAGATAAAAAATCTGGAAAATAGGGACATGGTAAAACATGAAAAGAAAAAACATAGGGAACAGGACAAAGGAGGAAAGGAAACATAAGGAAATTGAAGTGTGAGTGTCAAAGAAAAGAGAAAATAAGAGGCGTAAATAGAGGAAAACAGAAAAATTATGTAGTTGTCAAGTTTTTTTTTAAAAATATGTAAAGCTCTAAGCATTCCAAGATGAGAATGTATATATATAGAGAAATGAATATGTAGTTTGAGCCTTTTTAAATTTAGGCTGAAGTCTTGAATTTTTCAAATCGAATTGGAGACTTACAGGCTTGGTGGAGCCATATCCCATTTACAAGATGAGCACATTAGTGGTTACCTCACACAAAGCATTCCTCCTCCTTATTGCTCCTCTGCCCCAGGTTGTCCCTATTGTGCCATAAGGCCACCAGTGATAAACAATGAGGCCTCAGGAGCTGATTCTGCTCAGCAATGACTGCCCATAAGCAGGTAAATCCACACATGCCAGTTTTTGGGCTTGAAGTCTAAAACCATGTGAGAGTGACAGATGGACACAAGGAACATCATGTTACTGTGTCATTTTGCATGAAATTGGAGCATTTGAATTGTTGCAGTAGTCAGCAGAATGGTAAAGACCATCCAGTGC
This sequence comes from Dicaeum eximium, assembly GCA_013396995.1. Lineage (NCBI taxonomy): Eukaryota > Metazoa > Chordata > Aves > Passeriformes > Dicaeidae > Dicaeum > Dicaeum eximium. The sequence continues at coordinate 441,781 of VWZP01003088.1, forward strand.
ATGCCTAAAGTGTGTGCTTAAGGGGACAATAGAAACACCAACAGAAAAATGTTTCTATAAAACTTGTTTATTTGGGAAAATGTGGATGTTAGCTAATTGAAATGTTCACTTCCGTCTACTGAGAACTGACAGAAGGAACAGCAAAGCAGACAAAAAGCAGCAAACTGTCTGAAGGAACATTTTTTGAGCCCTATCTAGTCTGCAGCTTTTGAGTTATTCCTTATTCCAAACTATGATCTGAACATTTAAAATCAGCTCTGAAATGTATCAGGAAACTTAAAAGAAAATGGCAGTTTGAAAAGACAGGGGAATGTAGTACTCAGAATTTCTGTATATCAGGGTAAAGGAAACAAGTTTTATAATCTTTGTATATCTGTAAAGCTGTGGTACTGCTAGAAATTAATTTCAAACTGAGGAGCTCAAAATAAAACTCCAGTTTAGGAAGGGTACTGCTCAGTTTACCACACTGATATTTACAGCCACAGTCTGAATTCTTCTGTCACTTTAAAATCATCAGTCCTCTCAAAGGTGTGAGCATCTTCTCACACTGTCAGATTTGAATATTTAACTAGAGAATGAACTTGAGTTTAAATGTGATTCCTTTGGGAATGGAAACTGCCTTTGAAGTTTTTGGATCTTCTACATTCCACGTTTCCTGTTTTAAATTAAAAGAACAAAGCACTCTCAAATAATGCACTGCAAGCAGCCTGTGAAACCTGCATCTCAGACATGAGGAACCAGACACAGGGAGGAGGTCTGGGGGCATTTCATTCATCTTCCCATCAAACAATCTGCCCCAGGTAAGAGCAGGTCAGGTGAGCCAGAGCTAACAGGGTTGGTTGTATCCTCAATTACAGGGCAGCCCAGCTAACGGCTTCATTAAAAATCTTACTTCTGTGCTTTGCTGATGACAGTGATGAAATACCCCACAGTAGCTATTGTAGGATGTAAAATTATCATCTCTTGGAAAGCCTCCTCACCTCACCCCGCCCCCCAAAAGCCTCAAATTGTTGAATTCCATAGGTCACTTCTGATCCAGCTTACATAGATCTTCCGTGTTCTTTCACTGTCCTTAGACCATGACCTCTCCCAGCTTCCAGGAGACAACACTTATGAACCTGCTTTAACCATGAAGCTTCTTAGGATGTGCCTATTTTTCAGGCATGACTGGAAAACTAAGGAGTTGACATCAACTCGAAATGTACCTAATTGAACCAGGTTTAGAACACTTTTTTCAGTCCAGACTTGGGCTGGGGATCATTTTAGTGACACTGATGATGAATCTCTCCCTCTGGGATGAATGATGTCTTCTCATCCCCATGCACTACACCTTGGAGCATTCAATGTTAGGCTTGAGGTTGTGCTGTGCCCGTGCATTAAGTAGCAAAATGTACAAGGTAGATTCCATTTTGACAAAAAGCTCAGCTTATCTTTCACCAAAAGTATACTTTTGTATACTTAGGCAGTGTCCAACTGCCTAAGTTTGGACAAGATCAGCTTGTCAGTAGGGATCAGGGAGTTGAGACTGTATCTAAGCAAGGCAGAGGTGAGGACAAAGGAGAGCTGAAGGATGCCTTTGGCCAAGTCTCAGTCTGTAATTTAGAATCATTGCTGAATTGGCAACCGCTCTGATTAATGATTTCTGCCATCTCTAGTTCTTGGGGAGGTTCTATCCTAGCTATATGCTAGTTATGATTTTATAGGACTCTCCTGTCCTAGCTGGGCTGGAGCAATGCAGTGTACATGGGCACAAAGCCATTGGTTATTAGGCAACTGCAGTCTCACAGAGTGCTGCAGCATTTCCCCTCAGCAGCTTGTGCTCCTGGTAGCACAATGCACCATTTCTTTGCCCTGAAGTACTGCTGCAGCTGCTGGGCCAGTGGGCAACTTGAACAGAGAGCAAGAGCCTGGACTGGCTGCTGACTTTTTGGTGACAACTGGTTTGTCAGACTCTCTGTCTTGGAAAAAACCTGGAACAGCTTTTATGTAAAAACATCTGTTGTATTTATAAACCTGCACTAATGCTTGAAGAGGTGTTTGAAAAATTGTATATGCTGTTTTTAGATGAAGTTTGAAAATCCTAGTGTATATGAAATAGATCATGTACTTCCTGCATAATCATAAACATCATGTATCATCATAAAATGCTAAATGTCATTCCACAGCATGTTTATCTTTGCAGTGACAGGGATCAAGGGTATAGATAGAATAGCAGGAGATGGAAAGAAAATAATATTCCCACTTTCATTAAAGTGGTCAGTATGGCTTGGACATTACCCTTTAAGTAATAAACAGTTTGTCAGAGTGACCAAAGTCATTACTGGCAAGTTTTTCTTTATTATTATTGCTATTATTATTCTCTTATTATGATCTTCTGTACCATTGCGCAACTTCATTGTTTCTTTTTCTGAATGATCAGGTGTTGATTTACTGATAGAAGATTTTGACCAGACTGATTGTAAGAAATTTGCATTTCTTTTTACCAGATTCCATAAGCTGATCAGAGGAACCTCTCCATAGGAATGCTGAAAAGAGTTGAAGACATCTGAGCCTCCTGCTTTGGCAAAATCTTGTAAGTGATACTAGGTGGATTCTGTTGGGATGGGAGCTGGTTCTGATTACGAGTGAGGAGCTGGGGGTGCCGGGGGAGAGGATCTGCTGATGGTTGTTGATGTCCACACCAGCAATTAGTGCTGTGCAGTAGGAGCAGAACTGTAATGGCAATTACAAAATGCTGGTCCTGAAGACCTATTGTCCACATGAATGTATTTTTGAGGTGTTGAACTAGTTCTGGTTTGGTCCCACATGCTCCTCCAGTGGCTTCAGTGCCTGCAGTGTGCTCCTGGAGAGCTGCTCCAGATTTAGTTACACCCTGAAGGAATCCTGTTAGTGGTCTCCAAGGGAGCACTGTGTTCTACTGGGAGAGCTGCTGATCTGAACTACAAATTGGTGTAGACACAGCTGTTAAATGTCTGCTCCTACCTCTTGAATAAGCAAACTGAGACCACAGAACAGGCTCTTGGAGGAAGTGGCAATACTAGTTCTGACTTACTGTTGGACAAAATCAAGGTCCATTAAAAATTATTACATTAGGAAAAATCTTAATGTTGTTGACATGGTTTCACATACAGGAGAAAACAAGGAAGCTCTTTCTAGGGCTAAAATGAAAAGAAAAAGGGGAATCAGCATGAAAAGAAGAGAGCAGAAATGCCAGAAACACCACTGCAGTTATCTCTCTAGGATAGCTGCAGTATTTTGACATAGCCTATGATGACTAAGCCACTGGATTCAGGAAGTGCCTGTGTATTGAGAGCATAAAAATGTTATAGTCTTATACAAGTATTCTTAAATGTTTTTAGTTAAAAAAAAGCCCCAAACACTCCACCCACCTTAAAATCTAATTACATGGAATGAAGATGTCTCCTAAGCAGTCCCACTTGGAGCACGTGCTGCCAAAGAAGAGGAGCTCATATTGTGAGCTATATTATGATGAGTATATCAACAAAAGGGAGGTGTAAAGAGAAACTGCTCAAACAGTTTCTTATATGTAATGTGTTTACTACAGGCCCATCTCTGAAGTTCTGTCACTTAAATCACAAAATTTCTGCTTATTGAGCTGTGTTGTTCAGATAGATCATAAGCAACTCCTACAAACCTAAACAGACTTTACAAAATTAGAAGTCTTTAAAGTGCTCACACAATTAACTTTGTTGTTTTATTGAATGGGGAAAGCTTTTCTAAAAATATTTTTAAGTACTGTGTTGTTTTTTGTATTTAATGTGACAGTCAATCATACCTTGACTTTGCAGCCAATAGTTTATTTGAACCTAAATCTGTGGTGAAGGAATCTGAAAATAGGGTTTGGTTAACAAGTTCAAGTTATTCTGCATTAATTTGAACATTTAGATACTGCTGGAACTACACTGTCAACAGGAAAACTTCTCAATTCTGGTTAAGCACATTGTCCTCCTGGTCATATTGGCTGCCTAAAAGGTACCTGAACTGACTTGTACACCTGAATTTGTTAGTTTCCCTCTTCTGCCAGTTCCCTCTTCCGCCCAGATTTGTATTCCTGCCCTCCAGCATGACGTTACTCAGAAACCTCTCATCCTCCTGCGCCACCCGGCCAGCGCCTTCGCTCTTTGAAAACACGCTTTTGCTATTTCTACAAATCATGGAAGAAAATTACATAATCTTAAAAGCTATTGCTCTGCTCACTGCATTAAACATTCATATTTCTACCCTTCTATTTCCATCCCCTCTCAGAAGTACTTCACCCCACACTGGCTCACCCTCTGCCATCGGAGGGCTCAGCATCCTGGCCTGCACTCCCAGGAGAACCAGGCAACGCAACGTCCTGGCAGATTTGCTCTGCCATTTTAGGAAAGGATTAACTCTTTAATTGTTTTTACATAAATAATAGACAATCACAGCTTTTATATTGTGCTTGCTGCAAGCTTTTTTTCCTTAAGCACCAACCCAAGGAACAGATTTTTACAATTTGGAGCTGCTCAGTCAGTTTGGATGGCTTTTTAATCTCTAGAGGCCAGATGGAAGCATGATCTTTCACCATTGCATGTTTTGCATAATGTAGGGATTGGAATTAAATTTTGTTTGCACATAGTCATATTTGTGTAAGTATATAAATGTTTTTCCTTTCCATCCATGCATTTTCTCTTCTACTGTTTTGTTTTGGTTTTTTATTTTTAATGACAGCTTTCTACAGGGGAAAACTGTCACAAACAAGCAAATGCTATGCCCTGAAAGAAGAGCTTACACAGAAGAAAACAATGATTTTGGTCAAGGAGATTTGAGACAGAACCTGACACTCAAGTGCTAAGTTTCTGAGACAGATGATGACTTACCTTGGTTTCAGGGCTCTGATAAAACTGCTATTGGACTGATGTGGAATGATGTTATTATTTGTTCTAAAGCTTTATTTCAGGCTCTTCTACAATCCTAACGTTGATTTTGGTTATATTTACAGATTTATTCTTTGCTGTCAACTGCAATCAACTGATTGAAATCCATAAATAATTAACACCAGGTCTCAATTTAAGATGCAGTAACGAGGTGCTATCGGAAGAAGTTCTACGTACTTTAGCAGCTTTTTATAGCTGCCTCCCCCCAGAGCAAGGTCCTGACACGTTCCTCATGGGAACGAGAGAATGTCTTTCCCCACGTTTGTCCAGACCCATGTGACAAATCCTACATGGCAACTGAAGGAGCAGACACTCACACACCTGTTTGTGGAAGGGTTATATAAAATGTCCCAAGACATATTTTAGCATCTACCAGTCAGATGAGCAACTCAACCTGCTTTACCCCTCACAGGATACATAATATTAAATTAACAACTAGAAAACAAAACGTAAAAAAAGACATACTAACATGAAAAAACACATTTTATTGCACTTAAGTTATAAGAAAATAAAATTTCTAAGTGAATCAAACCATAGACACAATCCCTTTAAAGGTTGTTTTCCTCCATCATGTCAGGTTGTTACATAACTAAAATTAACCAACTGGAATCTGATTGTTTTAAATCAGACTATAAATAAAACAAAAACAAAAACAAAAAAGGAGGAAAAAAGATCGCCTAGGATACAGTGTTAAACCACTTTCACAGTTCAGCTTGAGTTGTGGCTCTTGGAGAATGAGGCAAACCATTTGACTCTTTCTTTTCTCATTTTGTTTGCATGTGACATCTTTACAAAAACATAAGTTTTTGCTCTGTCAGTTCCTCCTAGCAATAACTGTAACAGTTGTTTTTTTCTCAAATACTGTAAAACACTAAGACTGACCAGCAACTTTATTTTAATTTTTGTATTTTATAATATTTTTTAAAAATTTTGTCAGTTTCTTTTTAATGTATGTTCATTCCATTCACCACAGCCCTCACAAAGAAAAATTTCTCCACAGAACAGGCTGCAATAGCTTTGTTCCAAGGAATGTGTTTTAATTTTTGCCCAGAAAAAAGAAAATAAGCTTTGCACACACACTCAATTCTTTATTTGCAGGCAAACTTCACTCTTAATTGTCTGAAACTCTTCCACTCTCAGCCTCTTAGAGGCACAGTTGGCTCAAGTTTCAGTGGCAAAAAGTCTTTTTCTGTAACCAAACTAGAGCAAATTTGGAATTCAGTCTGGGACTAAAACGTCACAGCAGAAAAAAAATAAAAAAAAATAATTTGCTTTTCTTTCTTTCATTTAGCAGCATAAATAAGTTTGGCCACTGGGAATACAGTACAGGGGTGGGACAACAATCCCATAATTGAAGACCTACTTCTAGCACCAGCATTGCGAATTAAATCCATCAGAGGACTCTCAAAATCCAGGACAACTTGCCACCTCAGAGCAACTTATGTGTTGAAGAGTGTAGATGGAAGCAACAGTAAATAGATTAAACAGAGGCTAATACTGTGATTGACATTGGCAATGGTTGGCAAAAAAATAAAAAAAAAAAAGAGGAATAAAGACAAAAAAGAAAAAGCTCTGATAAAACTGTACAAAACAATTCACAGTAATATTTTAGCTTTTCCACACCAGGAATGGACTCTTTGTTTTTGTTTGTTTCTCTCATTGCAGATGCTCTCTAGTTTTTGAAAGTCAACCAGTGACTGCTCGTGGAGGTTGGAAGGGACCTTGGAGGGAGTCCGGTCCAACCCCGCTGGGAGCAGGGCTCAGGGACAGCGCGTTGCTCGGAGGGGCTGCCGGGACCCGGGGTGGCCCAGGGCTGCACCAGCACGCTCGCCTGTGCAGCTCATTTCAAGATCTTTGTTGTAAAATAACCTGGTAACAACAACTGTAACTTTTTTTTTTTTTTTCCTACTCCAAATTGCTCAAGGAGCATTTGGAGGAAAGTAAAGAAATTAATTGCACCTGGTTTCATTTCTAAAGTTGGATTTTTGCAAAGCTGCCCCGGTCAAAAGTGTAGCCTTTTTATGTGACGAGACAGCAAAAGCCTCTCTTGTCAGTTATAGTTTGTCATCTTTGTCTTCTCCTTCGTAGTCTGTAGGTCTTTAGGATCTGTTGCCCCAAGGCAACATCCTGCACCACCAAGGACAAGGGATTTTTTTCCTTTTTCTTTTTTTTCTTTTTTCTTTTTTTTTTCGGGGGGGTGGGGAGGGAAGGGAGAACATCGTCTACACGTTTGGACAAATTCATCTTTCTGCCCTTCACTTCATATCGACGTCAAAGTCCAACACCAGCAGCTTTGTTTCCTCAGTCCCGTTGCGGCTCCCGACCGCGCACACCAGCTTTGTGTTAGAAGCTCTGATTCGCCACACGACGCCTCCGCTGCCCCCGCTCTCCAATGTGACCAGATTGCGGATAAATTCACCCGTTTTCAAGTCCCAAAGTTTTACAGTCCCATCATCTGAGCTGGTAATTACAAAGTTCTTGTTGAACTGTAAACAGGTCACAGCACTCTGATGCTTGTTGGGACCTGTAAGAGTAAACAAAAACATTTCTGTTTGTAATTAATTAGAAAGCAATGTCAGATAGTGCTGCACCTAGAATAAACACCTTGCTATTTGCATACAGCTCTTTCCATCTATTGGAACTATTAGAGAACTATCTGTTACAACTCCTGGGTTTGTACATTAAAAGGTGCAGAAGCCTTGCCATGCTTTCAAAAAGTGAAGGCAGGTATAAAAAAAAAATTCCCCAGTATTTTCTTCTTTGTTTCAGTGATCTCGTGGTGCTGTATAGTGGCACTTGGGCAAACTGGACATCCATGAAAATGAAGTTAACCATCCTCAATGAGGTAACCACTGTAAGAGTTCATCTTCAAGTCCCTTTGAAGTGTTATAATGAGATTACTCCATCAGTAAATACTGACAGTTACATGCTGACATATAAATATGTATGTTAAAGCAGCAGTTTGCTTTACAGGGAAATTTAATTTTCTGCTCCAGCCAGCACTGCTGCATATGATGTATGAGAATGATATACGACCTTTTTTGTGGGGAGAAACACAACCATGTGTCTGTGTGCATGATGCCTGAGTGGCAACTGTCAACATGGAGAAAAAAAATCTTTCTTTTTACTGAAATAAAGAAAACATCTTCCACTTGCATCTCTTGATTTATTGCAACAGACAGTGTACTTTGCCTCCTGATCCAATTAAACTGTAGGCTTTGAAACATTCAAGTGACCCCTAAATAAATACATTGACTGTCTATTTTGAGATGTAATTTCCTACATATTTCTGTTGCTTATTAGGCTAATATACCCATAGCAAATTGCTATCAGTCCAGACCATCTGCCTTTCATAATAGGTAAGTGATTTGAATAGATTAGATTAAATACATTTTGTTCTTCTAGTTCAGAAAAAGCTCATACAGCTGTCATCAGAAAAATATTTAAGTTTTAAGTGGTCAGTGCTTGTTTCTTTGTATGTAATTATTTAAAAGATTTTTTAATGTAAAATCTGCAGCACAGATCACTGTAGGCTGCTTGATTTACATGAAGGTAGTTTAAACTTACCTTGCAATGTCTGTAAACATTGTCCTGTTTTAATGTCCCAGATTTTGACTGTAGAATCAGCATTCCCAGACACAAGTATATTGTCCTTGAGTTCCATTCCACTTGTGAGTGACTGGTGGCCTGTCAGAGTGTGAATGCAGTTGCCTGTCTCCACATCCCAAACTCGGATGGAAGTGTCAAGAGATCCACTCACCACATGGATACCATCAAACTACAAGAAAGGTAAATCTATTACAAACAATTATATTAGGACCTTACAAAGAAGGCTATTAAGCATTTAATTCACTAAATGCAAGGTTAGATGCTATATATATTCAGAAACTGCAGTACAAAGTAAAAACTCAGAGATGGCCACGTTTGTTGCCATAGCAGGTGCTTCATGGTCACTGCAATTTTCTGTTCAACACATGTGGGCTCTTGAGGGACATGGTTTGAAAAGAGACTCTGAGCCACTGGTCTTTGAAATGTAACACATCTCCTTTTAACCCAGCAGATCCTGACCACCCTGCAGTGTGCAACAGTAGGAGAAAGTACTTTTCCTAAAGGAGATGTTAAAAAGCCAACCTTGCTTTTTACAAGTCAGAGGGACTCTAGGCAGGAGAACGACAACAACATTATTCTAGAATCATCTACACAAAAGTCACAACATAAGAAAATGGAAAGAAATGTAATTGAAAAATGTGGAATTTAGCTATTTTGTAACCCTAACTGTGTACAGTAAGGAGGTGTATCTTTCTAGTCATTGTAGGGAAAGCATACAGGCTAAGTAAGACATGAGATTCTTTTGACCAAGAGGACTGACCATGTAGAGAACAGAAAAGTGGAAAATAACTTGAGCAATAGTGACAATGACATAGGAGTCCAGAATTCTCAAAAAAGGGAAAAAGCAGTAGAATAAAACCAGTGGGCTTCAAGGAGGAATACTTAAAAATCCCGAGGCTTCCTTCCCATGAGGATTTTATGTTCTATTCTCTGAGGGGAAGAAGAGTTCAGGACAGTTGGCACTTTCTTAAAGACTCAAACTATTCTGTGTGAAAGAAAGATAGGAAGTATTGTAAATTACTGAGACCCACTTGGCTAAACGACAAGGAATTGTACAAAAAGTAGAAACTAGATAAATAGATGTGTATAGAAGAGCACACTGGGACAAAACCAGAAAGGCAAGGCACAACACAAGATAAAACTAGCAAGAGCCATTTCACTATTGTGTAAAAAAAGTCCTAAACAAAAACATAACAAAACAACAACAACAACAAAAAAACCACACCAAGAGGAAGGCCAAAAACCCCTCATTTATTCTCAGTGGGAAGGAAACACTGATTGAGGCCAGCTATTTAACTTCTTTTTGTCTCAGTTCTCAGCCATGTGAGCATAGGCTCACACCACTAACGCCAATGACAAATGAGTACAAGCTTTTGCTAGAATGGGGGAACAAAATCACATAAGGCAAGTTGTTTCAAGACAGTCTCAGAGACATCTGCTGCTATCTTTGAGAACCCACAGAAGACAGACGAGTTTCAGATGTCAAATACAATTCCTTCCTTTACTGAAGGAGATGATGGGATAGAGGAATTATGGATCATTCAGCCTAACTTCAATCTCCACAAGGAACTTTTAAGCCCTTAGTAATGTGGTAAGAAGCAGCAAACACAGATTTGTGGGAAAATTATCTTAACCAATATGATTTTTTTTTTCTGTGACGGAGTAAAAAGCCACGTCAAACAGCAAAAGTCTTGGTTGTATTTTTACAAACAGGGAGACAAATCTGAGGCAGGGATACTATTACTTTTACTATTACTTTGTTCAGAGTACTATTAGAAATACCAGAAAGAGTTTCAGAGAGGCCTGGCATTTACTATTTTCATTAGGATTTGAGTGACATTTGAAACAGCAGAACTGACCATAGGCAAAGAGTGTAGAAGTCAAGTGAAAAGTGTGAAGACCTGAACTTGGCAGAGAATGAATGAAGGTACAGCTGCAGCCTGGGAGAAGGGAGGCTGGACAGGAATCTTGGTTATATTTAAGGCAATCTGACACTGCTTGTCCATGTGGACTGACTGGTACCCGATAAGGCAAGGAACAAACCCAGTTAAGGGAACTCGACTATCTGGGGCTGCTGCTTCTCTTAAGACCCGCAGAAAATGAGTATCTTAGATCTCTGCAGTCAGACATGGCTGGGCATGGCACCTGGATTGAAAAGAATGGAGAGTGACCGGCACACAGACTGCTTATCTGCTGTATGCACTGCATTCCTGGTGAAAATACACTAAAAAAGACCCTCTGGTATCTGAATGGAAGGCATAAAAAAATAACCTTTCACTTCTAGCAAGCATTGATAAGACTTTGACTGGACCCTGTTTTGGGTCCCCTGCTTTCCAAAGATGATGGGAAATAATCTGACTTCAGATAAAAAGACAAGGACTACTAAGTAGCCCAAGAGACTTGGGAACACTAGAGAATATTTTTCTATGCTAAAAAGAACTAAACCTGACTGATGTAACAAATTTTGAATTCCTTTCCCCCTTTCCCGCAAACAAATTGTATTCCCTGTTCGTAAGGTATTCAGAAAGAAAGGTTTAAGGCTGGGCATCCAGAGAAATTGATGGTGCTGCAGTGAAACAAACAGTGGTTTGGATCAGTGAGTTATCCATGAACCTTGAGAATCCGTGAGCTACTGTGAAGGCAGGTAAGAAAGAGTAAGAAAGATATAACAGAACCTGCCATGGAGGACTGGCTTATTTCATCTGATTATTTCATTTATGAGAGTTCTGATGTTTGGGGCTCCTTCAGGCTGAAGGACAGGAGCCACCAGGCAATTTTAAAGAATCTTTCTGTTCCAACCCTGTAAGCACCTGTAGCCTCCAGCCTGCCCTCCCCGACCCCCTTCCAATTTGTTTCAGAACATATCCACTGTAACACAACCCAGTCATTTGATCCATTATTACTACAGTATCAGAGCAAGACATAAATACTTGTAAGGCAAAACAAGAGCCAGTGGTGAAGATAAGGTAGAATGACATCTGTTCCCAAACTGCCCCACACAAAATAAATCCTCAGAACATTTTTGAGAGGTGGGTAGGTAGTAGAGCATTTTTAACTTGCCTGCTGCTTGTCTAGAGAACACTCCTCAGCATATAAATGTAAGAGGACTGGAGTTTTTGATAAATTTTGCTACATATTTTTGGGAAAGGAAATAAATTAGGAACGTTGTTCATATTTAATATATTATGGGGAGATATGAAATACTTTATGAAAAATGTCTCTAGCGCTAAGCTTCACTTTCTGAGTCACAAACCAGAGCAGTTACATGCTGCATGCCATTTCCCAATTTTGAACTGTCTTTGTTGATTTCTTTTTCAAGTCCTGCCAGATTGTGGTGTGAACAGGCACAAGCATGAAATTAATTTCTTTTGCCTTTCAATGCCTGGAAGTGATGCTTTGACTCTGTGAATGAACAAGATCATGTTTTGGGTTAGTAAAGGTAAGAAGACCCAAGACATGAAGTCTGTGTCTATCTTTGCCAGCTTTGTGGGTAACTGGTGGGCAATAGAGAGCTGCCACAAAGCAGCACCATAATAACCTGCACCTACATTAACATGTTGCTGTTGAAAAAGCCTCACAGTTGTATATCTGGCCTGTACTCAGAGAAGAGGAAGTAGAAGGCTAGAGATTTACATAGGATCATTAAAATTTTAGGTTCAGCCTTACTGTGAATTATAGTTTAGAATTGGAAGATGGGACTAGAAAATGAGGATAAACAGATCTCCATAAATCAGAACATTAATCCAATAGGGTTTTTGGCACACTGTCAATTGCTATATCCTCTGATTTATTTAAAACAATAAGTTTGGAATTTCTTGAGGAAAGCAAAAACATAACTCCAAAATACATGCAAGATTTGAAAAAAATATCTCAATCAAACCCATCAATCCACAAAACAACGTAGCTTGCTGGTATAGAGATTTGGATGTTATTGTATTGGGTCCTTTAAAAAATGCTTCTCTACAAAAAATTTCAGCTTCTAAATTAAGACAACATACAACTACTGTAACAAAACGAAAGAGGGGTTTATTAAAGATGCCTCTGTGTTCTTGTGGTCTGTATAATTCTGTACTAGGTACCCACAACTTAATAAACAAGATGAAATAAACTGACTTTAAATTTAGTTACTTAAGGAAACTAAAGCAGCAGATAAAAATCACATACCTGTAACGAGTAGACTCTGTTAGTATGCCCTTGCAGTGTGTGCAGACAGGTCTCTGTCTCTGGATCCCACACTTTGACCATAAAATCATATGCACCACTTACAACCCTTCTGCCATCATATTGAACGCACCGAACTGCAGCGACGTGGCCCATCAGAACGTGCAAGCACTGGCCCGTCTCTATGTCCCAGACTCGCAGCGTAGCGTCTCGAGACCCACTGACCACCCTGCAGCAACGACAAAACCCCTCCTGCACTCAGCACTGCACATCACAAGTACTGCAACATTCAAACCTGGCTACAAATGGGTGCTGAGTTTTCATCTGGGACATTAGATACAGTTGGTGACCAGCCACCAAAGTTCTGGCTTGGTGTGACATTTTAATGGGGTCTCAAATGACCGGAGTGTTCGTCTTCCTTGCTCCACTCACCTCCTCAGGATCTGTCTATTTGATATCATTAGCAATCAGTATTTAAAAAGGCACTTCATTCCTGAACAGGAAAACAATGCCATGAGAAATTCTGTGGACTGTTGTATCTACTTATGAAAGCTTATGAACATGGTGAGCTCCAGCCAGTGCTACACGCATTCTGTTTTAATAACTGAGTTGACTAATTATAACAAATCAAAAAAGATCTTTAGAAGCTTCACTTTTAGTAAAGTAACAGTTATTCTGCTTAATTTTTTTTTCAGTTTATACTTCTATAAGGTTTTTTAGGCAGTAACAGAAATGAGATGGAATGAACATTAATGGAATTTATATAGAAAACCTCATCATTCTTCAAAAAAGAAGAAATACAACCAACAATCTCTCTGTCAGCAGCTCCATACCACAGCCAAATAACAGAGCTCTGCCAATGTTTGTTGAATCAAGACATGGTTTACTATTGCAAAAATTATGCTCTAATCAGTTAAAATTTAAATTAAGTACTGCAGTGACAATACTTAGAAGGTTATTTGGTAAAATGAGTAAAAGTTTGTAGCATAGACAAAGGAAGAAATTATTCTGTGTGGGAGACAGGATCATGGTGTAACAAAGAACTAGCTTAGAAATAACGCAGACTGTGACTTTTTGAAGTACATGACTCAATTTCCAGTTCTTCACTTAGTATTCTTATGCTTCTGCTCCTATTAATCATCTCCTCCCCTGTGCTGATTTATGTTTTGCCTGGTTGGTGTTTCACTCGGTGCTGGATGAGATCCCCAAGTTTCAGGAGCACTTTGTGAGAGCACAAGTGCCCAGCTGCTGGGCCAGGCTGCGTTTGCAGCTCTGAGCAAGGCTCACCTTTTCTCGTGCAGGTGCATGCAGCGCACGGTGGAGGTGTGTCCGTACAAGGTGTGGATGCACTCCCCGGTCTCAGCGTTCCAGACTTTCAACGTTCTGTCTGTGGAGCCACTGATGATGATATTGTCCCTCATCTGTGATGACCACACTCCGCCTGTGTGCCCAACCAGTGTTCTCAAGCACTGAAAAGAAACATTTTCTTTAGTTACCCTTCTGACACGGGGGAATGGATACTTTAAAAAAAAGCAATCTTGGGAGGTAAGAGTCAGCTCTCATAGCAAGAGCCAGAAGACCCCTGGAGAATTCTTTCTGATTGACCAAAAAAATTCCCCTTTTAAAAAAATACTCATCAAATTTCTCTCTGAGTTGTTGGTACTTCAACTATAAGGAATTTTTCTTGTAATCTTTCCCTTGACAAACTAAGCTGTCTTTCCAAATTTCTCAATACAAGGACATGTTTTGCAGCCTTGAGTCATATTCTTGGCATTCTTCTGAGTCACTGCAGGATTTCCAATAGCTTTTTGAAGTGTGTTAGAAGTGGAGAGAGCGCACACTTGGTAGTTTTACCACCAATCTATAAACCATATATTTTTGTTGTATTTTTCTGTTTGATTATCCAAAAAACACTGCACTCAGTAAACCACAGCTGCAGCATCACTCCTGCAAAACCATGTTTCAGACCTTTTTCAGACTTTACTGTTGCCCAGGAGAGAATCCCACACTACATAAGCACAGCCTCCCTTCCCTGATCCCAAATGTATGACATGATTTCTCACCGTGTACAGACAGTGTTTGCTCACACCTTCTTCTATAAAACCCCTGTCTGCCCGGAACAATGGCTTGTCTCTGTCTCCCAGCCTGTTTTCCCTACAAGTAATGACTATATATGCTTTCCCACCAGGCAGCAATAAATGCTAATTAGCACAGACAAGGAAAGATCCTTGCAAGACTCCTCTAGAAAGATACTCCATGAAGATTCTGCATTTACTTTAACAACATGATCTCTATAATTACCCATTTTCTAACCTATTTAAATATGTGCCATGTTGATTTTTGCATTATTCTATTTTCTTCAGTTCTGTTACGGGGCTAGAGCCTTTCAGTGCACATAGCCATCTACTTCTGCACTATTATTTTTATCAGTCAAACCTGTAACTGCACGAGAAAAGAGGTCAAGGCAGTTTGAGGATCTCTCTTTCTGTAATCTAATGCTAAGTGGCATTAATTGCCGTGGCCTTCCTTTAACTGTTAGCTGACTCCTCTTGACACAGTCCAGTATTTTTGATCTGAGATAGTGTATCCTAAATACCCAGTCTTTCAGTTTAGTCCATTTAAACATTGATGCATTTTGGCTTTCTAACTGTCCTGTCCTGGATCTTCTCCTTATGATTATACCTTTTGAAAATGCGCTAATTTTAAGCCAAAGGTTACTTTAGAAAAAAAAAAATCAAATACAGATTATCTGGATCAACTCTAATAAGAAAAACTATAACTTTGATAGTTAGCATGAGTTTTTGCTGAAGTGTTCTATTACCACTGCATGCTGTATTTCCATCACATGAATTTTCTTCCAAAGTATTTTTTCTGCATCAGTGACAGTACAGTAATTCCTGTCGTTAATAGTTTGTTCTTTCTAACATCCTTGAAAATAGTTTGCTTTTTTATTGTACTGTTCTTTAACATTTTTTTTACCAGTTTTCTGCAATTAATGGCTCCTGGCTTAATTCACTGCTACCAAATCCATCTTTTTCCCTTCATAGCTGATGTTCATTTCTACAGTTCTCTTTTTTTCTTATTTCATCCAATGTGCTCATATTTTAAGAAATCATCCTGTTAAAGCAGTAAGAACACAGAATCCTTATTTTGGGCTTTACATCTGTCAAGGGAATTATTTAGTCATGTTCATTTGCACAAACCAACCTTTAGGGTTTCTTTATTTTATTAATTCTTCAGCATCAGTGAGCATGAGGGCTGATACAGCATGCTTCCATCTTTCAGACACAAATTCTGGCTCTCTTAAAGGTTTGGGTTAAATGGCCACACTAAGTTTTGTAATTACTTAAAAAAAATTACTGAACAGTAATTGTTAAGTCATGCCACTGTGCTTAATTTGATGTATTTAAGGGAACATTTTGCTTTTGGGAATGTGGTATGTACAAAGAAAGTATTTTTCATTTGTGTTTAGGTTGCCCTTTTCAATTAAAATAGATGTAAATTTCATTATGGGATCCTTCATTAGACAGTTTGTTGTAGGGAAGCCAACAGCAGCAGGGTGAGGCTGCCTATGGCTCTTAATTTTATTCTTACCCACAGTAGGATTAACAATCCCTTCAAGGATCTTCTGGGCATGCAATGACAAATGCTGAATACATTCAGCTTCCACATTATGAACTGGATACCTTTTACATCTTAAACATGTTATCCTCAGCAGCTGTCCTGTTGTTATCTATACCATTAAAACCAAGCTAAGTGCACACAATACCAGTCTAAAAGGAAAAAGTACTGTTTCCCCAAGGCCTTTTCTACATCCTTGGTCAGTCAGTCACTCCAAAAAAAAACCTGTGGGCTGAGTAGCTGTGATGTTCTAACATGACTGAAATGCTCAGTACTGTCTTTTTGACTGCACATATTGTTTTGCTCCTCTAAGCCAGAATTAAATTATTGAAGCTTATTAAATTCCTGCCTGAGCTGGATCTAATTTAATAGGAAATATTTAAACCTAAAGCAAGTTAATTTTTTTTTTTTTGGTGGCTCAGCAATATAGGAACTTGGAAAGAAAAACAAACTCTGTATTTGAAATCTGAGCCAGTAAAATGAACACTCCATTGCATAAACTTGAAAACAATAGAAAGAATGCTAGAAGACAAGTGAGAAAAGGAGATCCAGAGGGGTAAATGCAGCCTAAGTTAAGCTTTAAGGAAGATAAAGTAATGTTTCTGTCCAAATTCTTTAAAATCCATGTCACAAACGACTCCACAAGAATAGCAGAATTGCCAAGAGAACAAGGATATATGCCAATGGTAACATGAGCAGCATTGCAATTTCCCATCAAGGTGACTTTTTTGAACTGGAGGAGTTTCTGCGTGGGAAGAGGCAACCCAGATGTTTCTCCAGTACCCCTTCCCATTCCTGCCCCAGAGGCACCCCGGGCCTCATCCGACCCTGCAGCGCAGTCTGATGGCACGGCAGCATTTCTGCTGTGCCACTGCTCCACCCGTGCCTCCTTCCCCAGGGATCCAGCAGAGCAGCCACCTCACCTTGCCTGTCACTGCTGACCACACCTTGAGCGTGTTGTCGTCGGAGCCGCTCACGATGCGGTTCCCGCAGAACTGCAGGCACGTGATCACGTGGTCATCGTGGCCCTTGAGCACCTGGCAACCAAGAACACAAAAGCAACAGGCACAATTTAATGCAGGAGATTAGAGAAGCAGGAGAAACAAAGTGCTCTTCTGATTCATAAATTACAAAATGCTAGAGTTGCTTCAGTAATAATAAGGTTCCTTAATCCGTGTGTCAAGTCTAATTTACCGCCAGCTGGGACCAAAGAAGGTGTTTCCCTCCTTCCATGGAGTGATGCTGCATTGCTTAGCAGGCACACTACAGTCACTGCAAGCCTCCTGAAAGTAACCAGGGAAAAGCACTAACAAAAGTGGGCTGAATTAGTAACTGGACACTGCTCTACTCTTCTGCAGTTATTCCATCTCTTTATTTTTCAGCTGAGTTACTGCTACCTTTTGTTTCAATCTTGAATAAAAAGGATGGGCTGATTATTTGCTGAGTGTTTGTATTTCAGTGGTCAAGGCTGACTACATCTATTTTTTTCCCTTACTAGCCAAGCATTGTATTGTGTTAAATGCCAGGCAGCACCAAAGTCAAAAACTAGAAAACCATCAACTCAATTAAATGCAAACAAAAGCAAGAATTCCATGTGCTGGGAATGTGGACTGTAAAGTTGCTTTAGAGAGGTGGGATTTTCAATGCTTGATTTTGGAAAAACTGTAATTCTGTATATATTATTACAATACAGCAAAAAAAAAGAATCCCTAGTAGACTACATAGGATGAAGAATTTTTTATTTAAGATAGCCAAACATTTTTTGAGATGTTCATTGAAATGAAATGGCATTTGGATAATGCCAGAGGCTGTAATTTTAATAATAATTCCAAGATAACTTGATGTGGCATATCAACGCAAGAAACACAGAACTGTTGCCAGAGATGTACATAAGTCACGGCCAAATAAACAGCAGGGTACAGCCATAGGTTTTCCATGGGAATTCTTTTGTTCTTATTTTATTTTGTTATTTTTAACTATGAAAACAGGTAAATTGCCTTAAAACCTTAAAAAGCCACAAATATGGATTTTCTTCACATTTCTGGCTGCTTGTTCACTATCAGGTTTGATTAGAGAGTTGCTATTTTATTTACAAAAGGTTTGAAATATTGCTTCGTATCTTCATTTGGAAAGGATGTAATGATAAATACCAATGTCATTAAAGTAATTTTAACATTTAGAAAGCCCCACAAAAATCTTAACACAGAATGAAGTTATTGTCTTGTGCTGCTCAATTTAGCAGAATATATTTAAAATGAAGTATGAACTGACCACAGAACAGTTGCGGACTATAATTAGTTTGCAACATGACCCAGCTCTACCAACACATTCATATACACTTGTACATGTACAATATATGTGTCTGTATGTTTAACTATAAGGATTTCAAATCAAGTTGCCATGATTACCTGCCTCAAAGAGACTGGCATATTTATAAGAATTCACAAAATTGTACAGAAATTCTTAGAAGAGCAGTGAAAGGATTCTGCAGTATGAAGCGTAACACATTGCCAAAACGGTGGTCAGAATAAAATTTAAACCAGGGGAAGCTAAAACAGGAATTATTTTTTTCTGTAGCAATTCACTGCCTTTTGTGCATGGATAGTCTTGTTTGTCCAAAGGAAAGAGCCCGAGCCACGAGCTGATCCTGCTTTGTTCACGGCCCTGTGCACAGAGCTCAGAACCTCACCTTGGGCGATTTCAGCTCTCCTCGCCGCCAGTTGGTATCAATCCTGTGCTGCCTGATGTAGGCGCTTTTCCACGGACTGTGTATAAAGCCTGGCTTTATTACTTTCCTCCTCTTGATATGTAATGGTTCATCAATCCCTAAAATGGAATTTAAAATAAGGAGGGGAGGGGGAGAGATGAGGCCCCCCCACAGAAAACAATTTCCCTCCCAAAACCTTTACTGTGACCCCTGACATTAAAATATGGCAGAAACTTAACAACCTCCTGCATGCCAACATTTGTGTGTCAGTGACACCACCTTGCTCCTCAGAGATTTATACTCTGTCTGTCCTTGTCAGTTCAGCATAATCATTACCATAATCACGACTGAAAATGCTCTAGTTCATCATTCCTTGCTGGCAACCTCCTATCCTAACTTGGGTTTGGATCCCCCTTCCTGAGGCAATGCAGCAGATATTGCCTTTTACTAATGGGTACTGTCCAAAAACCTCCTTAACCACTTACATGCTTATTCTGGAACAGCTCAAGAAGTCAACCCTTCTGTCTGTGGTTCTCCTCTCTAGTCACCCATCTTCATTACCTTTAAGTTCACTGTGACTCCTGGTATTAGTGAGCTTTTAATTACTTTCTTGATCTGAAAGGCTGAGTGCTTTTGGCATTGTCCTTTCTTGGCTGGAATTTAAGTATAGCTATGCCCTTTCTGACTTGACACTTAAGCAGCAGAGCTTTGTTTTACCCTTGCTACTACGGATACAGCTTTTTTTCCAATTCTCACTCTGCTCTCTTTTCTATGCAGCTCCTCTCTCCACTGCATTTCATTACTGGCAGGAGTCTTGTGTCTTGCCAGTACGTGGTTTTCACTCTTCTGATTTTAGCCCTGTCTCTGCCTGCAATCTTGAATTAAGAGCTCCTTCATGTTACTGAGCAGCTCACTGAGGCTAAGCAGGCTGCAATACTGGCCTGCTTGCCTGTGCTCTCCTGCCTGGATGTATTTATTCTTACTTGCACGCTCACAAGCCTAAGCCCATTCCCCTCTCAACCTTCTTTTTTCTCACACTGTCCTTTTAAGGCATTTTCACTGAAATTTTTAAGAGGAGAATCTTTAGAAAAGATTTAGGAGGTCAGACACCTGCTTTCCATCACAAAAGAAAACAAATTAGTTTAGGTGCCTTCACAAATAGCTGGCTACAATTGACACTGTTATGTTTTTTGAAGCCTTTGCATCAACCCCTCATAAGTCCTTGTCTCCACACTCCAAGGCACTCTGGACAGGGTTCTGTGTCCAAGATTAGACTGCTCTGGGATCACATGTATGTACTCTTCTATCCCCCTTTTCCCCTGGCCCAAACAGACTCCTTGTTCCTATAATTCTCCTTAAAAATGAAAGCTTACATTCTCCATGTGCACAAATACATGGCTACTTTCATGGGAGCCTTTTTTTGCCCATTCATATCAGTGCTGGAGCACCATATCTTCTTGAGTTGGCATGAGCAGGATAATACCCATGTGGCTAATGGACTGTGTGTCCCTCTCCAAGCAAACTTTTTAGCACCTTCTCCCACTGCTGTGTGCCACCTCTGCCTTGATTACCCTACAAGTGACGTGAAATTGCAGCAGCCCTTCTACCAACCACTGAAACAGTTTTTCCTCCACACTACAAACTGCCAGGCTATACTCCTATCATTTTTACACCTCAGCTGTTATTTCTTTTGGTTGCATTTTGAATAAACATAATCCTCAAAAAGCAAACCCAACTGTATTCCAAAAACACGCAACTAGTATACTTTATAAATAAGATATTCAAGCCTAAATTCTAGCACTCCATGGATTATTTCTCTTTCCTGCTTTCAACAGAGATACATACCATGTAGCTTAAAGCATAACTAGCACTAAATGTAAAGTCACACGAATTGCCTTCGTAAAACTTTAAGCTTATTATGTAAATGAACTGCACTTTTTATGATAGCAACACTTCGACCATTACATCCATCATTTTGCTCAGCCTTACCCTCCTCTTTGCATTTCTCTCTCCAGAGAAGATTATCTTCAGCCAGAATTCTCCAGTAACGACATGTCTGGGCTGCCTGCAGAAGGTCCCTGGGTTCCAGGAATGACAGCACATACAGTGCCAGCTGTAAAAAATAAGAAGAAAGTGTATTTTCTGCACTGCTTTTGAAGAGAAAAGTGAAATAACTCCATTCACTATCACACATCAGGGGCTGAAATACAGAAAATTGGAACGATAAATTATTAAACAATCTCTGAAACTTAACAGACTCCAGTTTATTCCTGTGGGCATGTGGAAATATAACAATCATCATAAGTAACTAAATCCTTACCGATCATATCACAAACTGATTCTTGCATTTGCAAGAAAATAGATGTCAGCTGAAATAATTACTACATTTTTAAAAAAATGCAAGCCACATTACTTTGAATCATTAGAATTATTACCAAAGTAGTTATGTTTACATTATTTTAGCTAACAACTGCAACAAAAGTTATTTTGAGAGTTGAACTAAAAAGTACAGAGCTCACCTTGTGAGCAATAGGGATGCACATTGTGATGAGTAACATCACTCAGAAAGCCCAAATACAGAACAAGTAAATGCTACATTCCCCAGAGCCCAAAACCACTCTGCAGCCGTAGGAAAGGCAGTGTAGGTATCGCTCATTTTCTGATGAGAATTCAAACACCCTCCTGGGTGGAGTTACAAGGAGCTTTATGGACTGGGATGCAGTAGGATCAAGACATGTAACTTGAGTACAGCTTGTTACCAAAACCACAGGGCAAATCCTAATGAGCACCAGAAAGCAAACAGAAGATGAGCTTTTCCATGTGACAAAACTGAAGTTTACTGGGAAAAATCCAGACCTTCTCTGACTGAGCTAAGCCATATAGTGACCACAATAAAGCCCACAAATCTCCAAATCTCCATGAAGCCTTAAACAGAGGCATATAAATCACAATCCAAAACACAAGAACAGCTATCATTAAGGGTGTGATGAGCAAGTACAGCTTTTCTACTTGACAGCAACAATGCAACTCCCTAGTCATGGAAGATAAGTGTAAGATGCAGGAAAGTCACAGGAAATGCACAGAGTCCCTAAAAACTCTCCAGAAAGAACAATACTGATAAACATTAATGCAGAGAACTACTAACATGCTCACTCTTTGTCAGTAATTAACAGGATGCAAAAGCTGTGAAGGAAATCAAATCACCCACTTTTACTTCTGCTTGCCATGTATTTTGTTTAGGACTTTCAATTTAATTTATAGCTGAAGCTATGAGATAGATAGATTAGACAGATAGATAGATAGATAGATAGATAGATAGATAGATAGATAGATACAGAATCTGTCCTTCAAAGCAGCAAAGACTGAAATTTACTGAGGAAGTCGTAACTGCAGGCTGTTGACCTCAGAAGATTTTTGACTTTATTTTGTGAGAAACATTTACTTTTAGTAAATGTTATTTACTAGATCTAGACAAGCCAGTGACTGAGCAGGAAATAAAAATTCAGCATGTCACAACTGTTTCCATTTTGGTTGCACACACACCTTGTTTGCAAGTCATCACCTGCAGCTCATGGGGAGTACACAGGACTCCACATTAGAGGGACCTGTACCTTAAATGATGTGTTAGATCCTGCAGGCACCCCAGGCCACAAACCTGAAGAACCTTTTTCCCTCCTTACTCAGGGAGTCAGCTTTTGGGATCTGGTGTAAGGCTCTCTATTACAGGAGCAAAAACTGTACTTGTCCTTTTAGACATTCTCTCTTCAGTCCTGGCACATGAAATTATGGAGGAAGTATTGTTTCTAACACACATCACATAGACCTGCATGTGACAGAACTCAAACATGATACAGACCCTTTCCATTTTTTGCCTAATGTTCCTCAGTTGACAGCAGTTTGTTTAAATATTACTTAGAAATTACTATCTATACAGACACAGACATTTGCTAAGCTGGTGTTAATTAAACCTATGAGCCAACTGATTCTAAACCAGGTTAAATATGGGTAACATTTATTTTAGACTACATTTATCTAAATAGTCATCAATGGTCAACACAGCCTGCAGCTGACTTTAGGATTAGCAGTGGATAAAAGATGACATCCCTTTGTCTCACCTCATGGATCTAGTTATAAGAAAATTTCAGGTAGCAAAGATCTGACCTTTGACTGAACTGTATTTAGGACTACTCTCTGTTGAAGTGTTAGTAATAACCAATAGTAAGCACTCCCTTGCCTTTTTCTTCACTTACACACACAAAACCAACATTTCTATGACTGATTTCAGCAGAACTCTATTGGTTTCTCAACCTGATTTTCGTAAGTAAGTAATTTTAATTATTTTTTCTAAAGTCTCAGCAAGAAAAGAAGAGTATTTATTTAATATTAACTGTTTGCTGGCTGTTTTCTTAGGAGGAAAACAAACATTTCCATGGTTATTTTGATTTTAAGTTACCGTCTTTGCATTGCACACAATGGCTTCGAAGCAAAGCCCTCCTGTCCACATCATCTTCCTGTTCTGGTTTGGTAATAAAATCAGTGCATTGCACCCAGCAGCACTGGAGATAGCCAGGGATGCTAATGCAGAGTGACAACCCAAGGGAGCGTGTTTTCCCAGGATGCTGCCTTTGCTGGGGAAGCCTCTCCATGGAATTACTGACCCCAACAACTTGCTCATGCCCCCACAGCTCAGAGCATCACCCCTCACTGCAGCCAGCACTCAGCAGCTGGGACAGCCCTGCTCAGGAGATCTGGGTGAGGGAACAGCAGAGGAGATGCTGGAGTCAGCTCAATGGCTTTTTTTAACTCGGTTAATTTTGGTGACAGTGACTCGGGGTTAGGAAGCAAAAATTATTCAAGCCAACTTCACTGGTGAAGTCAGCATGTCATGAAGCTACACATTACAGCATTCTGGCTTCAAGAGGCAGGAATCCCACTAGAAATAACCAAATTAAACATTAGTATTTTACAGGGGAGTGAAGAAATCTAAGTGAGGAAGTTTTACTGCTAAGTACTGTATTTTTTCTGTGAAGAAATTGTGAAAACTGAAATTATAACGTGATCTTTAGTCACAGTGTAACTAGACCACTGGTTGTACTTCAATGAGTATTGCCAGAAAATCATGCAAAGAGAACTGATCTCTGAGTTACTGTTACCAATTCTGTGTTAAATTTCCAGGCTGAATAGATACAGAAGTGGCAAAGTATCTTCTGTCTCTTCAAAATATAAAGTCTTGTTGCCCTCCTCTGCCTCTGATGCTTTGGGCAGTTTCTCTAGAAATATGGCAACCATGCAGAGGTGCTAGGTGCTGCTGAACTCCTCTCCTCCCCCAGTGTCCTTTCCACGAAGGCTGCTGCAGGACTTCTCTAAATAGCAATCTCATGTCCTGTGTACTAAGTTAATACTTGCTGCATAAATTGATTCCAACCCTTACAAATGCCAGCCAGCAAGGGAAGGCTGTGACACTTCCAGACTTGTGAAGAAATGACAGTGTAGTAAAGGAAAGAAGGGTTTTGTACATGCAAGTATTCAAAAGTAGGACATATGCCAGAAAACAGTGTCAAAGAACAGAGACACAAAACAGTCTTCAGGTAATAAAACCATGTCAAACATAGCAACCAAATACAAACCAGAATAACTAAAAAAAACTTGCTTTGCAGAATGTTAGGAATTGAGACTTAACTCCATAAAATTAATCAAGGTGAGAAGTACTATTTATAAGTCAACTAAAACACATTTATTCAATAACTGCAGCAAACTGGGTTTATAACCTTGCATATTCACCCTCATGTTCTTTGTGATGACATCACAAATTACTCTTGTGTGGACAGCATTAGTTACACACACTGAAATCTAAATCTCAGTTTCTCTTTAACTGGATAAAACATGATCTGATTTTCAGTGAAGGATTTACTGTAAGGTGTCTGCCTAATTACAGTTTGGCTTGATCCTTAGTAAGAAGTGCTTTTCTGGGTTTACTTTTGCTTTATTTGGTAGAGATTTTAGGGTTCTGTTTGTCTAAAATAAATTCAAAAATAACATTAACAAAATACCACTTAGAGCATTAAAAATAATGCTTACACTCACAGAATAATGTGCAGAGAGGTCTTACATCCAGAGGAAGTTTTTGTATGCGTGTGCCCTAACAGAATTAGTTCCCCAAAAAAAGCACAATTGGCCCAATTAAGATACAGAGATATTTTTAGAGCTACTGGGATTTTGTTTAAAGGGGTCATCTGTATTTCCAAGTATCTAAATGCTACCAAGAGATAGAGATGTGTCAACCTGAAATTACAGCAGACATGTTAGGGCAGTGTTCCAAACTGTGAACCTCTAACATGAGGTTATACCACTACAGTAGCAAAATCAGCACACAAGTTTTATAAAGATGGCAGCCAATGAACTTCATAATGCAATTATTATCCCATAATTCTCACCTCTTTTGGGAGCAAGGAAATGAAGTCTCTTTGAAACTGGGGCTCTATCACTTGCATCATGTGTTTTACTTGTGTTGGTTCACAACTATCAATGAGTTCATCTAAAGCAAGTAACTTCTCTGGTCCGCTCCAGCTCTGCAAGGGAACAAGAAAGAAAGAAATAAAGAGTGAGCTTAGTTCAACAAACTGGTTTGGTTGATGTCAGTAAGTGCCACTGCTGTGCCAATAAGGCAAATTAAGTTTCTTCATTGAACTATATACAAGCATATAAAAAGCCAGGAGATAAATGCTCATGCTAATGACAGAAAAATGAGGAGTTAATCAACACAAAATATTCAAAATTACTACACTAATTCATAAGCTAAGAAAGGATTTGTTATACACACACATACAGATTGGCAATTAAATAGATAATAATATTTAGTAATAATAATTGAATTAATTAAGCTTCTTTTGAAGTTGATGAAATCTACACGTGCTACAGCCAACAGAGGGGTTGCAATAGAATGAACTCCCTTTCTCTATTGTGCATTCAAGTGAGATGATAGCTTTTAACCTTCATGTTTCATCTGGCAGAGCAAAATCTTGAAATAAGAAGAAAGGAAAGTAAAAAACTTTCTTGAAAAGTACATTAGCTTACTGTCTGCTTATTACTACAGTGTGTCCCTAAGTGACAATATTGTAATTTCAGAATCTTGGCTATAAACCAATGCATATTGTAAGTATCAACTCACACTTGAATAAACAGGGAATTTTGAATGGTAATTTTCTTATTCCACATTTTTACTAATGGGTGCTACAAAATTTGAAGATTTTAATAAGGCACTCAATTGGGAGCATAACAGATTAGGAGCATCATTTGTAGGAAAAAAAATGAGTAACTTAATATACTGAGGATCTAAAAATCATGTCTTAAATTCATCTGTGCTCATCAAAGAGCTTTGGTTCGTTATGTGAAAACAATTTAAAGAAAATAAAGTTACAGAAAAAAAACAATAGCTATTGCTAGCTGATTTAGCAAGAGAATTAGAGCACAAATAAAGCCTTAGAGAGAAAATGAGACATCACAGTTTTTGAGAGCAGGTTCACATTCCTATTCTCGAATGACTTCTAGATGATATTTACAAGTAAATTAGCACATACAAATGATATTCCAGTTACCATAAGAGACTAACTGAAACTTAAAAAAATGGGCAAGATACCTTACAATTTAGATTTCTGTATTAGTCTGCCATGTATCTCAGGACCTTTACTACTCATGCTCTAAATTTCTGTTCCCTGGATTTGACTCTGACAATTCACTCTGGTATCCACAAAACTACAATGTTTGTGTACTGTGCAGTTTGTGCCAGAACAATGAGGCAAATGAAGAAGAAGGTGGGATTTCTGAAAGTGAATGCAAAGCAGATAAATACCCAGCTTTACTCGATGTAGAATGATCACAGCGTTGCACCATTTCTCCCTAACTAAAACATCAAAATACTCGATATGTCAGTAGAAGTATCATTTAGCCAGACAATGGCCCAGGGGACTTTGAGGTGACCTGGGTCCCCCAGGGGAGGAGGTGGCTCCGTTAGGGAGCGAGCGCTCCCTGGCACTGCCGTGGGAGCAGCCGTGCACAGCAGCTGCCTCAGCCCTCTGCCATGCCCCTGCCCTGCAGCACAGGTGTGCCAGGTACTGCACAGCCCACCCCAATGCAGGAGGAAGCTCCTGACCTGAGCCTTTCCACACACTGTGGGTAACTGGTAAAATGGCTTAAGCTGGCAGAAAAACATCCCCCATGCAGCTGTGTGTATCAGAGTCACCACACGAGATGAGGGTTTCCATGTCTCATACCCAGTACCTCAGATTATTAAAAAGAAACAAGATTGTCTCAGCCAAAGTTGAGGCACTGCTGCTGTAAACAGCTTTTATTATAAATCTCTTTCAACAGAATCATTTGCATCACAGAGCAGTTCTCCATAAATCGTGCACTGAAGAACTGTTTATCTCACCAACTTTCCAACTGCTGTTTGTTTCATTAACCCACAGCTTAGCTGGTGTTAGGTACAAACGTTTGTAGTCTTTAATCTCCTCAGCCGTGTTTGAATTTGGGAGAATTAAAAAGAGGGAAAGCAATACTTGTGCTACTTCCTTATAATATAAATTTCCAAGGTCAGTCTACTCTTAATCTACAAGCAGCTACATTTACTAAATTAGAATAACTCTACCTTAAGAGCATTGTTTGCTGCTGTGGCAAATGTTGCTAGCAGTTACCAACATGTTATTGATGAATAATGTCACTGTGTGCTGTTTTAATCTGTAATTCTCCTACACTTAGTTGGTTTTTAAAATGTAATACAGATCTGGACAGAAAAGGGAAAAGATTTGAGAATGGGAAAGAGTTGCTA
Organism: Dicaeum eximium; assembly: GCA_013396995.1. NCBI lineage: Eukaryota > Metazoa > Chordata > Aves > Passeriformes > Dicaeidae > Dicaeum > Dicaeum eximium. Next base: position 469,625 of record VWZP01003088.1, read on the forward strand.
ATGACTAAAAGCAGAACCCTCTTTTATCTGTCTGTCATCATTAGGGGATGGGTACAGGCAGCTTCCTACGGATCTTCTTAAGCAATCAACTGCTGCAAAATGCTGTCTCTAGGACATTGTCCCCTCAGTCTTTCACTTAAGCAAACAAACCTCCAGCTACAGCTGGTAAGGGGTCTCTGAGGGAAATGTCTGGCATGGAAAATTGGGAGGAAGCCTTGCCAGATGAACACAACTGTTTGCATTAATGAAGACAAGACTAGTAAATTCTGTTTCTGGGCCTCGTAGCTTGATCCGCTTGCAAGAAAGCTGCTGTAGAGGTAGCAAGGGTAAGGAGTAACTGGCTTTGATGAGAAACAGCAGGGATCAAACATTGCAAAAGAGAAAGAAAGAGTAATTGTGTGCCCAACAGTTCGCGAAGTTTCAAACCTTGTAGATGACCAGAGACTTTTGAGGCAGGTGGATCCTGACCAGACACCTTGGATTTCTACCAGGCAATTCCCTTTCCAATTGAAGATCCTTATAAAGAATATACTTTAAAATACTTTTGCTTAATTGTCTTCCTTTGCTTCCCTTGTCTTCAAAACTGAAGCTTAATTTTAATGTAAAATTAAACTAAAGCTTTTATTATGGGCAGGGGTTCCCTTAGAAAAGATAACTCCAGGATTCATTCACATAGCCTTTGGGAAGCCAGCAGGGCCCACTGATACTGCTCTTTGAATGATTCCAGAATCCCAAAGAAACGTACCCCCTCTTTCCTCCCATTTCCTCAGGAAGGTGTTGATTTGTCAGCCAAAGCCTTTTTGCTGTTCACACCATTTCGTCATCCAGTGAAGCAGCTGCTGTAACGATGGCATTACCTAACTGAAAACTATCCCTTCTTTTCCCCCTTTGTTACTCTGGGTAAATGTCTTCCCTTTCTTACAACCAACATGAACATCTTTGCTGCTTCTACAACTTTCACCTCATACCTTCTGTCTGACCTGCCACCTGTTTTTTACCATCATCTGTTTCTGCACCTCTCCTCTTCCATGACCTGCACTCTTCTATTGCTCAGCTCTCGTCTGCTACCTTCAATTTGTACAATTACAGCTTGTAGTAATTATATCCTTTTGCTATAATGGGTATATTAAGGACAATCTGTTTTAAAGAGTTTAACTTCAGGGTGCTGTTCTCCATTACTAAGTTCTGTTAATGGAGGTCTGTCAGTACTGAGACCTGCAGAAGGGCTCTTCTTGAAGCCTGCTTCTGTCCACTCTTGGATCAGTTATCAAAAACCCTGCCATCTCCCACCTCGAGGGTATCTCAGTCTGGACAAAAATAGCACATAAGCACTGAAAGAAACACCATCTACAGCTGTAGAGCTGTACAGCAAGTAGTTTGTCACACCAGGAGCGATTCAGGAGCAGCTGGTGCTGAAGTCCCCTCATTAACCCATATCAGAGTCCCAGTCCCCAGCCTGGTCCCCTGGGCCAAACATTTGCAGCACATGTGATGGTCCTTGTCTAGAGAAGCTGTGTCTGCCTCAGACCCTGCATCTCTGCTAGAGGCTGGATAATGTAGAGTTTCTCCTGAAACCAGTTAAAAACTGCCACGAGAGCCATACCAAAGGGACGGGCAGGAGACCTGCTCTAAGTCTGCAGGACTCCTCTGAAACAAGCCAGTAATGGTGATCCAGCCAGGAGGGCCATGAAGCTGCAGTGCAGATCTCTCCTGAGCTGCTGTAGTGCAGATCCCTCCTGAGCTGCACAGAAACTCCAACCCTTGACCTAGTCCCACCATAGGATACAGAGCAGAAAATGCTGCAATGCTGGTTATGGTACAATCTTTATGCCTGCTTCACATGAGAGGTGGACTACTCAGTTGTACATGTATTCATTCCTGAGCATCTTTGGAAGGGAGAATGGTAAGCAATTTGAATTTAGGTGACTAAGCCAACATTTATGTTAAAAAAACCAAAGGAACGATGCTCTTGCCAGTCAGATATGGCAAAAGCATTTTGGACACTATCTAAGCTGCTGTGAAAAAGAATGCTTCCAGTTGTAGGTAAAATGATAGCATTCACTAGTTATTCAAAGTGATTGCCTATACTGGTGTGTATGGAACAACTTTTCAAAATCAATTTTCCATGAAAATGCCATTTTTTAATAAATTACTTAAATAAAAAATCCCAACATCCTAAGTATATGAACTAGGCAGAAGGGAGAGCTTAGTATTTTTTAATGCAAATACCAACTCTGACTGAACTTCGCATCCAGCTGACATTTTTTCCTTATGGGAAGCAATTTGGTGACTTAAAACTTCTTGTAAAGGAAGAAATTTTGTAAAAACACTCTTGGGCACTGGGTTTTAAAAACTCTTAAGAGTGGATTTTAAAAAGACCTGAAGTCAAGAGCCACTGCAAAGCAGAAAAAATAAACAGGCCTTTAAGAAATAAACACGTTTGAATCCAATAAAATGCCTTTCTATTCTTCTCTCCAAACTTCACTGAAATCCACATACAACTTTGTTTTTAAAGGGAAAGTGCAACTACACAACTGTCTCTTTCTTCTGCACTATAAAACATAACAACAGGAAGTACATATAAAAAGTAAATTAAAAAAAAAAAACCCTTATAGACCATCTTAAGTTTTCTTAATATCTGCAGAGTGGTCTTGACTTTATCTGAGAAGATAACACAGGGGAAGGACTGAAGGCCAATGTACGGTGAGAGTCCTCGAAACAGCTAAGTATCACTGCTCACTGCCAGCTTCTGCGCCAAAGAACAGTTTTACCTGAAACAGCAGTACATATGTCCCCCTAACATGCCTCTAGAAATTTAGCTTTAAAATCAATTGGAAATACATTTTCATATAAAATAAAGAGCTATTAAGCTGGACTAGCAAGTACACAGTACACAAAGAAAGCTCTCTCATTTCTGTTTCTCTACAGGCAAAACTTTGTATTGCAAGAATGATGCTGCATGTGCCATTTAATCCTGCCCTTTGGGCAGAGCTACCTCCCCTATGAATGTGCTTTTATCATTTGGCAGTTTAAGACTTGCCCCTTTCATGAAACTCACGTGAAAAATAAGCACACAGAAAATGAGGAGGCAGGCAGATGTAACACTGAGATAGAGCTACATGACTCTGAAAGCTTTTCTTCAAAAGTAAGGGACTCCCTTTTGTGAATGCAATAAAAATTACCAGTGACAGACGTGATCAATAAGTGCTGCTCAATGATCTCCAGTTAGGAGAGAGAGGCCTCCCTCTCAATAGTATAGATCAACATTCAGGCATTTAGTACTGCAACTAAGTAGTTTGACAGGTTGAAAGTATCTAAATATGTATGTATTAAAACACCTTTTCTACATGACACACTGTACACATTTGTCTACATAGGCAAAATTTTCATGGGCTTATAGACTGCTTATCCTAACCAATCAGCCAATAGCATTGCCCTTACTGTCATGGGTGTCTGCACCACTCTCAACACTTCAGCCTTTCCCAATCTTTTTCAAAAATATGTAACTATCACTAACTAGCAATCTTACATAAAAATATGTTACACACTTTCAGTAACAAAATAGCTTTTGTTAGTACAAATGTTTCAACATTAAAAAAAGTTAAAATACAATGTAGTATTACATTACTATATAACCATATGTAGTACCATTCAAATATGATTCTTAGGGGTTAAAAAGACATTTCTACGAACAGTCTCAAAAAAGATACACCACAGTAATTAAATTTGAATATTTTTAAGAAATTGAATGATGTGTACAAGAATCTTAATTTCAAGCTTCCACTGGTTTAAGCAGATCATAAATGTGTAAAAATAAAGAGGAAAGAGGTTCTACATTATTATTTTAATGTTCAGAATTGACAGTGATTGAGATCAATGGTATTATGTGGCAGCATGAATCAAGCCAAAGCACACTTCTGCCTGCAAAATTGTATGATAGATACCTGTATCTACAATATTGTTCTTTTATCTTTGCCTGTTACAGTAATTGAAACAATGTCTGTATTTGTTAGTTGCTCCTTTTGAAAATGCTTTTAGAAGGAATGGTTTATTAATCAGGATAGGAAGACATAATATTTCCATTTTTCAAATCAATTACTAAGACTCATCCCTGCTTCTTAAAAATACAGAACAAAATGTTAAGATCTCCATGGTACAGGTTGTGGACCAGATGCAGACACTTGCCCCAAACTTTGCTTGTATTAACATACACAAAATTGTCTCAGGTGCTCCCTGACTGGTGTCCAGCCAGATTGCAGTTTCAACCTGTGCCAGTGGTCCATAGCATTATCCTTCCCATCTTTTGTCCAGATAAGTAATTTTTAGGCATTGCTGAAGGCATTTTGAAATTTTGAAACTCTTCCTTCCCTCCCTCCCTTCAGCTGTGTACTCGTGCTGGCTGACATGTTCAGTACACAGAGATCAGTAAAAATACACACTGAGTTTCCTTTTAATCTATTTTTGATAAACTTTTCTTTCTATTCTTGGAAGACACCAGATTTGTGACAAATCTAATGCTATAACTGCACTGAAGCAAACCGTGCACCAAAGCTTACTAGTCCCAAGCAAAAACGGCTTGAGGCTATGCAGGTAGCCCTTACACATTGGACAGACTTTGAAGAAAATGTGAAAGCACTAAACAGGAAGGATTATATTATTAAGAAACCAGTTAAAGCTGTTATTTTTCGCTGAAACAGGGAACAAATATTCCTTGAAGCTGATGCCCATTCGTTATTGCAAGAGAACACGAAATCAATGGCAGAGACATCCTGAGATGTACAAAGGAGAACCAACTCTACTGAAGCGCTCCTGACACAAACCATGGAGGCAGAGCTGCTTCAGATGCTGATTTCAGATGCAAGCATGGTTACCTGGAACATCTTGAGCCACTCCTGGAGGCCGGACGGGGGCTGCACGGATGTGATGCGGCGCCGCTGCTGGCCCTGGCCGTTGGCTGCCCGCAGGTCCCCAAACGTCGTCGGCGTGGCCGAACATGGCACCAGCCCCGTGGTACTGCCATGCAAATGAAAAGTGACAGCCACATGTAAAACATCAAGGAGAACTCACATGAGAACAAAACTAAATCTAGTATATAGTTTGCAACTATTACTTAAACTCTTTAGCTTCATGCAAAAACATTAACGTGAAGGATTATTCTGCTGGTCACTCAAGAGGGGACTCCCTGACTTGGATAAATCTGCCTGCTTCTACCACTGCAGTGCTAGCCCTCCAACTAGGGGAGAAATAGGGATCACATTTCAAGGCTGAAAAATTATCACTGTTAACTGCCCCTGTGTGTAAAGATACAGGCTTACACGTTCCTTTCCTTGCCAGAGTATTTCCTTTCCTTCTGGGCTACACTGGTGCCTTCTGATGGGGGATGTAGGAAGCCAGATCTCAGAGTTCCACCTGTAAGTGAAATGTGCTAGTGCTGCTTCATCTCCAAACAGAAAGGAAAAAGAAAAGTATCTATTTTTAGGTTTTAATATATTTTGTTGACAAAGAGCTAGCAATATCAAGCAGTTCTAGTGGCTTAGTGGTCTGGAATTGGGCTTTGAAATACTCTATATGGTCTTTTAAAGTTTGTGTGTTGATGGAATGACACAGGAATTAAGAGGGGGGTGTAAGAAGTGAAAAGGAGCCAAAGGTGCTCTCTGCTCACAGTTTGATTTTTTCACTCTGACATGTTAAAAACCAGCTCATTCATACGGAATGGAGCTTTTAAAAGAGCCAGGATTAAGCCACTATTGTGGGAGTCTAAAGAAATACAGCTGACTGTGTTTTCTGGTTTGGGGTTTTTTGTTTGGTTTGGTTGCTTGCTTTTTCTTTTTTTTTTTTTTTTTGGGGGGGGGTGTTTCTTTTTTGGTTTTTAATACATAATGTAAAGTACTTCATTCACAGAATATCAAAGCTGTATTCCCTAGCAGGAGCCCCAGTACTATTTGCACAAGCATGAACACTTCCAATATAGTGTGAGACTCCAAAAAACCCTCTGCTTTTTTGTAGGATAAACCCAGCTTTTTAGTAGGCATGAGCTTAGAGGGTTTACTGATTTTTCAGTGGCTACAGGAATAGCTTTAAATGATGCAAGGCAAGTTCATTTTAATATTTACCTCATTATGCTCTACAAATATTTCACTCTACTCTTCTTTATTCTGAAGGACAGTCATAGCATGTCCTAACATTTACCCAAACTAGTCAAGAAAAGTAAAGATTGGTTTGAGCAGGCATAGTTTAACTGTTCATTTTGCTGAGTAGTAACAGAAACAGAAGCTGGTATGAAAATACTGTTTCAGAGATGAAGGATCCTCCTAATGGCCTTTGTTTATTGACTTTACCTATTATATGGAAACAAAGTTCATCAGCTGGTCAATTTAGAGTCCTGATCCTAGGGAAAATGGAAACAAGCAGGCACAAGAACTGCCTCATTTGCCTACATATTATTTAGATAAAAGCAAATCAAAGAGTTTAAGAGAGGAGGATCAAATGTTATTTAAGGATTCTTTTATGCCAATAACTACTCAAAATCCAAGTAATGTCAGTTAAAAGTATTTTCAAAATAAAAATGTGATTTTACAGCTTAGTCATTCTAATCACCTGCACAGAGATCCAGCACAAGGCCTATCATTCAAGGTCCAAAACAAGGCACTTGAAATTAGCTTTTATTGGTTCTGAGCACTATGTAGCCTTGAACTTGCCCCTGCAGAACTGTTACACTTAACTTTCTTCTACTGTAAACTGGTTCTCAGTCAAAAACAGTTATTCAAAACAGGATCTAAAAGTTTCTTTCCTTGGATCTCATATTAAACCACAAGATACTTGTTTGTGCTTCATTTTCCTCTATGTTTTCATCCCCCTGAAACAACGAGTCAGGTCTCTGTGGAAGCTGGACAAGTCCAGCAGTTCCTGTGAATCTGACAGACACACTTGACAAAAAAGTGTGCTTTCTTTGTTGCTGAACTGCTTACTCTTCTGGGAGTGCAGAGAACTCCCAGAGTGTCACCTGAAGAAATGGTGGCCAACAAGAGAGTCCTTCCATTAGACTGACTCAGAAATCAGAAGATACCACCTGTAGGCTTGGGGGGATGTGGAAGCTGCAACAAGTGCCTCTCAGCAGCAGCACATCACCTCCTCTACTCTGCTGCAGCATTTACACACCTGAAAAGCAACCCTAGGACCTGCTGCCTAACTTTTCACTCATCACCTGATAAACCCCTTAAAGGATGAGAAATAAAGTATAAACTACTTTGAAAGAGCCATCAGTGACTGAACACCACTGTAGTGTGTTCAAAAGAAGTGCCATTTCCAGAGAGCCTTGGGAGGCTTCACGGGAGGGATGATGCTTGTAGTGGGGAAAAAACGTAAAATAGTGTAAATTCAAACAGGATGGGAAGCAGTGTGACATCCAAGCACAATTGTTATGGCAACTACATAGTAAGAATGCAGTTGTAAGGCATGCATGCACAGCCCTGCTCCTGCTGCTCGTGGTTAGGAGTGCTTTACCCCAGGAAGCACCTGGCAGGAACAGCAGCAGGAATTTGTGCTTCTGGTACCACACAGCAGTACCAGGGAAGTGGACCAGACCCCATAATACCTTCCCACTGTGGACAGCAAGCACACGTGTGTTCCTGCTAAGATCAGATGGTCTGCTCTGCCTACATGAATTTCCATTCTCTCATTCCTGTTACCATAGCAAAGTGATACATTTGATCACAGTTTTAATAGTCTTAGGGTTTATCGTTATGTCCCTTTTTAAAATCTGATTGACTTTATTCCCAAGAATGCTCCAGGCCCCAAAAAGCCTTTTAAGTAAATGGACATGCTATATTTAGAATGCAACACAAACCTCAACTGAAGAAATGCAAGCCTGGCTACTTCATTAAAACTCATCTTCAGTTCACGTAATTTAAATTAGGAGACCAATGTACAAATGCTGATACCACCTCTCCTTTGCTTTACAGTGTTTTAACATTAAGAGGAGCTTAATTAATCAGGCTCAGCAATTGGAAAGACAGGATATATGCAGGAATCAGGATCCAGTGATCTGTCATTGCATTCAATTACCTTGTGTATTCTGAGACTTTGCAGGGTTTCTTTCCCAGAGAGAAAGAACGGACCTCGGAGCCATGGTCCAACTTTCTCTTCATCTGCAAGGTGAGGGGAAAAAGAGTAACAACATGGATTTAGTTATACAACCAACCTTACTTATGTGTACTTCCGTAAAATTAATACATTTTTACCTTCTACTTTTATCCCAAATTTCAGAAAGTTGACACCCATAAGATGACTTAAAGTAACATTTTATTTTCTAAATTCAACAATATTTGATACATGTTTTATAGGGTGCATGTATATATTATTGCTCTTTTAGGGTCCAAAATCTATTGGAATGACATTCTTTTAATTCCCAAATTGTGAAAAAGTGTGCAGAATTGCATTAATTTATTCTGTATTGGTTTATTCTCTAAACTGCTCTCTCTCTGTCCTCCCCAGGAGAGAAGGCACTAAACCAAAGCCCTGGATTCTTTGTGTTCAGGTTCATTGCTTAGTCTCTCATTGAAATGGTTAAATTTTAGGTAGCCTGTCTGCATTATAAACCTTATTTATTTCAGGGCCTAAAAAAAAATACTGTATCTCTTCTTTTGTCTATACTTTTATTTTAAAACTGTACAATGAAAACATTTATAAAACTGCAGCCAAACTGACTGACAGATTAACCAGTATTTTTCCAAGAAGGGTAAGGATGAAAAACACTACACCCCAGTCTCAAATGTCACCCGCAATTAGATATGATCAAAACCAAATAATGAGCAGGGCAGCTGCTAAAAGGGGAAGCCAGACTGCAAAAATTACTGAAGAGATGGAAACCAATGAAAGCCATATTTATTCAGGCAGACAAATAGAGATTACTTTCTACATATTTGGGTAATCTTTAACCACAGACTTTTGGACTAAATGAGACATACATGTGCCAAATGCAACTTCTGAGTTTTTGTTGGTTTTCCTTTTTTTTTTTTTTTGGAGATGTGATACACCACAACGGTTAAGCCAGCTGAAGAATGTTTACTGCTGTTTATAACTGTGAGCTGCAAAATACATAAGTTATTTGTATTACATTTTGACTTTAGTATAACCATTTGCTTTCTTTTCTCAAAATTTCATGTTTAAGATACAGTTTAAAAGTTGTCATCTTTCTTACACAACCGATTTGATATTTTTTAATGTTGTATTATAACACAGTTATTTAACCATTTATTGTATCAGTCTACCTACCTAAAACAAAACACCCCAAACCTAACAGGATTCTCTAAAGATCACGGTCCATATACCTTTGTTGTGATTTTTGTTATTTATATTTTAAAATACCCTTATGGCTTTACCTAAAAACAACCACTGAAGATCTTGTGTTCTGCTTCATCAGTGCTTACACAGGAAAGCTACGGCTTGTTTTTATGGGAACAGCTACAACACAACCAGAAGAGCTTGCCTTGTAGCTGTGTTTTCTTGCCCATGCCTCACATGGGACACTGCACGCTATTTCACCAGACAAGCAGGGAGCCAGAACCGCCCTGCATGTGCCGAATCACCAGCCTCACCCTCCCTGCTCCCCATGCCCCAGGAGGAGCAGCCCCCCCTGCTCCCCCCAAGAAAACCAGTTGCAAGGATCACTGAAAAATAATGGATACCATCTTTTATTGCTGTGCTAGGTGGGTGAGCCATCAAAATTACCGGAAGCATAAGTAAGATGTCTGAGAATGAATTTCAGTATTTGATGATAGACTTTTCAGAAAGGATTTTTCCTGTTCAAGAAAAATTTTTAGTTCCAGCTTGCCTTTCTGAGAGGTTATAATCATCGTATTCCTCTTCTGCTTCTCACAAGAGAGAGATGCAGTTTTGCAAAAGCACATCTTAAAAATAAAAAGTGGCAAGCCTACAGCAGAATAATCAGCTCTGGCGATTTATTCTTTTGCGTTAGAGAAGAAAACAATATGCACTATGTTGCCTAATAATGATTTCACCTGTTTCTTTCAGCTGGGTTTTTTTCAGACATTTTAGGCAACTTTCACCTGGGGTTCACCACGCAGACTCAAAGGGTGCTAAGTAAATAGACGGTCAAAAATCCCGTTTATCATATGAAGAACACAAAACTTTCTCTACGGCAGAGAGGTCTAGTGACAAAATTCAGACATCAGTAAGGTCTCCGTGTAAAACACAGAAGCCGTCGAGCAAACATCCCTCTAAACATTTAATTTGTCTCCAGGAAAACACAACTCCTTCAGACAACGCTGACACATCAAACTAACCGAGATCGCACTATACTAAAAAATTTAAAATAGCTATATAGCTATATATGTATATAAAAAACGAAAAGAAGGGGCAGCAAACTGCATTCCGCATCGCCGCCCGCCACCAAGCGCTGGCAGCGCTCCCCGGCAGCGCGCAGACTGCAGCTACGGCCG